>VMDO01000395.1:0-242855 GCA_007922755.1 Pedetes capensis | reverse complement strand
TGAACGAACACAAGCTCAGAAAGAGAAACACCACATGTTCTCACTCATATATGGGAGCTGAATCAAAATTATAAGAAGGAAAAAATCCTATACAAAGGTGGGCTCATAATAAAAGGAAAAAAACCCTGGTAATGGTATTATTATAGATGGTCTAGAAAATTCATGTAATAGTTCTGACAAGGTAAAAAGAAAGTTCACTACAGAAAAAAGTTTCTGTCTTAAACAGAACTGGAACCCAAGGATATATAGAAAAGTATTGCCATAAAAAGACAAGTGAATGGTAGAGAAGTCTTTGATGGCGGGGAGGGTTGGGGGGAGGAAGTGCACAAGAGGGTAAGGGGGAGCTTATATGTATAATGTACAACAAAATGCATATATGGAAATGTCACAATGAAAAGCATGTCAGAATGAATCACATTAAGGTGTATATTAAAAATTTCCAAAAAAATAAAAAATAAAAAAGGAACCCAGAGGGGCTTCTGGGGCCACCTGAGCTTGGCTGTTGAGCAGCCTCTTGGTGGCTAAAGCCTGCAGCCATTGGTCCTCCTGTTCTTGTCCCCAGGGCCACAGAGCCGGTCTCAAGCATGCCCAAGATCCACAGGAAGAGAGCTCCTGCTGAACTATGCATTGGGACAACTTAGTGCTGTTCTTGCCGAGAAACGGGGCCCCTGGCAAGGAGATCTGAGTCCCAAAGTGCCCCAAACATGCTCTCTTCACCCAGGCATGGGAACCCCTCCAGAGAGGCTGAAGGCAGGTGGTTCTAGGCTGCCCACCACTTTCTGGAGAGCTTGTTGTCTGTGTCCAGCCTCTGAGCTCCTGAGAGGGACAGACTTCAAGATGTGTCTCCTAGAAAATCACTGACCGCAAAGGGACATATGGGGTGGTAAGATCCACTGATACCACTGGTGGAAGCTTTGCCCCAACTCCTGCCCCGCTCAGACACTGTCTCATCAACTGGCAAATATCTGGGTTGATGAATGAAGAAAAGCTCCAGTCACCTCCCACTCAGCTTGAGCCCGACAACTCTTCTCTCTCTTCTTCATATGCTTCTGCCTCAGGGCCTTTGCACTTCCTTTTCCCAATTCCTGTTACTCTCTTCCCAGGTATCTGCCTGGCTGGAATCTCCTAATTCATTCATTCATTCATTCATCCTGCAAGAGGTTGCTCTGTAGCGCTGCCACGGGGATTCGCTAGGACATCCTCCTTTTCCGCCTCCAGGCACTGTCTGGAACATGACGGTATGGATCTATGGTTTTGCTCCGCCTGTGGCAGGATCTCTGACTCTCAGCTTCTCCTCCTATTGCTGCCTGTATGTGGCCCACAGCAGGGGGTAGGGACAAATCTGCAGGCTGGAGGAACTGGCAGGGCCAGTTCTGCAAAAGGATTAAGGGCCAAGGAAGACAATGGAGGCCTCAGAGGCGGTACTTTGGGAGCCTCAGGATTAAGGCTTGGAATCCAGCGAAACTGATTCGAATCCCAACTCCACCTCTTTGGGGATGTGTGCCGCTGGCAACTTGCTCAGCGCTGAGCATCACTTCTGCTCCTGCAATGGGGTGAGTAGCCCTCTCCCCCCCCCCCCCCCCCCCCCCCCCCCCCCCCCCCCCCCCCCCGGCTATGGAGGCCACAATGAGCAGGGACTGCCTGGTACCCAGTGGGTGTCAATCGGTGCCCGCCCCGTGAGAGAAAGTTCCTGGCTGCAGGACAGGCAGGACCATCCATGGGACACCGCAGAGGCTCCGTGGTCCCCAACCCTGTCCGCCTTTGTGGTTTAGCAAGGCAGACCCCACCCTACTGAGGGCTCTGTCTTTTGGCCTAAAATTAGCTCACAAATTCCTTGGCTGCCTGGCTCGTGCTTCCAACCGACAATTCAAACCAGATGTTTCCAGCTGGGGCCCATCCCCCCGCCCCCGCCATCACCAGCCCGCGCACGTCCCTCGCTCACGGGGTCAGCCTGCCGCACACACGCCTGGGCCCCAGCTGGCTGGGTGGCAGGAGGCAGGGAGAGGCTGGTCTGTGTGTGTGCTCAGCCCTGCCAGTGTGGGGGACCCATCTAAAGACAGGGGCGCTTTTGCTGAGCACTGGCCATCTGCCCTGTGGTGGGCAGGGGCTGGGTAGGTCCTCTCCTTCAGCTTCATGGAATGGAGCGCAACTGGGCACCTGGCTTGTGCCAAGCTGGCATGAGGAAGATCCTCAGGCCCACCTGTGGCTACTGTCCTAGTGACCGTTCCTGGCATGGGTACTAAGAGCCAGGTGACAAGGGCCCCTGGAATTCTCACAGGACCCCAGAGAAGTGGGTGTTACTCTTTCCTCCACTTTACAGATGAGGAAACCGAGGGCCAGTGTGGTTGCCTCAGCCTGAGATCCCCCTGCTCGGAAGCAGCAGAACCGAGGTCCCTGATGGCAGATGGCCTGGGCTTGTGATGTTTATCCTTCCTTAACCCCACTCCCCACCCCCAGGGCTGCTTCTGCCAGGCAGTTGGATCCTCTCTGGGAAGCATCCCTGGGCAGCTTCCAGGAGGAGGTGGCTTGTCAAGTTTCTGGCTCCTCCAGCTGGGTGAGAAGTTTGAGATCAGGTGTGGAAAGAGACTGGCATGGGCTTCAGGGGGTTTATGTGGAGCCTCTAAGCTATCCAGACAGGGGATCTGGAGCTGTCTGTTGGTGAGGGTCCTTGAGAGAAAGGGGATGAGGGTGGAAGTGTGGGGAGAAGATGAGTGAGGCTTGATGCAGGAAGAGGAAAGAGTGAAATTTCATGCACACCGATGGGGAAGCGCTATTGACCTCCACTCAAAGGAAAAGCCAAACCCCTGAAAATGCCCACATAGGCCCCTAGCCTGGCCTTGGTCCCTTCTGACCTCACATCTACTCTTCTTTTCCTCCTCATTCACTCTGATCCAGGCACACCAGCTTTTTTCCTACTCCTGGAAAATGCCAGGCACCACTGACCTCAGGACCTTTGTATGTACTGTACTTCCTTCTGCCTGGACACTCCTCCTGGGATCATCACCCTGACCCACTCTCTTACCTCCTTCAGGCCTTTGCTTGGATGTTGTCCTTCCCCTGCTTCATTACTCTCTGCATTGTGTACCACCAGCCATCACGCCAGAGATACTCCCAGCAATCCTTTTAAGGGTCTGTGCTTCCCACCAGAACGTAGGCTTCAAAACGTCAAGCATTTTTATCTGCTGTAGCCCAAGTGCCTGGAAAGTGTCTGGCACACAGAGTATGTGCTCAGTAAGTATTTGGAGGCTTGCAGCCGTATCCCTGTGGCATCCAATCCCGTCAGATCTCGGAAGCTAAACAGGATCAGGCCTGGTTAGTACCTGGATGGGAGAACACCTGGGAACACCAGATACTGTAGGCTTGGGAGACGGACCTGGCAACCCCCTCCCAATAAATCTGCCATTGAAAACCCTATGAATAGCAGACAAGCACTGACAATAGTGTTTCGTCTGTTGTACGTAGGGTCGCTATGAGTCGGATACCGACTCAATGGCACCTAACGACAACAACAAACAAGTATTTGGAGACGGGAAAGAGCAGGAGAGGGAGAGAGAGAGAGAGAGAGAGAGAGAGAGAGAGAGGAGACAGGGAAGAGTAGGGAAGGGAAGAAGGAAGAAAGGGAGGAGGGAAGGAGGGAGAGAAAGATGAGACAGAGGGTCCCAGTGGAAAGGTGAGGTGGCTGTCCTGAGACACTGTGAGGTGACTTTCCTGAGACTTGCAGTGACTTAGGGCCCCTGAACTTCAGCTCTGAGCCCCTCCCCTGCTGAAGGACCAGTGGGGCCCCCATTTCCCACAGTGCTGCCCACGATGTTGGGAGGCATCATCTCAGTTCACTCTGGAGGCAGGGAGGGCAGTGACCGGTCCCCTGGCTCCCAGTGGGAGCCCAGGGCAGAGAGGGAAACTGAGTCCACCTGTTTACACTGTTTACAGTCCAACTGTTTACACTGCTGCCTGCTGAGAGGCTTCGCAGTGGGGCTCATAAATCTGCTCCTTCCACTGGCCTTGGGGATGTAAATGTTTACAGGGGAGCCTGCAGCTGGCCGGACCACCGTGGCCACAGGAAGCCCTCGGCCTGTGGGGTGTCCCCCACCCAGGAGAGAAGGATGCAGGGTTCTTAAAAATCCTTTTAACTGAGTCATAACCTACATAAAGGGCGCAGATCCTAAGGGTGTGCTCATGCCCTGGGCTCGACAGGGCACATCGCCAGCACCCCAAGGCTCCTGTGCCCCTTGCAGCCAGTGCCCCCAAGGGAAGATTCTGACCCCATAGCTCAGTTTGCCCTTTGTTCTAGAACCTTGCAGAAATGGAATCGTGCACTGTGTGTTCTTTGCTCGGCGTGAGCAGGGGTGGGGGGCTTGGGGGGCCGTCTGCACCTGGTCCTGGTCCTTTTCACCGCCACCTCTCCGCATCCCTCCTCCTGCTTTGAGGCACGTGGGCTGTTTCCGGTTTGGGGGTGTTATGGAGAAAGCCAAGGCGGACGCTTGTCTCTGTGCGGAGGGGTTTTCATCTCTTGGGTACACGCCGAGGGACTTCACAGGAGAAGTCCCTGGCGCATGTGATGAAAACCGCCAGGCCTTTGTCCAAAGTGCCTCTGCCATTTGTCTGTCCCACCAGCGGTGGGTAAGCGTCTGGTGGTGGGCTGCGGGTGGGTGAGGGGAGGTTCTTCATGCAAGTGGGAAATAGACTGAGAATCATGGAACTTCAGAGGCTGGAGGAGTTGCTGCATGCCTTTCCTGGTCTAGGAAGGGAAACTGAGGCTCGAGTCATACAGTGCATAAAGGGAAGAGCCTAGCGATAACATGGGTCTCCCAGTTTTCAAGCTCTGACTGCACCCTAGTGAGAACAGGTCAGCACCCAGGCTTACCTCTCTAGACGACGTCTCTTGTTAAGCCCTTTCCTGCCCCAGGGCCTTTGTACCTGCTGTTCCCTTGGCCCAGGATCTCCTCCTATTGCCTTTGCACACCTAGTTCTCGTGTCTTTCAATTGTTAGTTCAGGTCCTATGCAGAGAGACCGTCCCTGGCCACAACGGTTAGAATAGCTGCCCAGGTCCTACTCTGTGCCTCCAAGCTCCTCCATCTCCTCATTCTTTTAATTTTCTCCACAGAAGCTCACATTGTTGGGTGATCTTCCCTAAGTCACCTGTCCGCAGCTTGTATGAAAGGCTCCTTGGGAAGGGCCAGGGGTGTCTTGTTCCTTGCTACTCACAGTGTCCCGGCTACAGCTGGTGCAGAGCAGGTGCCCAGGAAATATTTCTTCAACAGACCCACAAGCCAGCGTAACAATGTTGGTGCATTCCAGTGAGCTATACCCCTCCCTAGGCCTCAGGTTCCCCACCTATAACATAGATGGGTTGCACTGGAATCATCCAGCCAGTGGGCAGGAATTTATTGAGCACCTACTGTGTTCTAGACACAGGTATCAGGGAGGCTGAGACAGAGAGGGCCCTGATTCTGGCCCCAAGATGGCGCAGCTCACCCAGCATGCTTGGTGTCCAGTGGGGAGACTTGGAGTACAAGGGCATAGGGGTGACCCATCTCTGTTCCTGGGGCCTGGGCTTCTGGGAGGGCTTCCCAGAGGTGGTGACAACTAAGCTACCAGATATGGACGGGGTGGGCAGGCAAAGGCGGGCACAGCCCCAGCAAAGGTGTGGCACTGCTTTGCCCTGGGCCCTGAGGGCTCCAGATATGTGTGCCCTGTCTTATTTGCAGGTGGGGAAACTGAGGCCCCCAGGAGATTTCAGAGCACACCTAGAGCTCTGTCCTGGCTGCACGGGGCCACCGTGACTCTGGGAGTGCCAGGCAGGAGGCCGCTCCACTTCTGTCCCTTTGGGGACTGGGCCTGGCCTGCAATGGAGCTGCCCTGGCATCTCCAGCCACATGAAAGGCCCTGGCTATTTTTGCCTGGAGGCCTGTGTTGGTGACCTCAAGGGCTGGGTAATTAGAAGTGGCCTGGGACCCACGTGGGGCTGCTGCTGGGGGCTGTGGCGGGCCCAGCGGCTGCCCTGGTCTCAGCTAGGGAGGACCGAGGCTGAGACCCATGCTAGGGCGGGTCCCCCTGGCTCCCAGCCCCCGTACTGCGGCCCCCCCACCCCCAGGGCCACATGGCAGGGCGGGGCTGGGGTTGCTAATTGCTTGGTGGGCACAGGGTGGGGTCTCTGAAGTGTTGCCAGGTTGGGCAGAGGGTCTGGCGCTGCTCTGTGCCTTGGAAATTACAGGTTGCAAGTGCGGGGCCCAGCATGCTCCACGCCACGGGCCTGCCAGCGCCCCTTGGAGCCCTGGCCGTGCAGACCGCAGAGAGCGTCCAGGCCGGGGCCCCACACATGTCCCAGGATGGGGGCACGTGGAATGTGAGAGGCTGCGCAGGGTGAGGCCCAGCTGCAGTGAATTCACTGAGCATTAGCTGGTCAAAGCCTGAAAGGGCAGGAGTGGATGTCAGGGCAGCCATTCATGACAGCAGCACGACTGAACCCCAACTCGTTTTAGATATTTTTAGATATTTTGGATATTTAGATATTTAGATATTTTGGACATGTTGTCAGGAGGGACCAATCCCTGGAAAAGGACATCACGCTGGGGAGAGTGGTGGGTCAACAAAAAAAAGGAAGACCCTCAACTAGATGGATTGACGCAGTGGCTGCAACAATGGGCTTTTAAACATAAACAGGATCATATGCCTGGCACAGTGTTGAGGAGTGTTGCGTTCTGTTGTACATAGGGTTCCTATGAATTGATTCAATGGTACATGACAGCAACAAAAACTGTGTTCCTGGCACTCTCCTAGGTGCTGGAGTTAGGGCAGTGCACAAAACAGGTGGAGTCCCTGCACACCTGGCACACTGACTCTTGAATGACAAAAGTCTTTGGGAGCTACCCTGACAGTGCTGTGTTTCCACCCACCTCAGGGCCTTTGTACATGCTTTTGGTTAGAATAGCTGCCCAGGTGCTACTCTGTGCTTTTCTGTTGCTGGGACACACCTCCTGCATCTTTGACTTTCTAAATATCTCCTCATCTTCAAGGGCAGCTTAACTGTTGCCTCCTTTCAATGAGAACTGTATGAACCTTGAACCAGAAGAGCCCAGACAAATGTTCCATAGGCCCCAGCCACTCCTCCCAGCCTTTAGCTCAGTACACAATTAGAGATTCATTTGTTTGTTTACTTGCTTATTGCAGGCCTCCCACCTATTTTGTAAGCTCTCTGCCTAGGTTTGTTCAACACGGTCTGTGGGGCCTGACTGTGGGCTGGGTGTAAAGTCTGGGCTCAGGAAATATTTGTAGAATGAATGAAATATTGAGTGTTTTTTGGAGCCTAAGGGTTTGTGGCCCCAATTAGTTGTGGCCCAGGACAGGGCGGTGGTTGGCACAGCCGCCTGCCATTGATGCTTGAGCCAGGGCTGAGATGCAGAACCCCTTTTGTCTCTGATCATGACCCACACTTGCTGTTCTGTCCACAGATTGTGGGTGTGAACCATGCAGTTTAAAAGAAGTGTGCCCCTGGATGTTTGCGTGTCTTTGTGTCTGAAGGTACTGTTGTGGGTACTGCTGTGCGTGTGTCTTTGTGTATATGTGTATGTGTATGTGTGTGTGTGTATTAGGAATGTGTGTTCATGGGTATGTGTGTGCATGTGCATATATGTGCATGGATAAGTGCATTGTGTGCATAGGTGTGTGCTCAGGTATGTGTCTGTGTGTGTCTGCGTGCATAACGTGTGTGCGTGCATGTGCTGCTGCGGCCTGAGGGCCCCTTCACCAGGCATATGGAGTGGGAGGGGCCCTGCCGCAGGGAACATGCCTGTGGTCACATCTGCAGTTGTTCAGACTCGGGGGCTTGTGCAGAGGCAAGGGCCCTACCCTCAGCCTCTGCTGGACCCTGGGCAGGTCCCACCACCACACACCTCAGTTTCCTCATCTGTCACAGCAGATTCGCTTACTCACTTACCTCTCCCTGGACACAAATGGAGCCTGCTGGGTGGGAGGCACAGTGCGGGGCTGCCCCGGAGGAAGGAAGCTCAGCTCTGAAGAGTGGGGTCCAGCTCTGCAGGGAGTGAGCAAGAGACAAGTGACAGTATCCTCCACATCCTCAACTTCCTGATCCTTAGAGTAAACCCACTGCAGACTGAAAATGTGGCCCCCCAAAAAATTGTGTTTGTTTTCATCACGTGCAGCATTTTATGCCTTTAGATCCTAGATGATGCAGTATAACAACTATTTACATCACATTTGGTATCCTAAGCCATCTAGAGATGATTTTAGGTATCTAGGGGGATGTATTGGGAGAAGGACCTGGCAACCCACTCCCAAAAATCAATCCGCCATTGAAAACCCTATGAACAGCAGAGAAACACTGACAATAGTGTTTCGCCTGTTGTACCCAGGGTCGCTATGAGTTGGATACCAACTCAATGGCATCTAAGAAGAAAAACAAAGGGGGATGTGTGTCGGTTCTGGGCTGGGGTTTAGCTCAGTTGGTAGAGTGCTGCTCTGCACACTCTGAGGCCCTGGGTTAGATACCTGGCACCACAAAAATGGGAGGACCTGGCATCCCACTCCCAAAACAATCCTGACACAATCTGCCATTGAAAACCCTATGAATAGCAGAGAAACACTGGCATAGCGCTGGGTGTGGTGCAATGTTGGGGAGGGTTTGGTTCTGTTGCACATAGGGTTGCTATGAATTAGACTCAACTCGACAGCACCTAACAACAAATAAGGGTATGTTCTATGCAAATGCTATGCCATTTGATATCAGGGATTTGAGCATCCATGGACTTTGGCTGTAGTTCTGAAACCAACCCCCAGTGAATACCGAGGGATGACCGTATTCCACCTTGGCATGGGAGGCAGAGTAATGCCACCCTCCTGGGCCCAAGGAGTCTACTTCTTACCCCCTGGAACCTATGACCATGTTCCCTCACATGGTTACGGGGCTCTGATGGTGTGGTCCAGGCCGTTAGATGGGGAGATTATGATGGGGAATCCAGGCAGCCCAGCGCCAACTCAGGGGCCTCCACATTGGGAAAAGGAATGGGCAGAAAGAACCAGACGGCCACAGAGGAGGACTCAGCCTGCAGCTGTGGCCTGAGGAGGGAGGGCGAGGCTGGGGCCAAGGGGTGCAGGAGGCTTCTAGAAGCACAAGAATGCAAAGAAAAGGCTTCACCCCCTCCCCGAGACTCAGCATGAACACAAGTCCCGCTGATACCTTGACTCTGAGCCCAGCGAAGCCCGTTTCAGACGGCTGACCTCCAGAGCCTTGGCCTCTCGGCTCACTGTCCTCTGTGACAGCGTTGTAGGGGACTAACACACTTGGCCTCTGGCCTGTGCTCTTCGCGTTGCTGCGCACTTTCCTGCCCACGGGCTCCTCCGCTTTCCCCAGTGGCCTTGAGCGGACCAGGGAGACTCGGCCTCCACTGCACAGACAGGAAACAGGCTTCAATGAGGCAGACACAGGGGAGGCAGGACTTGGGCCCCTCTGCCCCGTAGCTCGTGCCTCCTTGTGGGCACTGCTCTGGCCCCTAGGGGGAGCACCGTGAGGGAGCAGGGGAGGCTCCGAGGGGCCCCCTCAGGTTGGGTGGGCCCTGTTCGGGTTGGTCTCTCAGAGTCCTCAGACTGTGGGGTCGGAGGGCTCCCTCCTGGTGGTGGCCCTGGGGAGGGCTCGCTGAGCCTGCCATCGATGGCTGGTCTAAGACAGGCTGAGAAGGACAGGACCCCCTGGTTGTCTTGAAGTGGGTGCGGCCACCTGTCTGCAGGCGGCCACTTGGACTTGGGAGCACATGTGTGAATGGGCGTGGGTGTGTCCATGGGGGGACAGCCCTGTGGTTCCTCCAGAATTCAGGGTTTGGGATTATCTTTTTTTTCTTTTTTCTTTTTGTGAAACTGGGGAGAGGGCATTGAACCCAGGGACTTGCACGTAATTTGCAAGTGCTCTACCACTGAGCTGCACCCCAAGCTCCCTTAGTATTTTTAAAAATTGAGACAGGGTCTGAGTTGCACAGGCTGCCTCTGGCCATGCACCTGTGATCCCCCTGCCTCTGCCTCCTGAGTCGCTGTGATGACAGGTATGCGCCACCGTACCTGGCTTTGGGATACCTACGCAGCAGATGGGAAAGTCTCTGGTTCTACTTTCCAAGCAAACTTGCTGGGCACTGTGGACGCACTGAGCATTTGCTGAACAAATTAACGAGTGATGAATGCAAGGTGCAAGGGATTCCTCAGGTCAGCTGGACATCCTGCTCCCAAGCCCTTCCAGCAGTTCACCTGGGGACCCAGGTTGAACCATTTGAAGTCCTCTGGCCTCATTTTCCCCATCTGTTAAATGGACCTAAAATTCCTGCTCCAGCGACCCCACTGCAGCATTGCAAGGCCATAGATCCCAGAATGTAAGAGCCTGAGGGAGCTCTGCAAACTTGCCTCTCACCAGCACCAATGGGGAAACTGAGGCCTGGAGGGGGGAAGGGCCCCATGCAAAAGAGGTGCCTCAACCTGACTCAGGCCTAGACCCTCCATCCAGCCTCCCTTAAAACACTCCTGGCTACCCCTCTGCACCCTGTGCCTGGAAAACCTGAGTCACAGTTGGAACCGAAGACTGGGAATTTTCCTTCCCTCCTCCAGAGATCTGGGAACCCCCATGACCTCGTGCCCTTTGGAGCACAGGGGAGCAGGCAGGACCCCAGTTTATGGTGCTACAGGACAGGCTTGTCTGTCTGTCTGTCGGAGCCTGGCCTGGAGACTACAGGTCAGGGAGGAAGCTCAGCATCTGGCGAGTGGGAGGAGGGTGGGATTGTGTGTGGCCCAGCACAGCCCCGCCCCTCCCCTGTCCCCACCCCAAACCCTCTTAATGAAATCAAGCTGGCCCCGCAGCCCGGAGGGAGGAGGGAGGAGGAGGGCCGGGAGGACGGCCGGGGCCAGGCGGGCAGACGCCAGCCAGAACAGCGGTGGGGCAGACTCTGTCCCAGGCCAGGTGCCCACGCGCGATCACCTGGCAGGAGCTCCCAGGCCCGCGCGGGAACCGGTGAGTCCCGGACCCTCTGCCCCGAGAGCCGGGGCTGGACTGTGCACAGCAGCCGCGGGTACCTCGAGGTCCGTGAGCGTTGTGGGTGTCTGAGACCGTGTGCACGTGGGGGGTGGGACGCGGGGAACCCTCTGCTAGCCCTGCGTGTGTGCTGTGGTCGCGGGGCGGGGTGCGTGTGTGCCGTTGGGGCCTGGGGTGGGGGTGTGTTGCTCTCAGAAGTGGGTGCCAGGGCATTGCTTGGAGGCTGAGGGCGAGGGTGCTGTGGGCCGGTTTCACCCGTGTACGGTGTCTGCTGTGGTGGGGCACCGTGCATGCGTTGCCTGGACGCTGCGTGTTCTCTGGGTGTCCGCGCTGGGGACCGCGGTGGCTCCGCCGAGTGTCTCCGTTGCGTGGCCAAGTCGCCACGCCTGCTGTGTGTCTGGGGACTGAGGGTGTCTGCTGCGGGGCCTCTGTTGCGTGTCCCGCAGCTGCTGCTGCTTTCGTGCACGTGCCTGCGTGGATGCCTGCATGCGTGGGTGCCTGCGTGCACAGGTTTTGAGCCTGCAGGAACTCATTTCTTCCCAGGCTTTCCCTTGGAGGGCCCGGGACCCCAGGGCTCAGGTCTCTGTCCTTGGCTGGCCCTTGGCGGGCAGGCAGGGGCTGCAGAGCTTCAGTCCAAGGCCCGCTCCCCTGGCCCCCAAGGCCACTAATTGAAGGCAGGTTTCCCTGGGCTGCCCTCCCTCTCTGGCCACCAGTGTCGGGGTGGGGGTGGGGTAGCAGCTATGGCCCCTCAGCCTCAGATCTTGGGGTCCCCAAACCTTATTGTGGACTTGCTCCATCTGCACGTTTGTGACCACGAGCCAGGCCGTCTCCTTCTAAACCTGCAGACTCCGAGGGAGGGGTCTCTGGGACAGGGCCCCTGGACAGTCTCTGCCACCCACTCCCTGAGGCCTACTCCACCCCGGGCACCGCCATGGCTTGTGGCAGGGGGTGTCCATTATTGCCAGCTTATAGGCACGGGAGCCAGAGGTCAGGGGGGTGACACGCAGCCCCAGGACACAGCTGGGAAGTGACTCCGGCCTTTCTGAGCTGCTCTTCATCCAAGGCTGAGCTGTGCCAACCTGGGCTCACCACTGGCAGTCTTTGGGCCCGAGTTTCCTCTCGAGTGGCAGCACAGGGGTTGGGCCTGACCCCAGCTCCCAGTGCCTGAGAGGCTGCGTCCCTGCATGGGGAGGACCCAGGAGGCCAGGCCCCACTCCTCTTGGGAGCCAGTGAGGGGCGCCTGGCAGGCAGAGCGAGCATTTCCCAGCTGCACCATCCTGTTCTTCTGTTCTACAGATGGGGAAATGAGGCCCAGAGAGGGCAAGGGACGTGCTCAGCGTCACACAGCCATGTCCTGCAGGCCTGGATGCTCCACAAAGGGCCGTGTCCCCACATTTTGCTGCCCTTATCTCTGGAGCCCACAAGACCTTAGTGGAGTAGGGAACTCTGAGAGTCGGGGTCTCAGCTTTTAAGAGCCTCATGTGGCTTTCTTCCTTGGCTGCCAGCCCTGACTCCAGGGCTCCTGAGGGAAGGAAGCGCTTTCCTCTGGCTCCTTGAGGCCTGCGTGTGCACAGGCGCCTGCATGTGGCAGTGGTTTTGGGCATGGGCACGGGCACGGGCCTGAGCTAATGCACACATCGGTGAGGATGGTCACTGGTCAGCAGAGGAGCGGGCAATGCTGGCTGATCTTGGAGCTTTCTCCTGCTCAGTCCGCTCTTCCTGGTGAGCAGCCCTGCTGGGCCAGGTCTTTTCAGCACATTCTCTCATGCAGCTCTAACGGCAGTGTGAGGTCACACTGTGGGCACCTCAGGGAAAGTGAGGCCCAAAAGGGTCAGACAGCAGAGAGAGACACGATGAGGCCAGGCCCCTGGCCCCAGCCCAATGGCTTTCCAGCTGGTGCCTTTGGCCTCAGCACACTGCTGCCCGAGGACTTCTGTGGTGCTCAGCTACCTGTGGCCACTGCAGCCCTCTGCAGTGAAAAGCTTGGTTTGCTGTGATTTTTGTTGTTGTTTTGTTTGGCTTTGTTTGCTTTTTTGAGACAAGGTCTTGCTACCTAGCCTAGGCTGGCCTGGAATTTGCAATCCTCCTGCCCCAGCCTCCCGAGTGCTGGGATGACAGGTGTCCACCCTCGTGTCTGGTGGCTTGCCACTATTAAGGTCTCTCAGGCAGGACAAGGGGCTCAGCTGGTAGAGTATGTGCTTCTGAGGCTTTGGGTTCAATCCCCAACATCGCAAAGATGGGAGAAGGCCCTGGTAGCCTACTCCTGAAACAATTAGCAACCAGAAACCCTATGCATAGCAAAGAAGCAATGACATAGCTCCAGGCATGTTCTGTTGTACATAGGGTCACTGTGAGTCGGACCTGACTTGATGGCACCTAACAACAACTGGAAGGACAAAACCCCCAAAGCTCAGGAGTAGCAAGTGCCTCACTCAGCATCCCCCCTTCTGTTCCAGCTGAGAAGTGATGCCCACCAGGGGGGTGGGAGTGGGCATTCCTGGCCAAAGCATGATGTGGCACAGGACCCTGGGAACCAGACGGAGAGAGGTTCAAATCCCAGCTCTGTCACTTACTATTTGGAATTCTTGGGCAAGTCCCCTCCTCTCTGAAGCTAATGAAATTGTTTCATAGGACTGAGTCCAGGAAGAGGGTTAGATGAGTAATCCGTGCTGGAAACCCAGAATGGCCAGCTCGTTTTAAATGAGCCTGGAGGGCTGGGGCTGGGGCCCAGTGGTAGAGCATTTGCCTAGCATGCGTGAGGCCCGGGGCTCCATCTCCAGCACTGCGGAAAAAAGAGAAAAATAAAATCAGCTTCTTTGTAATTTTTGCCTCTATTTTTGTGTCCTGGAATTAATTTTTGTTTTTGGCTCTCTGAGTCAGTGTGACCAAGTGTATATCAGTACAATCATACTCTGTATCCTCAGTTCCCCCAGGCAGCCGATTCAGCCAACTACAGATAGAAAATATTAAAAAACTTAAAAAATGACAATGTAGCAACAAAGAAGAATACAGTATAATGACTATTTACATAGTATTTATAGTGTATCATGTATTATAAGTAACCTAGAGGTAAAGCAGATACAGTGGCACCTACTTGCAATCCCAGTGACTCGGCGGAGGCAGGAAGATCATGGGTTTGAGGCCAGAGGCAGCCTGTGTAATTTAGCAAGACCCTATCTTAAGGTAAAAAATAAAAATGGAATGGGTGTAGCTCAGTGGATCTTAGCTCAGTGGTAGAGCACTTGCAAAGTATGCATGAGGCCCTGGGTTCAGCCCCCCAGTGCCACACACACAAAAAAAAAAAAGAAAGAAAGAAAAGAAAAGAAAGAAGAAAAATAAGTCATCTAGAGGCGATTTAAAGCACACAGGAAGACGTCCATGGGTTCTATGCAAATACTACATCATTTTATGTCAGGGACTTGGACATCCGACTTGATTTTGCTGTTTGGAGAGAGAGTCCTTGAACCAATCCCCTCTGGGCACTGAGGGACTATGTTATGTCATTGGGCAGCCTCGGGTCACCTGAAATCAGCTCCGAAATGATTCAGCCTTGTTCCTACCTCACCTGAGTCACCTGGGAGGCGGGCGATGTCACTTGCTTCCCTGAGCAGGACCTGAGGCCTGGATGCTGAAAATGTCACCAGCAGTTGAGGCATCCAGAACTTCAGCTGCCCCCCTCCCAGCTGAGGAACTTGCTGTGTGGCCTTGTGCCTGCCCCTTGCCTACTCTGGGCCTCCTGTTCCCCGCCCTCCATCTTAGTCAGCAGAGAGAGGGCCTTGGTCAGGGGCCCCTAAAGCTTTTCTGTCTTAGAGCTTGTAGCTCTAGCTGGCTTTAGGGACCTGGGCCCTCCAGTGGGGGACACGGAAAGGAGGTCTCTGGATTTGTCTGAACCCCAGGCCCCCACTCACAGAGGCTGAGAGAGTTAATGATGTTTCAGAAACCTGCTCTGCCATAAACTCGGGCCACAAGGAATGTATTAATCAGCCAAGCTGTCTGGGCCAGATGAGGTCTGGGGGTTCATGCCGGGAGCAGCCCTCCAGCGGGGCCTAGGGAGGAAGGCACGGGGCTCATCTGGTTCCCATCTAGTGGGGGCGGGGCAGGCGGCAGCTCCAGCTTTGTTCCAGGCACAGCACCCCCCATCCTCCCCATCCTGCTTAGAACCCTGAGGTGGGGCCAGATGTGGGGGTGCTCTCTGGCCCCCACCTTGCATCCAGACCCCTGGCAGAGCTCAAAACCTAGAATTTTCTTGAGAAGGAGAGGTAGAGGAGGGTGGTGAGGTTTGAAAAAGCCTCTGCCAGAGCTGCTTGGAAGTGGCAATGGAGACACTGTGGCCTCTCTGTGTGTGGGGGCCCCAGAGATGCTGGGCATCCCAGGAAGGGGCATTACTCTGCTCCCTCCTCACACATTTGATGCCTCCCTTAGCCCAGCCACCATTTCTTCTTTCATGCTTGGATACAAACCCTGGCTCTCCCTTGAGAAATCACTTAATCCCTCTGAGCCTCGATTTCCTCACCCGGAAAATGGGCTTAATCACAGCACCTCTCCCATTTGGCAGCCAATCAAGATGCAGTGAGAAATTCCATTCAGAAACCTAACAGTAGCAGCTGGCACTTGCTAATCCATGAAACTGTCAGTTAGCATTATTAATCCAGCCAGGTTGGTGTAGATACATTTATCGAGCACTTACTGTATGCCAGATATGGTGCAAACCACTGGGGAGGCTGAGATGAGTAAGACTGGACCCCTGTCCTCCAGGGCGTGGGAGCACAGCCAGGGCAGATGCGCATCCCGTGTGGGAACGGCCAAGGTCCATTGTTGGCAGGGGCTCAGCCCTGGGAATGGAGGTGACTTGCTGGAATGTGTTCTGTGTTCCTTGTAGTCCTTGGGATCTGCTGAGCCCTGTTTCAGAGTCCTGGCACCCTAGCCACACACCCTGACCTCTCTCCTCCCTTGTTTTCCCGCAGGTCCTGGGGACACCATGGTCCCCAGCCTCTTCCTCTCTTTGCTGCTGCTCCTGAGACCGGCGCCAGGGTTGGCTCACTCTGTGTCCCTGCCGGCCGCCTTCCTGGAGGACGTAGGGGGAAGCGGTGAGGCCGAGGGCTCGTCGGCCTCCTCCCCGAGCCTCCTGCCACCCAGGACCCCATCCCTCAGCCCTACGTCAGTGGGGCCGCAGCCCACACCACGGGAAGGCCCTGCGCCCCCCTCCACCTTGCTGGAGGGGATCATGGACTTCTTCCGCCAGTATGTGATGCTCATCGCTGTCGTGGGCTCGCTGACCTTCCTGCTCATGTTCATCGTCTGCGCCGCGCTCATCACTCGCCAGAAGCACAAGGCCACTGCCTACTACCCATCGTCCTTCCCCAAGAAGAAGTACGTGGACCAGAGCGACCGCGCCGGGGGCCCCCAGGTCTTCAGTGAGGTCCCGGACCGGGCTCCCGCCAGCCGGCCTGAGGAGACCTTGGATTCTTCCCAGCAGCTCCAGGCCGACATCCTGGCTGCCACCCAGAACCTCAAGTCCCCCGTCAGGGCTGCCCCAGGTGGCGGGGAGGAAGCCAGGCTGGTGGAGGGCAGGTCGGAGGACGAGGTGCAGGGCAGCCACGAGGGGGCTCTGGAGGCCCCAGCACGTGGAGGCCCCGAGGAGAGACCCGAGGTGTCGGAGGAATCGTGCTCAGCAGCGGCTGAGGGGGCTCCGACAGCTGGCCAGGGCCCAGGGGAGCCAGAAGGGTCTTCCTCCTTCACCCAGGAAGCCCAGGGAACAGCGGGTCCCCCTGAAAGTCCCTGTGCATGTGGCAAGGTCTCCCTGAGTGTCTAGAAGGCTCCAGAGCTGCTGGCCTTGACTGTCGGATCCACAGAGGTCTCCTCCTTGGGCACCAAAGGCCTTCATCCCTGACCGCTTCCTGACACCCCTTCTTGGCCACCCCTGGTGCCAATTCCAGAGTGTCCTGTCCCCCAGCGGGCAGAACTCCTGGCCTCCGGTCCAGCCCAGGAAAGCCCCCAAGTTCCAGCAGCACTTGATGCCTCTGCATCCCCTAGGGCTTCCACCCCAAAGTGCAGCTCATTGGGGGAGGCAGAGCACAGGGGTGCCCCCATGACAGCTGCCATTAAACAGCCCATGAAGTCAGCTGGGGTTTAGCTCAGTTGGCAGATCGCTTGTTCTGTGCACTCTGAGGCCCTGGGTTCAATCCCCAGCACCACAAAACTGGGAGAAGGACCTGGCAGCCCACTCCCAGAACGATCCTGAAATAATCAGCCATCAAAAACCCTATGAGTAGCAGAGAAGCACTGACACAGTGCTGGACACAGCACAGTGTCAGGGACTGTTTCGTTCTATTGTACACAGGGTCACTATGAGTGGGACCCAACTCGATGGCACCTAACAAGAACAAACAACAAAATCAGCCACATTAATTGGGAGACACAGGTCAGAGGCCTCTTGCAAGGGAGCAAATATGGTTGCCTTTCCACCGAGGTAGTAAAGAAAACTCGATTTGATAGGAGTTTTGGAAGAGGTTGAGAGGGATGCACTGAAGCGCCCAGGGCTGGAAAATTGAGATGCACCAGAAAAGCCAGATGCAGCGGAAAAGTGAGAGAGATGCAGCCTTCAAAGTCTCCCATTCTTCAGGCCTCCCCATCTTTAGATCTTAGGGTTGCTCTGCCTCTGCTCAGAGCCAAAGGGCAGAAATGGACCTGGTTAATTAGGAAGCCTCTGGGAGGGGACCTACATGTATTATGTCAGGGCACTACATGAGTGTTTCCCAAACTGAGTTCCCTGTGGTACCCTGGGCACAAGATTTCAAGGTCAAATGAGTTGACCTGCCTCCCTCCCCAGCTGCACCCCAAGAGCTCCTCCAACCCTGACAAGTGCCACACTGAAATCCCCTGTTGGACTGGGCTTTGCTAAGCCTTTCCCAAGCTTTAATCCTGCTCTGAATTTTCCTGAAGGTATCGGCCATTTCTGGTTGGTCCAGAGTTGAGATGCAGCTTGTTAGGGATTTGGGAGCCTCTCAAGGGTTGGCCAAGTAAGCCCTGTTTAGGGGTGCATTTCTCATCCTGCTACTGCTGCTGGGATGGGGTGCATGAATTGAATCCTTCTTGTCAGACCCTCAAAGCAGCCTAGGAGCGGGGAGGAAGGGTTGTGTTTGAGGGGCCTCATTCTGGTTTCTGACACCCAGCCTGGAGCAGGGGCCTGGCCACCTTCTTTCGCTCACTCTCATGGTCTGGCAGCCTGTGTCCACACCACGCTTCAGTCCCTGACAGGGAGCCTGGGCTCCATCCTGTTTGGGGGAGTCTTGGGCTCCCCTGGCTCTGCCCAGCTCTGCAGTGCAGAGATGTAACCCACCAGCATAATAAACCTTGATCTGGCCTGATTTGTGCTGGGTTTCTGGGGTGGGAATGAGTCTGCCATGAAGGACTGTTTGTAGGTTCAGTGCAGCTGCCTAGGCGGGAACACATCAGCCAGGCCCTGGAGGTGAAAGGGGCAGATGGTGTGGGAAAGAGGTGGAAGAATGGGAGCCAATGCCCCCTGAGGTGGAGAGCCGGACACATGGACAGGGCTTCCATCTGTGGCTCTGCTATTGACTGTGGCCCTCTGTTCCCTGAGGACAGAGCAGAAGCAGGTCTCCAGGTCTCCTGTGACCTGCAGGGTAGTTGAGCGCCGGCATGGGTACTGCACACAGCGCTGTGCACAACACCACCTTGGCTGTGGGCAGCCTGGCCCTGCGTGGGCTCTAACAGCCCTGCTTTGTCTCCTCCCCCTCCGGTGCCTTCTCCCCCTCGTCCTGGGCCCCCGGAGCTGCCAGCTGGGATCCAGATGTGGTTGGAATTGGGAGCCTGTGTGGAGTGTTGGGGGCAGGGAGACTGTCTCCCGGCAGCCCCTCTCCTCCAGTGAACCCACATCCAGCCTGAGGAGGCCCGGGTTCGGGTTTCATAACACACAATGGTCTCTGTCTCCCATGGCAGGGACAGGCCCGCCCTTTGCAGCCCATCCCAGCTCCCCGCCAAGAGGATCAGCAGCATGCTGTGTGGCTTTGGCCAGGCTGCTCGGCATCTCTGGGGCAGTGATGGGGATCTCCCCTGGTTCCTGAGCCCCAATGGGGGCTTGGGGACTGGAATGTGCCTGGGAAGTGCATTAAGCTTCCTCGTGACACATAACAACCCCGTAAGACACTGGAAAGCCCCAGGGACTGGGCTGGGGTGAGTTCCCCAATCAACAGCTCTCTGGTCAGCAGCTCCCCATTCATGCTCAGTGGGATCTTCCAGAGGACATGGGGTGAGTGGTCTTAGCCATAGCGCATGTCCCCTGGGATGGGGGTGGGGGGATGAGTGAAGCACATCGCCTGAGCCGAGGGCAGGAGCCAATCTCTACCTTGTCTCAGTTTTTCCAGCTGGTATCTCTTCTCCCTGTGACACCCGTCTACCCTCTGTACCCCAAGATGCCCTGTTGATCCCTCCTCAACCTTCAGCTCCTGACCTCCACATCCCCTCCCGCTGGGTTCCTTCCCTCCTCAGTCCCCTGGGCTTATGGATGACAGTGAGCTGCCCCTGTCCCATGCCAGGCCCTGCTCTAGGCACTGAGATCCACTGCTCTAGGGACCGGGCACTGTCATCACTCCATGTCCCAGATGAGAAAACCGAGGCCCTGGGTGAGAGAGGCGGGCAGTCGCCCGGGTCACACAGCCAGGGCTCCGGCTCTGCAGTCCGCCCCTGGCGCCTGTGTTCTCCGATGGGCTCTTCCTCCTCGAGGAATGAATGAATGAGTGAAGGAATGCATGGGTGCCCTGGGGAGGGCACAGCAGGGTCCACTCCTGCCCAGAGCCCCTCTGAACTGCTCCCACACCTGCAATGGCCCCACCCAGGGAGGGTATTTGTGGGCACACATCGGGTGGCACCAGCTGTGGGAGCCACAGGTGGTGACCATCACTGGATGGTGGCGAGTAGGGCCAGCCAGGGCCAGAGCTGGGCTTGAGGGTGGGGGTAGACAGTTCCACTCTCCTCCAGGGCCTTGCATCTGCCAGGGCCTAAATGGACCCCCACTGTCCCAGGGCTCAGCTGCCCCTGGCCTTGGAGTCTGTCCCCACCATCAGACCTGATGTTACCATAAGAAAAATGGGGAGGGCCTGCAAACCACCACAAGACCTGAGCCCCAGCTCACATGGGACTGTGTGGCTTTGGGCAAGTCACCTCACCTCTCTGGGCCTCCATTTCTGTTTGTAAAAATGGGGTGATCCTACCCCAAGAGGCAAACATGTCTGCCCAGCACCCTGGTATTAGCTGGGAGTTTTGAAAATGCTCCCTCGTGGGCCTTACCCAGACAATTAAATCAGAGTCTCTAAAGTATGACTCCGGGCTGGGATTTAGCTCAGTTGGTAGAGCTCCACTCTGCAGTCTCTGAGGTTGTGAGTTTGATTCCCAGCACCACAAGAATGAGAGCAGCACATGGCAATCCCCTCCCAAGGCAATCCTGAAACAATCAGCCATTGAAAACCCTATGAGGGTCATTATTAGTCGAACATGACTCGATGGCACCTGACAATAAAGTACGACTGGGCAAGTGTCACTGCCAAGATATGAAATCCACAAGGAGAGGGGCCAGGGGCTCTGTCCCCACTGCCTCCCCAGCACACAGTATTCTGTATGTATATGCTCAAGTGGATAAGGCCGAAGGAAAGCCACCTTGCCAGCACACCTATACTCTCATTTAACCCAGACCATGCTCCCTACAGAGACCAGCAACATCGTGACCCACCAGCAACATGGTGATGCTCGTTGTACACGTGCTCAGAGAGGTACAGAGACTTTCCTGAGGTTAAACAGCCAAGCACAACTGGGATTCGGACCCAGGTCTGTCTGCCACTCAGACAGGATTTTCATCACTGAGCCAACAACTTCATTTTAGTTTGGCCATACACACTTGACTGTGCATTGATGTTTGGCTCCTTTTTATTGCTAAGTAATATTCTATTGTATAGATGTACCACAATTTGCTTATCCTTTCACCTGCTGGTGGATATTGGGTTGTTTCCAGTTTCAGGCTATTGCAAATAAAGCTGCTACTAACAATTGGTGTTATTTCTTCCTTATAACCTTCTTAATGAGATGGTTTGTATTTCTTTACAATTTTTAGGTGGGAAAAAAATGGAGACCTAGAGAGATCAAATAACTCATCCAAGGTCACACAGCTAGTACTTGGAACATTGAACCTTAAACAGTGGGACTGTGGGACTCATGTGACGTTAGAGAACTTCTGTTTGAGAAGGTATCAGAATTACCTAGGGTCCCTCTGAAAGTGGAATTTAGCTCACTTCTGATGTACATCAAGGTTGGAGACTCCCCGATCTTTATCTTTTATCTTATACTCAGCCATATGGGGCCCAGCCAGGAGCAGGGGCTGTGTAGAGCGGGCAGGCCCTGGGTCTTCAGTGGGCAGCTGTGCTCTGTGCCCTCTTTGTCTGTGTTTGGTGTGGGGAAAGGATGGGGCTGGTCTGGATGGGGACAGGGACTGGCCTTTTTGGGGGAAGGTTTTAGTTTCAGGATTCCTCGGGTTGCTCAGAAATAGCAGGAGGGATTTGATGCTGGCTCCAGGGCTGGGGAGGGTCCCCTCCCAGCTGCTCCCCATCCCCAAGATGGTCCTGGGTTTATGGCGGCAGCTGCAGAGTAAAAAGCAGCCCTGGCTGTAAATCTGCTTTTGCCAAGAACACTCAGATCAGAGGCCCTGTAGGGACACCAGGGGTGCCCTGGGAGGCTGGAGGGTCCAGGCCTGTGGGTGGACCCTTGCGGCTTCTCCCTTAGAGTCTGGAGAGCCAGACTTAACTGAGGGAGATGGAGGCAAAAGAGGATGGGGGCTGCCCAGAGGTCAGGACTGGGGACAGCGAAGGGCAGTGGGGCTCTCGAGACACTGGGCCCCAGCCCTCACCCTGCCTCCTTCACCCTCAAAGTGCTGTGAGACTCGTGGATGTGAACACACTCCACGCGAGCGCAGGGCAGTGTGGCATGGTGGTCAAGAGCGCAGGCCTCAGATGACCCGGGTTGGAATCCCAACATTACCCAGCCCCAGCTGTGTGGCCTGCAGCCGTAGCACCGTGGCATTCGATCTCAGATTTGGGAAGCTAAGCAGGGTCGGGCCTGGTTAGTCCTTGGATGAGAACCACCTGGGGACACCAGGTGCTGAAGGCTTGGGACATGGACCCGGCAACCCACTCCCAAAAATCAATCTGCCTTTGAAAACCCTATGAATAGCAGAGAAGCACTGACAATAGTGTTTCGTCTGTTGTACATAGCGCTCACTGAGTCAGACAGTGTCTCCACAGCA
Organism: Pedetes capensis; assembly: GCA_007922755.1. Classification (NCBI taxonomy): domain Eukaryota; kingdom Metazoa; phylum Chordata; class Mammalia; order Rodentia; family Pedetidae; genus Pedetes; species Pedetes capensis. The sequence goes on along the minus strand of VMDO01000395.1, from coordinate 220,520 downwards.
CCTAACAACAACAAAAAAACCAGCTGTGTGACCTGAGGCAAGTTACTTAACCTCTCTGGGCCTGAGTTTGCTCATTGGTGAATTGGGAATAATGTTGGTACTACCTCCAAGTGTTGGGAGAAGTACCTGGTAATCCACTCCTAAAAATCAATCTGCCATTGAAAACCCTATGAATAGCAGAGAAGCACTGACAGTGTTTCGCCTGTTGTACATAGGCTCGCTATGAGTCAGACACCAACTTGATGGCGCTTAACAACAAAAACAACAGCCTCTAAGTGTTGGTGGGAATTGGGTTCATGAGCCTGATGTGTCTAGAACAGGCCCCCAGTCCCCCAGGGTGCTCATTGAATGTGAGGGGTCCTTAGCCGTCAACTGGGAAGTGTAGGAAACCGTGAAGCACGGCAGCTGCAGAAGAGAAAAGGAAGGAAGTTCTGTCTCTGTGCGCCTGGGGGTTTTAGTGGCACCTCTTTTTTGCAGGTCCACTTTAGAGGCTTCAGAATCGTCAGATCAGCAGAGTTATTACGGAGATTCTTCAGGACAAGGAGGGGGTTCTGGGAATTCTGGTGAAACCAGGACCACAATCGATTGCAGCGGAGGGAGGAGGGTGTCTATGTCCGGCACCCCCTGGGGGGATGAGGGGGTTGGCTGGAGAAGAGAGACAGGCTCAACCCCCCTCCTCAGGGGTTGGGGGTGGGCTGGCGCCTGGTGGGGTCGGGCTCAGGTCTCAGCTGTTCCTCGTCTCCCTCGGGGATGGGGTGACCGCAGTAGGCTTGGATGTTGTCTGGGTCAGGATGGCCATGTGGGTGGGGGAGGCCTGGGCCCCTGGGGGGGGCAGGGGTATTCCTGGGGGGCGGTAGAGGACTGGGGGCTCTGGAGGTCTGATGACTAAGTGACCTTGGTTATGTTCCCGTCTATATGAATTTCTCACGAGACTCTGGGTGGAGACATCTTCCAGGCATGGTGTAGGGAAGGCGCAAGGTGTCTGCTTCAGGTCCCGGGGACATGGTTAAATCCCAGTGCTCAATCCATGCCCAGGCTGTGTGGCCTTGCGCAGCTCCTGCCCTGCTCTGCCCCTCTGAGCTTCACCTGTGAAACCCCAGGTCTTACCCAGCTGGGAGGCAACCTTGGGGGCTCCTCAGCTTCCCCGTGCTGCTGCTGCTCACAGGAGGCTCTGAAGAGGGCGCTGCCAGCAATTCTCAGCCCGGAGATCTGTGGCTCCTCCTCCCAACCCTGCTGGGCTGAGTCCAGTCACAGTCAGGTACCCAGTTAGCACTCAATAAATGCTGAGAAGGGAGCAAAAATCTCCTTTTAAGGCTGGTTCCTTGAATGAGGAAAGTGCAACTTTGGGGGACTTGGAAAGTCCTCTGCACCTGTCCCAGGTGAGGTTGGGCTGGGGGGGCTCCCAGCACCCCTTTGTCCCCCAAATCTCCCGTCTCTGTCTTTCCTCAGTGTTTGAATCCCACCTTTAGGGTTCCCGTCCTTCCTGAGCACCACTGTGTACCAGGAATGGCACTCAGCCTTTTTCTTTTTCTTTCTTTTCTTTTTCTTTCTTCTCTCTCTCTCTCTCCCTCTCTCTCTCTCTTTCTCTCCCTCCCTCTCTCTCTCTGTCTATCCTCTGTCTCTCTTTCTTTCTTTTTCTGTGGTGCTGGAGGTTGAATCCAGGGCCTTATACACACTAGGCACATGGCACTCAGTCACTGAACCACATCTCCACATCCCTGACCCCTAAGGACTTTCTTTACACTGAGTCCTCACAAAGCTGAAGGCACTGGGATCACCCCATTTTCTCCAGAAGAAGACACAGAAGTTCAGAGAGGCAAAGTGACTGGCCCAAGTTCACACAGCCATGGTTTCAGAGCCCAGCTTTGAACTCCTGGAGCTGTTGGGTGCTACTCTGGTGCTAACCACTGCCCCACCCTGGTTGCCTTCCCCAGATGAATGAATAAATGTGTGGATGCTTTCGGCCCGGGGACTCCAGGCCCATGTGTCCAAACTGCCGCAGGGCGCCACAGGTCATTTGGCAGTGGCTGGGGTCTTTACCACTGCTGGGCGCTTGGAGTGTCCCGTGTGGCTTTCAGGGAGGAAGGGCCACACACAAGCTTTGACCGCAGCCAGGTCTGGCCCTTCCTGTCTGCTCGCAAACAGTGCCTGCTGCCTGCAGCCCCCAAGCAGGAAGCCCCACAGAGGAGCGCGCAGGGCCAACCACCTAGCGCAAGCACCCAGCTGCTGTTTATCTCTGTCCCCATGGATGGGGAAGTGCTGAGTGGCCCGCCCCAGGTGGCCAGTAAGTGACTAAGCTGTGTCTGTTGGGCTCAGTGCCCTTGCTCCTGCCCCCAATGTTGCATGGGTAGAGATGCTGGGGGTGGGGCATGGGGTCTGGAGCTCAGGTCCCCCACCCCGGGGCTCTCCAGAGGCACGAGCATGGAGGTGGGGGGTCCTGGGCTGGGAACACGGAGGGTTAGGTCAGGCTCTGTTCCTTGCTCGGCTGTGCAACCTTGGGCAACTTGCTTGCTGTTCCTGGGCCTCAGCTGTGTCTCCAACAAAGGGAAGAAAGAGGCTTGTGTGGGATTTCAGCCAGCTGGTGGGTCCCAGCCCGCACTCCTAGTGGAGGCGTTATTATTAGCACCTGGGCAGGAGGCCCAGGGTAGGCCGTTCTTCCCTTAATATAAGGAATCACTCCTTGCAAAGAACACTTTGGGAGAAACTGGCCTCTCTCACTTAACTCCATCCCAGAGGGCTCAAACCCCTCCCTCTCTCCTCTCCCTTTCTTTCTCTTTCTCTCTTTTTTTTTTCTTTTCTTTTTAAAATTTTTTTGAGGTAGAGTTGCTCTAAAGCCTAGGCTGGCCTCAAACTCGTGATGCTCCTGTCTCAGCTTCCCAAGGGCTGGGATTATAGGTGGGCGCCACCACACCTGCCTTCTTCTCTCCCCATTTTAAGAGACCCCTGTTGTTGTTGTTGTTAGGTGCCACGGAGTCGGAATCTGACTCATAGCGACCCTACATACAACAGGGGAAACACTATTGTCAGTGCTTCTCTGCTGATCATAATGTTTTCAATTGCAGATTGATTTTTTGGGAGTGGGTTGCGGGGTCCGTCTCCCAAGCCTACAACACCTGGTGTTCCCAGGTGGTCTCCCATCCAATTACTAACCAGGCCCAACCGACCCTGCTTAGCTTCCGAGACCTGATGGGATCGGATGCCACAGGGCTATAGCTGCAGGCAAGAGACCCCTGGGAGAAAAAAATCTAGTTCCTTCGGCTCCCTCCCTGATATCCCACAACCCCACACTTAAGTTAGATGGAAGAAGGAAGTTCCTAAAGCAGGCTGGGCCCAAAGGCAAATTTCTTCCCAGTCTGCCCTGTACAGAACCAGCCATGGGAAGCCGCTCTGTGATACTCTTGAATTCTTCCCAGGACCTCTCCCAAGATAAGGACATCTTATCTGTATTCAGAACTGTTTTTTTTTTTTTTTTAGGCTGGCTGATTTTGAGCGGACAGGGGAAGATAAACGGCCTGTTAGAGAGTCCTATGGTGGTGTCTACCAATGTTATAAATGTCTTTGCCTTTTGGCCTGGAAATTCTTTTCTGGAACCTGCCTATAGGAATACCGGGGGTGGGTGCCAAAGAGACATCCGAGGATGTCCACTCTGCTGTTATTTAGAATACGTGAGGCAAAGGAAACCACCTTTGTGCTCATGGGTGTGGGAGAAGTAGGTGTGTCAGTTTGGGGAAGTTTCAGGGATTTGACTCTTTTTTCCTTTCCTTTCCTTTTCCTTTCTTTTCTTTTCTTTTTAGATAGGGTCTCCCTAAATTACATAGACTGCCTCTGGTCTCGAACTTGCGATCTTCCTGCCTCTGCCTCCTGTGTCTCTGGGATTACAGGCGTGCACCACTGCACCCGACAGGGATTTGCCTCTTAAACAAAGATATTCAGAGAGAATTTGCTTTGAGGCTGGAATGGAAATATAGTTGACTGATTTATTTATTTATTTATTTATTTATTTATATTTTTTGTGGTACTGGGGGTTGAACCCAGGGCCTCATGCCTGCATGCTTTGCAAGTGTTGGACCACTGAGCTGTGCCCCCAGCCCTTTTTTTTTTTTTTTAGGTTTTTGAGACAGGGTCTTGCTAAGTTACACAGACTGCCTCTGGTCTCGAACTTGCAATCCTCCCGCCTCTGCCTCCCAAGCTGCTGGGATCACAGTCATGCGCCACTGCGCCCGGCCCAAAATATAGTTGATATTTGACACAGATGATTTCAGTGAAAAATGGCCGTGCAGTTGGTTTGACTGAGTTCATTTTGCCCACAAGGAAACTGTCCCTCAGAGAACTGTTGATGAGTGCGGCGCCACAGAGGTGAGACTGGTCCAATGTCGCATGCTTAGCTGGTGCATGGGGAAGAAGGCTGAGGTTCTAGGTCTGGCCTGGGACCCAAGCTCCTTGTGGTGTGTGATCTACTGGATGTGAAGGGGACAGGGCTCTTTGCTCCAGAGAGCAGCCCTGGTGCAGTGGCCGCGAGGGTCCAGACTCCCCACAGGTGTGAGTCACCTGTTTAAGGTGCATGTTCAGGCTGCCCTGTGCTTCGCGTATCCCTAGGATGGAGTCAGTTCAGGGCTCCTTGGGGTCAGCTGTGGCCCTGGGTGTGCTCGCAGAGGGAGGTCACTGATGGCTGAACTAGAGGGACCTGAGGCATCATACACACGTGAGCATGTCCTGCAGGCAGGTCTTCACAGCCACGTGGCGTGCTGCTGCTAGCTGAGCTGTTGGGAGGCTGGCCCCGTCTCAGGATGCCTGCACAACGTTGCCAGAGGTGCTGCTAGGTGACATTTACACAATGCATCATCAGTTTCCACCCCCATCCTGGCAGGAGGATGCCCGGTTCCCTACTTCCTCCCCCACACCGCACCCCTTCAGTCTCTCTCCCACTAGAAGCTGGGAGAATTATGTGCCGCTATTTCCTGAGTTACAGTTCTCTGGGTATTGTGACATTGGGGCCTGTCTCCTCTTCAATGAATGACCTATGTCTATCCACAGTTTATACTTCTAGGGATTGTATATCCAGTGAGTCTCAACTTTTTGAGCCACAAAAGCCTTTGTGCAAATAAACTGTTCCTAGAAGCCTCATGGGCTGGGGTTTAGCTCCATTGGTGGAGCGCTGCTCTGTACTTTCAGAGGACTCAGGTTGGATCCACAAAAATGGTAGAAAGATGTGGCAGTCCACTCCTGAAAACAATCCCAAAACAGTCAACCATTGAAAACCCTATGAGGGTGGCTATAAGTCAGACCTGACTTGACAGGAAGCGCCTAACAACAACAGAAGCCTCTTATGTAAGTGGAATGGAAGTAGCGCTGTGTCCTTGAAGGAGGATTGGGTAACCCAGGTCCCCTGTTGGCCTCCCTTTGCACCCAGGGCCCAGTGGGGCATATTTTGCAATAACTGGTTTAGTCCCATCATTCACGCTACAGGTGAGAAAATGGAACATGAAGGGGCCCAGAAAGATCATGGCCGAGGCAGTTCTCTAGCTGGGGGCACCTGACTCTGTCCAGTGCTCATTCGAGAATGAAGTAGAGGTAGGTGATCAGAGCACCCAGGAAGGACCATTTCATCACTTCCTTTCTAAGCTCGTCACTTCATTTGTGAGGGTCTTAATGCACTTGCTAGAACGTCAGGCCCAATATTGAGTGCTGGATGTGCTGGTGGAGACAATGAGCTGGTGGTGGAGGGGATGATGGTGGTGGAGGGGATGATGGTGGTGGAGGTAATCGTGTGATGGAGGTGATGTGGAGGTGATGGTGGTGGAGGAGGTGATGGAGGTGGAGAAGACAGTAATGGAGGTGATGGTGGGGGTGACAGTGGCAGAAGTTATAGTGATGGAGGTGACAGTGATATAGGAGGTAACAGTATAGGAGGTAATGGTAGAGATGGTGATGGTGGAAGAGGTGACGGTGGTGATGATGGTAGAGGAGGTGATAGTGGTGATAATGGAGGAGGCGATGGTGGTGGAGGAGGTGACAGTGATGGAGGTGATGGTGGTGGAGGAGGTGATGGTGGTAGAGGAGGTGACAGTGATGGAGGTGACAGTGATATAGGAGGTGAGAGTGGTGGTGATGATGGAGGAAGCGATGGGGTGGAGGTGACAGTGGTATAGGAGATGACTGTGGTGGAGGTGATGGTGGCAGTGATGGTGGTAATGGTGGTGATCATGATGCAGGAGGTGATGGTGGTGGTGATGGTGGTACGGGGGAGGTGATGATGGTGGAGAGGAAGGTGGTGGATGGAAGAAATTGCGGAGGTGGTGGTAGTGTTGGAGGTGAAGGTCGTGGTGGTCTTCATGGAGCATCCTCCCCTTGACCCTGATGCTAATGAGAATGCTTTGCAAGTCTTGCCAGTGGCAAGATGTTGCCTTGGTTTTCTGGTAATCAGCCTGAGTCAAGGCAGGGAGATTCCTTTCTATTCTTAGATGGCCACGCTTCTGGGCCTCCAGTGGACAGTGAGGTTTTTCAGATGCTTTCCAAGGTCTGCTCAAAGGCCTGGCCTTCCCTCCCCATAGGAAGCTGGAGCAAGGTCCTCGGGCATAGACCCCCCTCCCTCCCTGTCTTTGCTGTCCTCCTCTTTCTCCCTGTCTAAAGTGCAGACACTGCTAGGAGCCTGGCAGGCGGCAGGCAAGGGCTGGAGCACAAATGTCTCCTTTGCCTGTGCTGGGTCAGCGATTTTGCCCGCCTGACTTCTGCTGCTGTTTCCGGGACTGATCCCTGGGGGACCCGGCTTCCCCCCAGTTGTTCCAGACAGAGCCAGAGACATTCTGAGGTTGGGTTAAAATGTCCGTGGCAGACAGGCAGGAGGGGATCCTGAATCCCTGCATTCCTCCCCAGGCCGCCAGGGTGTGGTGGGGGAGGAATGTTTCTTGGGGTGGGGGAGTTGGTTGGGGTGAGGGGCAAAGGCTGGTTGCTAGGCAGGATCAGCTGAAATGAGTCATGTTCTGGCATGGCTGGCTATTGGCTCAAATGAGAAATCTCTAACTCTGTGGAATCTTTTTGTTGGAGCTGGAAGGGAATATGGTTCATGGGGTCCAGTCCCCTTGTTTTTTGTTAGGTTTTTATTTCTATAATAAATGTTGGCAGGGTACAGAGTAATAAGACTTTTGCTAAATCCATTTTACAACTATTACATCATTTTTGCTTAGACATTCATCAACTTACATATTTTACAGAGCCATAATTCCCATATAGTCATAAAATTGTGTCATATATTTTGGGGTAACCCTCTACCCCTTTGGTCTTCTATTTTATTTCCCCTCACCTTCCCCCCTTCTTCAACTTCTGCTCCCCACCACTGATCTCCTCCCCTCTTCTTTCAGCTTTGCTTGTATTTTTCCTTCATAGATAAGAACGGTAGATAAATTTTATGTATCTACATATGTATAGTTATTTTTTCCCTTTAAGTTAGGTTTGTTTTTGTTAGGTGCCATCGAGTCAGTGTCTGACTCATAGTGACCCTATGTACAACAGGGGAAACACTATTGTCAGTACTTCTCTGTTACTTATAGAGTTTTCAATGGCGGATTGATTTTTGGGAGTGGGTTGCCAGGTCTGTCTCCCAAGCCTATGGCACCTGGTGTTCCCAAGCGGTCTCCCATCCAAGGACTAACCAGGCCCGACTTTGCTTAGCTTCTGAGATCTGACAGGATCAGATGCCACAGTGCTATGGCTGCAGGCCAACTTATGTTTAGCTCCCACATATGAGTGAGTCATTTGCAGCAGAATGGATGGAACTAGAGAATGTCATCTTAAGTGAACGAACTCAGTTCCCTCCTTTTGCAGAGAGAGAAACTAAGCAGGGAGAGGGTGAGAGAGATTCACCCAGAGTTAGGGCTGGCTCTTTCCTCCTGGCTTTCCCAGGACCCTGACTGTGGGTGGGGACCCATGGGAAGAGGGAGCCAGTGAGGAGTCTCTCCTCCTATAGCACTATTCCAGGCTTCTAAGACTTAGTGGGGAGCCTAAGACATGCTCCTCCCTGACCAAGATAGATCCAGAGGGATACACACTGTGAACGTGTAGCAAGTGCAGTGTGATGGTGTAGTGACCAGGCCTGTGGGTTCTCTTAGCTGTGGTGATCAGGGAGCCTGTCTGGGAGATAACATTTAGGTGACACCTGATTGGAGGGGGAAGGCTTGTGAAGCTCTGGGGAAGAGGGCTCCAGGGAGTGGCACCAGCAAGTGCAAATGTCCCGAGGTAGGAATATGCTAGGTGAATTTGAGGGCTGGTAGGGAGCCTAGTGGGACAGGACTGGGCCAAGTGAGGCCAGAGATGGGCAGGGCCTGGGTCAGGGTGGACTCTGGAGGCCAGAGATTGGATGGCAGCTGTTGTTCTGTGAAAGGTTGGAGTTGACCCCTGTCCAGGGTCTTTCCCATTCCCTGTGTTTAATGCCTAATTCCTATGGAGGAATGAGCATTTAGTGAGTGCCTATGGTCTCCCCGGCCTGCAGCTGTACCACCCTGGCATCTGATCCAATCAGATCTCAAAAGCTAAGCACAGTTGGGCCTGGTTAGTACTTGGATGGGAGACTGCCTGGGAACACCAGGTGCTGTAGGCTTGGGAGAAGGACTTGGTTGCCCACTCCCCCCCCCAAAAAAAAAAAATCAGCCATTGGAAGCCTTATGAATAGCAAAAAGCACTGACAATAGTGCCAGGAATGGCACAGTGTTGGGTAGTGTTTCTTCTGTCATATATAGGGTCACTATGAGTCTTACCCAACTCAACAGCACCCAACAACAATGGTCTGCTCGGCTCTGTTGGGCATGTACTCCATGTGATCTCAGTTCTTCAAACAACCATTCTTGGGTCATCCAAACAAGGACACTGCGAGGGGCCTGTGGTGGCTCTTAGCCACTCACTGCAGGCATGTGTGGGTCAGGCTGTGTCCCTGGAGGCTCTTGGCTCAGTTAGCTTGACCAGAAAAGGACTCAGTGCACTAGCTGATGGTTCTCTGTCTCAGCTCCCTTGAAAACAGTGAGAAAGGTGGAGAGATGCAGATCCCAGTGGCTGTCCAAGCCGGCCTTGCCAGGAAGCTGGGCTGTGCTTTCTGGAGACTTTGGAGGTCGGAGTGGATGAGCGCACTATTGCTGGGCCATGGTTCTCTGGGGCCTTGCTATGGTGGGAAAGCGGGAAGATTCTGGGGCTGAAGGGCCAGTGGGGCAGTGGGAGGTGCTCCACCAAGCCCTTTGCCCTGAGACAGCAAGTATCATGGATGCCTGGGATTCCAGTGGGTTAGTCATTGGTGGTAAGTGTTGCCCTTAGCTCCTTGGATGGAAGCTGCAAATCGCCTTGGGAAAAGGAGTGAGAAGATGAAGAAGTCCTCAACCCCACACTGTGATGTGCTTTGCAGATTGTAAGGGGTGGAGATCCCAGTGTAGGGCAACAGGGAAGAGCATTGGGCTCCCCACTGGGTGGGCTGAGAACTTTCTTGGGCTTGCTGCTGCCTATCTCCTCCCTTGGCCCAATTAACCCCTTCTGCAGGCGTGGATCCCAGGAACATTTTCAAGTGAACACCCCACAAGCCAATCTCCATTTCAGGGGGAATCTGACCTGTAACCATGGTGGTGGTGATGGTGATGATCATGATGATGATGATGATGGTGAAGATGCTGATGGTGGGATGGTGGTGGTGGTGATGATGGTGATGGTGGTGATGGTGAAGTTGGTGATGATAATGATGGTGAGGACGGTTGTGGTGATGATGATAGTGGTGATAGTGATGGTGAAGATGATGATGGTGATGGTGTTGATGGTGATGGTGTTGATGGTGATGTTGAAGATGGTGGTGGTGATGGTGGTGATGGTGGTGGTGATGGTGGTGGTGATGGTGGTGACAGGGATGGTGAAGATGGTGATGAGAGGGGGTGGTGATTATATTACTGTTTGGGCTGCCATAATGAAATACCATCGAGTAAGTGGCTTACACCATGGAAATGAATTTTGGACGCTGGAAAGTCCAAGGTCAAGGTTCCTGCAGGATCAGTTCTGATGAGGACTCTTTCCTGGTGCATAGATAGTTGTTTTGTTTTCACTTGGCTTTTCTTTTGGCTCTGCAGAGACCCCTACCACAGGACCCCCTGGCCTGTTGCATTAGGAACCCCATTTTTGACCCAATTTAACCTGAATTGTCTCCTAAAGCCCCTATCTCAAAATATCATTGCATTGGGGCTTAGGGATTCAACATCCAACTTTAGGGGAACACAATTCAGTGCATAGCAGTGGTTGTTGACAATAATGACAACGACAGAGGTGGCTGATGATGGTGGTGGCCATGATGATGGTGATGAAGGTGGTGGTGATGTCAGTGCTGGCAGTGATTGTTCTTGTCAGGTATCATCGAATCAGGTCTGACTCTCAGTGACCCTATGTACAACAGAATGAAACATTCCCCAACACTTGCCATGCCTGGTACTATGTCAGCGCTTCTCTGCTATGCATAGAGTTTTCAATGGCTGATTGTTTTGCAAGGGGGCTGCCACGTCCTTCTCCCATTTCTGCGGTGCTGAGTATCTAACCCAGGGCCTCAGAGTGTGCAGAGTAAGCACTCTACCAACTGAGCTAAACCCCGGCCCTGCTGGCAGTGATAGCTAATATTTATTGAGAACTTACTTGCCTACCGGGCACTATGCTTTTTTTTTTTTACTTTGCAGTTGTTGTTAGGTGCCGTCGAGTCAGTACCCGACTCATAGCGACCCTCATAGGGTTTTCAATGGCTGTTTTGGGATTGCCTTGGGAGTAGATTGCCAGGTCTTTCTCCCATTTTTGCAGTGCTGGAAACTGAACTCAGGACCTCAGAGACTTCAGTGCTGTGCTCTACCAACTGAGCTAAATCCCAGCCCTTTCCTTTGCAGGGCATCATTAATTTAGTCCTCACAACATTGCTGTGCTTTAGATAGCTAGCATTCTCCTGATTTTTCAGAAGGGGAAACCCCAGGCACAGAGAGGTTAAGTACATGCCGATGCATCATGGCAGAGCTGGGATCAGAGCCTGAGCCCCCAAGTTCTCATCTTGGGGGTGGGAGGTGGGCAGAGGGCCTCTGCAGAGCTCTAACCTACATGTCCCAGGGCAAGTTGCTTTAAGTCTCTGAGCCTGTCTCCTCATCCATCCACCCAGGGACCACCCAGCCCCTCAGGTGTTGCCAGAGCCCAGGTCCCACCTCCAGGGCATCGGATTTAATGAGGCCTCTAGGTGACTGAGTGGCAGCCAGGGTGGAGGCTCCAGTGCTTGGCAGTGAAGGCACTAGGCTCAGCCTGAGTTGGTTCATCTTTTTTATGGGAATGTTCGGGGCGAGGCGAGTCTCTGATGTGCCCTCAGAGCCGTGGAGTTCTGCCAGGAGGGAACAGGGCAGAAGCACATGCTTAGGATCGCCCAGCCGGGGCCAGCTGGCCGGAGGGTGAGTTGGCCTCTTGAGTCAGTGCCCTGGTTTGAAATAATGTCAGCCTCGAAGAGCAGTTGTGAAAATGAAGGGGATTACAAATGTAAGGGCCTGGCATGGGGCATGGGCGCTCCAGAGAGCCACTTGGCTTATCTGTCAAGACTTCCTTTGAAGAGTTGGCTGAGAGGGGCCAGAGACCCTCTTGGAGACTGTGATCAGTTGGCCTTGAGCTCAGTGAGGGACTCGCGAGGCCCTCGTGTGGTCAAAATGAGACCTGCCTGGGAGAGGGGAGACTTAAACATAAATAACACCCTTCTCTTAGCTGTGCCACCACATGATGCAGTTTGGGCTGCGCTGGTGAAGCCGCTCTGGCTGTTCATGGGCTGCTTCTGATATGCAGAATTCAGTTTCAACTTCCGAGGATGTTAGCTGAGACAGAAATGTCTCATTTTAAAACTCACAAAGAAAAGAGGTGGGGAGTTGTGGTGCTGCCACATGTAATGAAGGGAGAGACAGGAGTGGCTTGGAGGGCCTGTGAATTATACAGCAGAACAAGCCACACGGGACAATTTGACATGGTTCCACCCACGGGTCTAATTTGAGATTCTGATCAGGCCCTGGCCAGTGGTCTCCCTGACTGTGAAGGGAGTGGCCTTTGAAGTTCTTCGCTCCCCACCCGAACCCAGAGCATTTAAAACATTTTTTTTTCCAACAAGGAGGTATATTTAAGAGATATGGCTACCTCTTAAATCTATGCCTGAACAAAAAAGCCACCGTCAGAAAAACCAAACACGTCTTCCTTTTGAAGTTCACTGTGGTCGCCTTTCCATATGCCATTTTCGCTAGAGAACTGGGCTTGCTTTATGGAGAGGAGTTGTGGCGGTAGTAGCTCGGTATGCCTGGAGCTCAGGGCAGGAGGGCCAGCGACTAGAACATCTGTTATCTGTACATGACTCAGGGATGGTGGTTTTAAACAACTTCAGGGGCATGGCCCATGTAGACAGTTCAGAAAGAACCATTTAAATGTCATACCTATGAAGGAGAGAGCTAACCCTGTGGTTTGGTTCATTGCCACCACACAAAATCCAGGAGGCTCTTAAAAGGTGAGGGTGTTGGAATCACCTGCCCAGACTGAAGTCAGAGCCCTGGCCTGGAAGTTTGCATTTTAAACTCATCCGTCAAGGGCTCTTTGCATGCTTGGTCCAGGGGTTTATGGGATTGCAGGAGCCAGTATTTCTCCAATTGCAGGATTTCAAAACCAGTGATAGTACAAAAAGATCCTCCAACACTCATTTTCAATGGTCTATTACTTTGTAAAGAGCAATGAAAACCAATGACCATCTCCTCTCACTCTTGTTTCTTACAGCCCTATGGTTTTGACAAATGACTGTGTACAGCCTTTACTGTTCATGTACTAGGAAAGCCGCACACGGCAGCCTCCAATGCTGTGGTCTAGCCTTTGGGAATGCCAAGGGGCTCTGGGCAGCACTTGGGGGTGAATGAGGGGTCCAAGAGATAAGGCTTACTGGAGAAAACCATCATCTTACATTCTTTTATTTTACATATATATGCAGATCTGTTTTATGTACAATAATTGGTTCTGTGAAATAATGAGACCAAGGCATCAGACTGACAATCTTCCTCAAAACAGATTTAGGTAACACCAGATATTTATACACTTCATGGGCTATCAAAACTTAAAACTTCATTACTGAGTTCTGTTCTGAGGCCATCCACGTAATTTAAAATATACATTAACTGCGTTAAGGCGATACAAGTGAGCTGAAAGAAACCACAGGATTCACAACAATTAAGCGATGTATTTTGCTTGCGTTACAGTCACAATGTGAACAGCAGATACTGTGCATAACTTGGAGCTCGGTGGGCCCAGTACCAGGGCTTCTGGACACTGGTTGCATGGCAGGGACGAACAGATGGCATGGCCACTGGAGCTCTGCCAAGGGCTCACTTCTCCTCTGTCTCTCCTTTGGGTTCTTGTTTTAGTTTGTAATCAGCTAGGGCAGCCTTGATTGCGTCTTCTGCCAGCACTAGAAGGGGCAGAGGGAAAAAGAGCCTAAGTTTCTGGACACTGAAGGAAGGGGCAGTCTTAGGAAAGAAGCTGTTTATGAGTAGATGGGCACTGTGGGGGGCAGGCCTAGTCCAGCAACACAGCCAGACGCAGGGCGGGCAGCACTGGACTTGGCTGGCAGTTTCCTGAATCCCATCACCCCTACGGGTGGCTTTGGGGACACAGCCTAGGGTTTGAACACCTAGGATTCTGGGTGAGTTCCTTAGCCTCATGGGAGCCACTTTCCCTTCTGTAAGATGGGATGATCATGCTTTTCTGGCTGGGATAATGAGGGGACTTCCAGAAAGTGTCTGACCCTGAGCAGGGACACAACCAGTTAGCGCTGTTCTTTAGTAACAGTCTGGGCTCCAAGTCGCAGGCTATGTTGGCCTAACTTACATCTCCTCCGGCTGCTGATGGGATGGCACCTGCCCATTCACCCTCTTGTGATCCCAGGATTGCAAATTTAGGAACTCATATTAAAGGCGTAGCCATTAGGGAAGATCAAAATTGAGGGAGCTGGAGTAGCAGGAAAAAGCTGGCAGATAGCACAGTGCCCCAGCTGAAGGTTTCAGTGCCTAAAAGACCTAAGAAAAAGGCTGGGGTTTTCCTGAAACTGGGTGGAAATGTTTACAAACTATGACCTTTCTTCCTGGGTACTTAAAGTCCAGCTGGAGTGGAAAGACCTTGCTCTCAGTAAGCGTCCTGCAGACCGTGTTAGCACACCCACACGCCAGCCCCTGGCTCCTCTCCTGAGCTGTCCTCAGGCAGGAACCTGCCCTCTGCTGCTTTTTACCCAAATGGCCAATGTGTTAGGGGGACCTCCTCCTCGCTCTGTCCCCAGGAAGGCTGAAAAGGTGGGAAAGCACCAGGTTTAATACAGCGCCACAGGAAGTCTGGAGGCATGTGGCTCTCAGGACAGTGGAGAGGGCGTTGCACAATCAGGCTTAGTCACTCCGCACAGACAGATGCAGACTCCAACAGCAATCGGTGGAGACAAGAAGTGAGGAGATGCAGAATGAACAGGATGATGGCAAAAGCCGAGTCGTCTCTGCTCACCCTAACTGTGCGACAATGTGGTGGGTAACACACAGACTGACCAGAGCTTGGGGGTTAAATGTCCTAGCAGTGTGGAGAGGCGCCTCCGTCTGCCCCAGTTCTTACACAGTGTGTAAGCGCGGAGCGCTACTGTGCATGGGGGGAGGCTTCTGAGGTTGGGAAATGATGCCCCAAGTGCTCAGTGTGGCTCTCAGTGCAGCCCCCTCCTGGCAGGACTCTGTGGAGTCCCTGGCTGTGAGTGCATGGGGCTCCAACCTGAGGGCACAGACACAATCCATGAGCTCTAATTCCCTGAGGGTTGTACCTATGGGCCCCATGACCTAAGAGGACTCTGCCACCACCGTGGCCTGACATTGCTGCCAAGTGGCCCGGCAGGCCGGCCCCCAGGGCAGAGACTCACTGGAGCAGTGCAGTTTCACAGGAGGAAGGCAGAGCTCCTTGGCGATGTCTGTGTTTTTGATGGTCAAGGCTTCCTCCACCTGAGAGGCACAAGGGGAAGAGGGACATTTTTAGTGGCGCTTTATGTTGTGAGGTCAATCAACAAGGGAGGCCAGAGAGGACTCAGGACAGGTTGGCGTGGGTGACATCTGCTTAGTGACTCAAACCCAGGGCTGAGGGCTAACACTGTGCGCCCATGCTGGGCTCACATGCACACCGTGTACTGTCTGGCTGTCAGCGAGGATGGCCAGGACACCTCCGTGGGCAGCAGCAGGCCCTGGGAGGCACCTCTGAGGGCCCTGCTCAGGGTCAGCAACAGGAAGCTTTTTTAGAGGCACCGACTTCCCATGCTGTTGCTGCAGGGCTGGGGCTGAGCTCTGTAAACAGAGGTAGAGGGATGTTGGAGGAGGGTGCCTGGGGTCTGGAAGAGAGCCCTCGGGCTTGAAGTGTCCTTGCCCATGTAAATAGAGCCCTCGGCATTAAGGAAAGCCAGATTTTCCAGTGGTCAGACTACCTGCATAGGTCCTGGAAACTCAGATAAGAGGACCTCAAAAGTTAAAGAAATGCTCAGCCCTGCTCTCTGATCACAACTCAGAGCCCTCTAAAGGCCAGGTCCTGGGAGCGTGTGTGTTTAGTCTCATTTCCTCCTTCCCTAGGACAGTTCTGGATATATCACACAGAGCCACTTCCTGCTAGCACAGAGCAGAACTGGCCTTCCCTGGCCTCCAGGGGCTTGCCAGCCCAGAAGGCCTAAGCCACAGTGAGCAGGTGGCACGTGGCCTGGCAAGCTGCTCTGCTGGAGAGCTGGCCAGCGTGCCAGGCCTGCTCCTCAGTGACTCAGCTCCCTGAAGGGGGTCCCCTGGAGCTGCAAGGAGAACTGCTTTGCAGGTTGGCTTCTCAGAACAATTGGATTTTAAGTCCAGCTCTTCAGACATTCTACCTCTGAAGCTGCTGGGGAAAGAGGCTTTCGTGGAGAAAAGGATGGAAAAGGTGTTCAGGCCTTCTCTTCTCTCCACCCCCAGAGGGCCTGCCTGGCAGGCACTGGACCTCTGCTCTGACTCATGTCTACCCTCACCCTTGTGGTGGTGTGCTTCTTTAATTCCTCTTTCAACACAGGCTAGTTTGTTTCACCAGTCTCTGTGAGCCACCTAGGATCATCCTTCTTCCAAGAGGAGAGGAAATAAACAGGAAAATAGCTACGCACCAGACCTGACTTACATGACTGAGAAACCACAAGAACATCAGCAACCTCAGGAAAAGCCAAAGCTCTTTCTGATTCTATTTTGTTGGGAGAGACAAGGGAAGACTTTTTCTATGTAATTGACAAAACACCACCCAAATCTCCACGCAGATAAAACTGACCAACAATAGCCCCCAAACAAAGCTAGGAATGGTGGCACACACCTATCATCTTAGTACTCAGGAGGCTGAGGCAGGAGGACTGTGAGTTCCAGGTCCGCCAGGGGTACACAGTGAGATCTTGTCAAAAAACACAAACCAAACCAACCCTAAAGACCACCTAAGGAAATGGTCGACAATTCCCAATGTGAGGAATGTCACTGACATCTGGGTAGGGAGAAATTAAAATACATTGTTTGAATAATATTTTGAAGAAATTATGGTAACCTCTTTTTTTTTTTTTTTTTGACTCCTTAGACTCTTTTAAAGCCAAGGTTAGGGAGAACTTGATTTCACTCTACTTTGAGAGCTATCTTACCGTCTTCCCTTTCACCCATTCAGTGGCTAATGAGCTAGAAGCAATCGCAGAACCACAGCCAAATGTTTTGAACCTGGCGTCCACAATCTTCCCCTTTTCATCCACTTGAATCTAGAAGAGACGAGTTAAGTTGTGATTCCTGGGTTGCTCTCTAGAACCCAGGAGCCTGGCACTCATGGGGGCAGGAGGGCCCTCCTCCCAAGTTCTGGGCTTGCTGTCCACAATGGAAGTTATGCCATGAATGACTGACTCTGCTTTGTTTCAAACAGCTCAGTGACGAAGAGTCAAACTTAGAAACAACTATACAGACACAGCTGATAAAGATCAGCTTGAAAATAAAGCCCCTCCAACCCGTTTTACTTGTAACTCTAGCCTGCTTTTTGGCTCTAAAGTCTATTTGAGAAAGTCTGCTCATAGCTGCTGGGGCTGCTTCCTGAAACACTGGGAGAACCTGCAACCAAGGCTCTGGTTAATACTTTTCTCTTGGGCACCAAACTGCACTGAGTGGTTTCCTCCTGTCTTGTTTCTCTTCTCTAAGATCTGTATGAAGACCTCGGGCAATTGCCCACACATCATGAAGATGTGGATAAAACTATGGCTTACCATAGTAGGTGCAATCTACTACCTTCATGGGGCTGGGATTTAGCTCAGTTGGTAGAGCACTGTGCTGCAGTCTCTGAGCTCCTGAGTTCAATTCCCAGCACCGCAAAAATGGGGAAAGGACCTGGCAATCCACTCCCAAGGCAATCCCGAAACAATCAGCCATTGAAAACCCTATGAGGGTCGCTATGAGTTGGATACCAACTCAACAGCACCTAACAACAACAAGAACAACTACCTTCGTGTCACTTCCAATTGGAGATAGATTTGATCTATCGAATTTCTTGTCTCAATGGGGAGTATGAGCTCACTGGAATTTTCCTTTGATCAGTAAATTCACAAAATCTCTCATTTAGCTGAAGGTGGAATTTTAGCCGATATGGTGATTAGAAAAGTGAGATTGTTTTTCTATTTCAGAAAAGGTCAGCATCGTATACTAGCAGGAGAACTAGGCTTGAGTCCCTGCTCTAATCATTTATGATACTGACACAGCCCATCTGGGGAATGAAGATGATAAGTGAAATGCTTTCTTACGGTGAAATGCTTTGTCAGCTATGAAGTACCGTGTAAACAAAGGGATTACGATGATCACCACTGAATACAAACCAGCTGGTACCTGTAATTTCATGACATCACCACATGCTGGAGCACCCACCAATCCAGTTCCAACATTTTTAGAGTTCTTGTCAAGGGACCCGACGTTTCTTGGATTTTCATAATGATCCACAACCTGAAATGACAGGGTTAGGAGAAATCAGTGATGTCACATCTTATTCCACAGGGCTGGCTGGCTGGCTTCCTTCTTCCCTCCTTTTCTTGTTTCTTCTGTTTTGTTTTGTTGTTTTGAGACAGGGTTTTACTATGTGGTGCAGGCTGGCCTAGATCTTGACAACTTCTTGCCTCGGCCTCCCCAGTGCTGGGATTACAGGTATGCGTCACCATGCCCAGTTCTTCCGGGTTTTTAACCATAAATAATCACTTGACATTATTATTTTTCTAGTAGTTAGGGGTTGAACCCATGGCCTTGCACATATCTTGCAAGTGCTCTACCATTGGGCTAGTCCATTTTGTTTTTTTTAATTTTTGAGTCAGGGTCTTGCTAAATTGTGAAGGCTGCCTCTGGCCTTGAACTTGAGATCCTCTTGCCTTAGCCTCTGAAATTGCTGGGATTACAGGCATGCATCTCTGTGCCTGACAATCTTTTTTTCTTGAGATAGGGTCTCATATATACCATGGACTGCCAAAAGAACCAACAAATCTGTCCTAGAAGAAGTACAACCAGAGTGCTCCTTGGAACCAAAAATGGCCAAACTTCGACTTACATATTTCGGACATGTAGTCAGGAGAGAACAATCCCTGGAGAAGGACATCATGTTTGGGAGAGTGGCAGGTCAACACAAAAGAGGAAAACCCTCCACCAGATGGATTGACACAGTGTCTGCAACAATGGGCTTAAACATAAATAAGATCGTTTGCCTGGCACAGAATCAGCAAGTGTTTCGATCTGCTGTACATAGGGTTGCTATGAATCGGATTCGACTCGACGGCACCTAACAACAACAACAACAGCAAGGGTCTCATAGCCCAGGCTGGCCTGAAACTTGCTGTGTAGCGCAGGATGGCCTTGAACTTGTGTTCCTCTTGCCTCAGCCTCCTGAATGCTGCGATTACAGGTGTGTACCACGATGTCCATTTTCCCAACACCTTTCCTGTTATCTCTAAATAAAATCCATTCTCAAAGGAGAATGGCTATTTAAAAGTTCTAATGACTATGGCCTGGGAATGGAAAGCATTCTAAGAAGCCTCAAGGTGACTGCTACAGAAGGAAGAATGCTACAGGATGAGTCAGTTTGTATCTATTAAAATAAAAACAGTGCCACTGCTGCATTTCAGGGCCCTGACATCCCCCTGGTGCAGCAGCGCACCCTAGTGCTGAAAGCCTGCCAGCTCAAGTTCCTTGGGAACAAAGTCACCACAACACAACCCCAGGCGGAGGAGGAGGTGAGGTCCTTGGCAAAAGTGCTGAAGCCAGAACAGAATAAGCATCCGTTAAAACTGGTGCACACAAGGCTTTGATAACCTTGAGGTTTGTTTACCAATTAGCAATAAGCACCCTGATCTTCTGGTTGTCCCTCACTTCCTGTCAGAGCACAGATTTCGACTCCACACGTTCCAAAGACCCGTTAAGATGATATCCAATCTGGACTTTTTGCGCGTCGTTGATTTACAGCATTGTTTAGTAGTTTCCGGAACAAATCTCTCGTCAAGGGGTTTTTATGGTCCTAGAAGGCAAGGGGCTGTAATCCATGAATCTATCCTCTCCTGCCCCCAGGCAAACAAAACCAAAAACAAAACAAAACTTGATGCTTGTTGGTTATGTGCCTGACTCCTTTCAAACGCTATGTGTTCCTAAAACAAAAGTCACCATAAAGGGTCTCCAGGTGTTGCCGGGCCCGAACACACCGTATCTCTTCCTCCATCTGGGGAAACTGGGTGAGCAAAGGGGCCTTGATTTGTTCAAGGTCACTTAGCCAGGACAGTGGCCCAGGTGAAGCCAGAGCCCGCACCGGCGTGTGCGTGTGTGTGTACGCGTGTGTGCATGGACTCAGAATGGCAAGTCACAACAGGACTCTCCCTCCGCGGGCTGTTGGCAAATTTAAAGATGAGACGCACAAAGTCGCGGACAGCGGCAGGGCCCACCGGAAGTCCCCGGGGCATCATCAGTAGCTGTTATTTGTATATCGCTGCAGTTAGCATCACTGCGCCACGGGGGGGACAGTGAATCAAGGCAAAGTCCATGGAACTGGCCGCCTCTCCTAGCCCAGGGACCTGACTGGAGCCGGACCTCCGGGGTCCCTTCAGTGGTCCGCGCACCCTCTTGCCCACCCATACCTTCTTGTGATAGAGCCGGGCCGGAGCTGACAGCTCCCGGGCTGGCAAGCGCGGGCTCCGGAGCAATAGGGCGGATGCCGCCCGCCTCAGACGGCCCGCTCCAGCCGCCGCCATTTTGCCGGCTTGCGCCTGTGCCAGCCCAGAACGACGCCGACCGGAGGAGGCACGCCGGCGAGTCGCTCCGACGTCACCGAGACCTCGCGCCTGCGCCCTCAAGCTCGAGGCACGTGCCTGCCTCTTGGCCCTGCCTTGGCCACGCCCCTCAAGGGGCGCGGACTGGATGGTCTGAAATCACCGGAGGTGGTGGGTTCCACGAGGGTACGCTGGGGCTGGGGGAGTGCGGGATCCAAGTTCACCCTGGGAGAGCTTGCAGCTGGAATGCAGTGTAGCGAACTAGCCAGTCCACCTTTCCTAACCTTATTTTGCAGCGAAGGAAGCTTTAGAGCGATTTAGTAACTTGTCTAAGGTCGCTGATAGAGTTAGGTTCATTTTGGATTCGCACTGGAATAATCCTGGGTTAGAGTCTTGGTTGTGGTTGTATGACCCTAGGCGAATACGTTGTGTGGATCTTCTCTTTCGCACTAACTCAAGGACGATTCTTTCATCCTTGGAGCAAATATGTGTTGAGTACTGTGTCAGGGTGCTCTATTGTAACCTGGGGTTGTACGAAAAGCAAAACAGACACAATTCCTGCCTCGCTAATCTTGCTAATGCCTGCAGCAGTAGCCCTGTGGCATCCGATCCCGTCAGATCTCAGAAGCTAAGCAGGGTCGGGCCTGGTTAGTACCTGGATGGGAGACCGCCAGGAACACCAGATGCTGTAGGCTTGGGAGAAGGACCCGGCAACCCCCTCCCCCCCAAAATCAATCTGCCGTTGAAAACCCTATGAACAGCAGAGAAGCACTGACTATAGTGTTTCCCCTGTTGTGCAGAGGGTCGCTATGAGTCGGATACTGACTCGATGGCACCTAACAATAACAACAACAATCTTGCTAACGAGAGGGAAAGGCAATGAACAGAAATACACCAACTCTTTCCTATCGCAAAGATGACAAGTTTAAGAAGGCAACGAACATGATGCCCTGATTTTTAAAAAGTATATGTTTATCTCTGCATAAAGCAGCAAACACAACTTTTTATGACAATGGCATTTATAAAGCAATATTTATCTTTGCAACTTATTAATAGTGGCTTGCAGTATGATCTTACAAAACCGGAAAAGTTACACGAACATTTAACAGCTACTAGGTACCAGACATTAATAAAGGGGAAAAAGCTCTTTGGGAGATAGATTTTTCTCATGAATGATGCATTCGATCGTTCCCTCAAAGGCTTGGCGTTTTCTCTGCATTTGAAACTCGGTTGCTGGGAAACTGAACCACGCACCAGGACCAACTAGGCGTGTAAGCGAGGCATCTATTGCAATGATCACTTTGACCTTCCCAAGATGGCGTCAAGTTCTTAACTACAGTTATCACGGCCCCTCCTTGACTTTCTTTGGGGCCTCCATTTCCTGTCCAAAGACCCAACTTCTGTCTGCAGTTGTGGGGGAACACAAGCCACGTTAATGAGTCCTTTTCTCTGGAAGAGGCTCTCAGAAGTATATAAAAATACTATGAATGGAGTGCATTTTATGATCTCTTCGTCACCCAAGGCTCCCAATCTCCCTACCGGTGGTAAGAAAGCCGAGTTTTGATCAGGCGCGCGCCTTGGACGGCTCTCTTTCAGTGGGTCTTCGGCGGCCGAAGGAAGCCCGGAGAGTCACTTCGAGTGCAAGATGGCGACGGCGGCCGCAACCTCGGCTTCGGAGCCGGAGGCTGAGTCCAAGATTGGGCCCAAGGCTGAGGGAGAGGAGGACGAAGTGAAGGCGGCTAGGACGAGGAGGAAGGTGTTGTCGCGGGCTGTGGCTGCCGCGACATACAAGTCCATAGGGCCAGAGTGGGATCAGCAGGAGGAGGCCGGGAGCGAGAGCGATGGAGATGCGGAGTACGCCATGGCTTCCTCCGCGGAGAGCTCCCCCGGGGAGTACGAGTGGGAGTTCAACGAAGAGGAGGAGAAGAACCAGCTGGAGATCGAGCGGCTAGAGGAGCAGGTGAGCCGGGGGTGGGTAGCGGATTTCTTCGCTCAGCTTCCGGCCCGCCTCCTGGTCCCCGGCGGCAGGGCAACTGCGGAGGTCGCCAAACCGCTATTAACCACCGTGGCTCCGCACTCCGGAGCGCTTAGTGCGTGTCCAGTGCTTTGCGGGCGTTGAATCGGTGGTACAATCCGGGGAAGGAAGTAGCGTTAGTCCAGGTCTGCGCGAGGAAATAGGATGGCGAGGGAGTCCTTTCCTGATAGCTTTAAACCAACTCCAGGACTCCCACTCTTCTCCAGTTAGAGTATGATCAGTCAACATAAACTCTTACTCGGGAGAAATTTACTTTCCCGTAGGTAGAAGGATGGTGGTGAGATGTGATGGAGGAGGAAAAAGTAGAGCGAGCCTGTAATAGAAATGGAAAGGTAGAGGTTTCCCTGTCTACGTCTAAGGCGCAAGTTGTAACTATTCCACTGCTGTGTGGACACCTGCTGTGTGTCCTTGGGCGAATTTCTTAACCTGTTCCTCTCTGAGCCTCGGCTTCCTGTGTAGATTGGGAGCAACAGATCCTGCATAATATAAATTGTCATAACAGTTATAACCCAGTGCCAGTCACCTAGTAGTGATGTGGTTTCTGATCTTTAATCTTATGAGGTGGTAATATCGCCGATATTCCTGGATGCTAGCAGGAAATAAGTGGCACATTCAAATTAGGATAATTTGAGAAAAGATGAATGAAGGGACGATTGTGTTTATAGAGGTATGGGCACGGGAAAGAGAAATGAAGGTTTAGTGACAGCAGGACCTTGTGTCCACCTTTAGGCCTTAAAGAGTGAGGAGAATAAGAGAGTGATTGAGGGGCAGGGTGCTTGAGCTAATTACTGAGACTTTTGGTCAGGGGTGGGCGAAGAAATGCCCTGACCTCCCTGCTTTCTTCCCTCTGAACATCTGCTCTTTCATGTCTCCTGCTGGACATGCCACCTGGAAGATCGAGCGCCAGGAAGCCCAAACTGGTCTATCTCTAGGTGACGCAGAACAGGGAGGAGAGGGTAGAGTGGATTTGGAGGTGTCGTACCCAGTACAGATTGAGCGTATTCTCATTTTACAGGTGAAGGAATAAGGCTCAGAACAAATGATGAGATGACTGGTTAAAAGTCACCTATCATGGGATTTGAACTCAAAAGTTATCTGTGGGCCAAAAGTCACACAGGATGTACAGTCAGAGTTGTCAGGGTTACTCACTTAACCTTGCTAGGTGTCAGTTTCTGTAATGCTTTTTCTGGTACTGATATTTTTGTTAAGTTATGAAATAGTGATATCATCTCTTGGTGTAATTTATCCCATTTGCCATCAAATCTGATTGTCAGAGGACAATCAGATCACTTGGGGGAGGCAGGTGCTTACTATTTTCTACTTTTATGAATAAATGTGCTGGTGCTCATTTGTTGTTGTTGTTGTTGTTAGGTGCCGTCGAGTCCGTATCCGACTCATAGCGACCCTCATAGGGTTTTCAGTGGCTGACTGTTTAGGGATTGCCTTGGGAGTGGATTGCCAGACCCTTCTCCCATTTTTGCGGTGCTGGGAATTGAACTCGGGACCTCAGAGACTGCAGTGCAGCTCTCTACCAACTGAGCTAAATCCCAGCCCCGGTGCTCATTTAGTCTTATTCATTCAGCAAGTACAGTGTGACATGAGGTGTCTGCCTGACCGTCCCTGCTCTTATTGAAATCATTTCTTCAGGCTGCTAGCTCTGGGCCTTTCTATGAGCTTACTGTTCTGCGAGGTGAAGGAGACAGGATCATCTGTTTTAGAAGGAATAGAGGTTGGAGCCAGAGAGATTAAGTCCTTGATGGGAGTAACTCAGTTTACTAGGGAGGATGGGTCCAAGCAGAGGTCAGCTGTTGCTGACCTGCACTTGCCTGCCTTGCCTCAGCTCACTGAGGGCAGGATGGTAACCCCACAAGATGAGACCAAGCAAGTGATGGAGAACTGGAGTGCCTCTGGCCTTACCCTGTGTGTCCTGGGGTCTAGCTATGGACTTTTCCATTTTTTCTCACCATCCCTCCCACTTTGTCCTAATCCTGCAGCCTCCTGTTTCTGTTGTAACTACCTTTGTAGTGGAGCCTAATGATAAGTAACTTCCCAGTAGGCCCATGAAGAACTTGTCTCTGCTATATTTGCATGTTCTGGTTCTCATCTCAATATTTATTATTATTTATGAAAGCTGGCTCTTGAAGTACTAACTGTCCATATATAACAAAAGCAGTGAGTTTTCCGGTATTTGTGTTTCTGTGCTCAAACTAAGCATGGCATCTCACAGGGTCTTAGGCCATATTTGTCAGCTGGGTGCTGGACAAAGCCTGGCTCTGCACATACGTGGGAATCCAGTCTTTCCCTGTAGTAGTGGGAAGACCTACAGGTTCTTTTGCTCCCTAAGTCCAGTACGTCCCATTTGGTAAAGGAAATGTTAGAATACTATCTCCCTCATAGGGCAGTTGTGGGGCTTAAAATGACAGAGCACATAAAGCTCCTGATCAGATGAGCACAGCGTAGGTGCTATGTGAAGGCCTTTCCCACTGTGCTTTCCCAACTCCCTTAATTGCGTGATTGTCTCCTCTCACTAGGCCTCTCTGTTATTTCTCACCCCCATTCTAGGTGCAGGTAGGCGTGGCATCCTTTTCGCAATGCTTCTTGGTGTTAGGTGCTGTCCAAGTTGAGTCTGACTCATAGCGACCCTCATAGGGTTTTCAATGGCTGATTGTTTCAGGATTGCTGCGTCCTCCCATTTTGTGGTGCTGGGAGTTGAACCTGGGACCTCAGAGACTGCAGAGTGGTGCTCTACCACCTGAGCTAAATCCCAGCTTTCACAATATTAGGGAGTTGGAAATCAGCAGGTTATATTGTGCATTGGCTGAGCCACCTCTTTCTTTTTCTTTTTTGTGGTACTGGGGGTTGAACCGAAGGCCTCGAGCTTGCATGCTCTGCAAGTGCTGGACCACTGAGCCGCACCCTCAGCCCATTTATTTACTTTTTGAGACAGGGTCTCGCTAAGTTACGCAGACTGCCTCTGGTCTCAAACTTGCGATCCTCCTGCCTCTGCCTTCCGAGCCGCTGGGATTACAGGCGTGCACCACCATGCCTGGCGCCACCTCTTTCTTTAAAGCATCTATGCCATTAATGATATTTTGAGCAGTGTATGGGCTCTTTTGCTAGTATTGATTGAATCTTGTAGAAATGCTACTTTTAAATGTATTTCAGTATGTATTTAATACACATACTTGCAGAGCCCTTCTCCATACTCAGTAGAGGTATCTTCCTCATTTTGGCCTAAAAGTCAGAAGTTAAGACCAAAAGCCATCTTAAAGGTAGTTCCTCTACTTTAGAATTACACATGATATTCATAAGAGGGGCATTGGCATAGACATTCCTGACACTAACTAGGCAAGCACTCTCCACACCTGTTCTTAGTGAGAAAGCACATTTGGATTTGTGTGTTGACGGTGGTGTCACAGGGAGAATCTTGAATGTTCTTTAATGAAGAAAGCACACCTTTCATTAACTTCATTTTAATTGCTGTTATTTTGTGTGCCACACTTGACACTTGATTTTGAACTACCAACGTGTCATGATAACCCAGTTGAGAACCTGAGCTTGACTTCAGCTCCTTCATAGTACAAATGAGGAAACTGAGAACCAGTGGGGATTAGATCATCTGTCTCTTGACCTGGGCCAGTGCTTTTCAGCCCATCACACGATCATGGGATAGGTTCACCTTGTCAAATTTTATAAATTATGAGCAGTAGCACATTGCTAAAAGTTTTAGGTTTATTTATTTTCTGGAACTGAGGAGTTGAAGCCAGGGCTTCATGTGTGCTAAGCAAGTGCTCTACCACTGAGGTGAGCCCCCAGCCCCCTTTTTATTTTTCTTATTTTGAAACAGGATCTTGCTAAGATGTGCAGGCTGTCTCTGGCCTCAAGTTTACAATCCTCCTACCTCAGCCTCCTGGGTCACTAGGATTCCAGGTGTGTGCCATGAGCCTGGCGTTAGGTTTTTTTTTTTTTTAAGTTATTGATCATTTTCTTATGTTATTTATTCTTTATTAATATTTTTTGCATGTAATTTAATACAAAGCCTAGTATGTATGAGGATCTGGGTTCAATCCCCAGCACCACATGCACGCGCGTGCACACACACACACACACACACACACACAAATCATACAAATAACTTTCAACATCCATGAATCAATAAATCTCCCCCATCCTCTCCACTAACCAAAAAAAGCAAATGGAAATCGAAGCATAAAAGAAATTAGGGGCTCTGTTCCTATTGCAGAATCAATGAAGGACAGGAGTGGTCAGATTCCCAGGGAGACTGGTATGAAAGTACTCCTTCTCATTGACAGATGATCAGTTTCTCTGCTTTCCTTATCCAGGCTAGGTTTAAATGTCCAGGATTCAAATGACTACCCCTAATCTTAGCAAAATATGTAGGAAAAGATAGAGAAGGCTAAGCAAAACCATATATTTGATTACCGTATATTCTCAAATCTAATCCACCCCATTTCAAAAGTTTTAGAGGGCTAAGAAATCAGATGTGGATTAGAATCACGTATGGATTAGATGTGCAGTTGAGAGCTGGTTTGGGGGAAAATTATAGAACCACTGCACATGTAAGAAATAACACATGTAAAAAACAACACAATGCAATTAGTATTATTATAATTTACCTGTTGTTCATCACAATCATCATTGCTCATAACTGAAATGTTAACAGTGCTGTCCATCACTTCACTGTCATATTTATTCAATCACTCTATGGACAAGGCGTGGTTGAAGGAAAGGAGCAGATTAGAATTGCGAAGTAACTTTTTTCTTCTTTTTCTGCTTAAGGAATCACCTTACTGCTTCTACAGTCCAACTTCTTTTTTTTTTTTCTTTGTTTTTTGCGGTACTGGGTGTTGAACCCAGGGCCTCGCGCCTGCATGCTCTGCAAGTGCTGGACCACTGAGCTGTGCCCCCAGCCCATTTTTTTTAAAACTTTTTTGAGACAGGGTCTAAGTTACCCAGACTGCCTCTGGTCTTGAACTTGCGATCCTCCCGCCTCCGCCTCCCAAGCCACTGGGATTACAGGCGTGCGCCACCACACCCGGCTACAGTCCAACTTCTTATTGCTGAAGCTTGCTATCTTTTAGGACAAATCCACCTACCTTATTTTTTTTTTTAATCTCAAAATGTGTTTTAGTTTTTCCACATGAATTTCAGAATTATTTTGTCAAAGTCTGTTTTTTTTTTAAATTGGAATTGCATTAAGTTTATGGATTATTTATGGGAGAATTGACTTCCCTACCATATTGATCTTTAATGTCTTTCAATAAGGTTTAAAAACATTTTTCCATACAGAACTCACATATCTTTCATTAGTTGCATTCTTAGATACTCTGTAGTTTTTGTTGTAGTATGGTAGTGTATTTAAAATTACATTTTAAAGCTTGCTGGTTAATAGAAACATGATTGATATTTTTTTTTAATTATAGTAAAACAGTAACATTTGCCATCTTAAAAAATTTTAAGCCGGGCATGGTGGCTCATTCCTGTAATTCCAGCAGCTTGGGATTTTGAGGCAGGAGGATTGCAAGTTTGAGGCCAGAAGTGGCCAGTATAACTTAGCAAAACCCTGTCTCAAGATAAATAAAAAAGGGGCTGGAGGTGCAGCTCAGTGATAGAGCACTTGTAAAATATGTGGGAGACTCTGGGTTCAGCCCTCCAGTACAAAAAAGAAAAAAGTACCATTCCATATGTTAAGTATACTTATATTGTTGTGAAACGGATCTACAGAATTTTTCATCTCGCACATCTGCAACCTAAATACCCACCCCTTAAGCAACCATTCTTCTTTTCTTCCCCTTCTGGCCCATGGTAGCCACCATTCTCCTTTGAGTTTCTAGGGGTTTGATTACTTTAGAGACATCATATAAAGGAAATCAAACAGTAGTTGTGTATAGTTGTTTTTCGTGCATTGCTTTTATTGCATGTTACCTTGCTATTATTATTTCTAATTATCTGTAGATTAATTTTGGCCTACATTATGTGCACAGCGTCTGTGTAGTTCTCATCCTTTTCCTTCCTTGTGATATTAATTTCTTTTCCTTGCCTGTTCTAGCCTCATACTGCAGCCCAGAGCTGAATAAAAGGTGATACTGGAGGCCAGGGATGGTGGTGCACACCAGTAATCCCAGCACCTGGGAGGCTGAGGCAGAAGGTTTACTGAGAGTCTGAGGCCAGCCAGGGCTATTTGTGAGACCCTGTCTTAAAAAAACTGAAAAACAAAAAACAAAAAACAACCCCCCAAAAAAAACAAAGGAAAGGAAAAAAAAAAAGGGTGCTACTAAGAATGTGTGTTTTTAAAATGGTTTTGTCTCATGCTTCTCTGTTAGGAGTCATGTTTGTTGCAGATTTTTATAAATACTTTTATTGGGTTGAGCAGGTGCCTTGCTAGTCCTGGTTTGTTAACTTAAAAAATTTTAGTCCTGAATGGGCATGTTTTCCTCAAATGCTTCTGCATTGAGATCACCATAATTTCCCCCATCTTCTGCTAGAGTGGAAAGTTACAGTAACTGCTTTTCTGGTGCGAAATCACCTTGCCATGTGAAGAATGGGATGGTAATCGAATTGGTCAGTGTGGAACCTTTGTGGATGAACTTTTTTTTCTCCACTCAACCTGATTCCTTCGTGATTCCTCAGAGTTGTGTGTATTTTCAGTTCCTTCCCTCGGACAGAGTCACATTCCGTGGTGCTGATGTCCCTCAGCTAGCTTAACCATTCACCTTTAAAAGACATTGAGCCTCTTTCCAATTTGGACAGCTAGGAATATTGCTGCCAAGAACCTTCTTGTACAGGTGTTTGGGTGAACATGCTTTTTTATTTCTCTGGGAAGATGACCAACAGAGCACTTGTTGGGTATGGAGATGGTAGTTGTGTGTTGATGTTTTTTTCTTTTGTGGTTCTTAGGGGCTGAACCCAGGGCCTTGCACATACTTGCAAGCACTCGACCACTGGGCTGCACCCACAGCCCCTTTTTAATTACTTATCTTGAGACAAGGGTTAGGTTACGCAGGTTGCCTCTGGCCTTGAATTTGCAATCCTCCTACCTCGGCCTCCTGAGTTGCTGCATGTGCCGCTGTGCCTGGCTGTGTGTGGAGTTTTATAAGAAATCGCCAGACTGCTTTTAGATGTTACCTTCCTACAGGCAGTGTATGGGGTCTGAGTGGTCCAGGATTTTGATTTCTCACCAGCATTTAGTGGCACCTCTGATTTTTATTTTAGCCATTCTCATAGCTGTGTAATGATATTGTGGTTTTAATTTGCATTTCCTTGCTGGCTGATGGCTTTGAGCACCTGTTTGTGCCTGGTTATTGGCCATCTATAGGTCCTCCTTGGTGAGATGTTATTTTGCTTGTTTTCTAATTGGATTGTTTATTTTTTTAAAAAACTGTTGAATTTGAAGTTATGTCTTTTATTGGGTTTGTAAATATTTTGTTCTCATTCTGTAGCTTGTCTTTTCATCCTCTTACCTGAGCCTTTGATGGAGGAAAAGTTTTAATTTTAAAGAGGTCCAGTTCATCAGTTTTTCCTTTTATGAATTGTACTTTGGTATCGAGACTGGGAACACTGTTCAGTCATGATGCTCAAGATTTTCTTCTGTTTTTCTAAACATTTTATAGTTTTATGTTTTACACTGATGTCTATGATCCATTTAGAGTTAAGTTTTGTATAAGGTATGAGGTTTAAGGCAAGGTTTATCATTGACTGATGGATTGATTCAGAATCTCCCTATGTAACCCAGGCTGCCCTCAAACTTGTGATTCTCCTATGTTTGTCTCCTGAGTGTTGGGATAACAGGCATGCACCACAATGCCTGACTGTTTTGATTTTTTTGCCATTGGATATCCAATTGCTCCAGCCTCACCTGTTGGAAAGGATCTTTGCTCCACTGAATTGCACTTGCATCTTTGTCAAGAATTATTTGGGCATATTTGTGTGGATCTCTACAAGTTCTTTCTTTCTTTCATCGATCTATGTGTCCTACCAGTTTCACACTGTCTTGATCACTGTCATTGTATAGTAGGTTTTAGTATCAGGTAGAATGAATCTTCCTGCTTTCCTTTTTTTACGACCAGTTGCTATTCGAAGGCCTGTGGTATTCCATATAAATTTTAAAATAAACTTGTGTATATCTGCAAAACAAAACCTTGTTGGGATTATGATAGGACTTTCATTAAAGCTATAAGT
This sequence comes from Pedetes capensis, assembly GCA_007922755.1. Classification (NCBI taxonomy): domain Eukaryota; kingdom Metazoa; phylum Chordata; class Mammalia; order Rodentia; family Pedetidae; genus Pedetes; species Pedetes capensis. The sequence goes on along the minus strand of VMDO01000395.1, from coordinate 189,969 downwards.
CAACTTGGGGAGAATTTGCCCGCCCTCACTTCTTTTGTGGTGCTGGGATAGAACCCACACATCCACATGATAAGTGTATGCTCTAGCACTGATCTGTATGCCAAGTCTGAGAATTTACTTTTTGGCTATGTTAAGTCTTTTAGTCCATGGACATGGACTATTTCTCCATATTTTTAGGTCTTTGATTTCTTTAATTAACAATTATAATTTTCAGCAAATAGATTCAGGACATGTTTTAAGTTTATACCTATGTACTTAAATATTTTTGGAGCGATTGTAAATGGTAGTATATTTTTATTTTTATTTATTTAATTTGCAGTATCAGGGAACTGAAACCAGGGACTCACGTATGCTTTGCAAGTGCTCTACTACTGAGCTGCACTCCCAGCCCCTTTTTACTTTTCATTTTTGAGACATTGTTTCCCTAAGTTACACAGGCTGCCTCCGGCCTCGAACTTCTAGTCCTCCTGCCTCCACCTCCCGAGTTGCTGAGATTACAGGCGTGCACCACTGCACCTGACTCAAGGCTAGCATTTTAAATTTCAGCTGTGGTTATTTTTCCTTTTAGCTGTCTATCAACATCTATGACTACAATTGCCACGTGGACCTGATCAGGCTGCTCCGGCTGGAAGGGGAGCTCACCAAAGTGAGGATGGCACGCCAGAAGATGAGTGAGATCTTTCCCTTGACTGAAGGTAACGCTTCCATGGGATGGCTGCCTTTAGGAACCCAGAGAGCTGAGGAGTGTACATTTTTTTTCCAGTGCTGAAGATGAGACATGCTCCTTAACGTTCAGAATGTATAGCATAGTGCAGAGAAGAAAGCCTATTATTCAAAGTTAGCTATCTTTAGTTTATTGTCCTGTAATTTATTATAAAACATGGTGTGATCATTCAGTACAAGTTTACATTTTGAATCCTGATTTCTTTATCATAATACTGTGACACAATCTTCTTCATGATTAAACTTTACCTTGGTCTGTATTTCCCATTCCAGTATGTTTGTGTTTAACTCATTCTCTCAGATCCAGAAAATTATAAATATGACTCAGTCTTTATAAATTTAATGCAAGTTTTTAATGCAAGTGTCTCCTACCATAATTGTTGCACAGTAGTTGCATATTTAGTTTATTTCTACTTATTTGCTTAATGGAAACATAATGGCACTGAACAATTTTGTAGTTGAGTCTTCATAAGTTTTCATAAGTGATCTTTTTGACAAGGGTCAGAAAACCGTGGTTCTAGACTCAACTCTGTCCCTGTCTCCCTTCCTGCAAAGTGGAGCTGCTGCAGTCACACTGCCCAGGTTCATTCCTAGCTTGACCTCTTACTATGAGACCTTAAATCATGGAAATAATCGAAAACTCAGCTTTCCCAGTAGTAAAACAAGGGTAACAGTAGTTTTTGTCTTACAGTACATGACAGAAATAGGATAAGCTATTCTGTGTACAACATTTAACACATGCCTGGCAGGTCATAAATGTTTGTTGTTGTTAGGTGCTGTTTAGTTGGTGTCCGACTCATAGCGACCCTACATACAATAGGTGAAACACTATTGTTAGTATTTCTCTTTTGTTCATAGGGTTTTCAATGGCAGATTATTTTTTTGGGGAGTGGGTTGCCGGGTCCTTCTCCCAGTCCTACAGCACCTGGAGTTCCCAGGTGGTCTCACATCCAAGTACTAACCAAACCCGACCTGGCTTAGCTTATGAGATCTGACGGGATCGGATGCCACAGTGGTATGGCTGCAGGCATAAGTCTTTAGATGGATGCCATTATTGTTAACATGACTATTACATTTTGTTCAGGATTGAGATAAAGATCGAATGAGAAAAAAATACATGTATGAGTATTTTGCAAAATATAAAGATGCCCAACACATGTGGGCTATCAAGATTTTAGTGATTTTATCATATTTGGTAGCATAAAACCTTTGTGTGCTTGGTTTAGGTTTTAATTGAATTTCTGTGATCTGGATCAGGTTGTGTAATGAGAAAGGGCAAAATGTACACTGATTTCTTGGGAAAGCGGCTCTGAGCCTGCCCTGTGGTGCGGGAGGTGGTGATGCAGGTGCTGCTGTTAATTTCGTAGAGCTCTGGCTGGAATGGCTGCATGATGAGATCAGCATGGCCCTGGACGGCCTGGACCGCGAGCACGTGTATGAACTCTTTGAGAGAGCTGTGAAGGACTACATCTGTGAGTTCCTGAGGGGGTTGGCTGAGGGTGTGGCGGTGTTACCTAGGTCAGTCTTTACTGTCCTGGATTGTTTCGTGAGATATTGCTACCCAGGAAAGAGATGGGTAGTTTAGAAATTAGATTTAAGCTCAAGCCAGGCGTGGTGGAACACCCCTGTGATTGCAGCATTCAGGAGGCTGGGGCAGGAGGATTATAGGTTTGAGGCCAGATCGGGCTGTAGAATGAAGAGCTTGCCTCAAAAACCAGCCCCCCACTCCAAAAAAAATTTAAATTCCATTTTACTTGTTATTGTCTTTGGTATTCAATTAAGGATATTTGGCTTTAAAATAAAAGTGGAAGAAGTAATTGTAGTAAAAGAGTAAATATAATCAGCATTTACCTGACGGGGAGAACTTACGTGTTATTTCCAGGCAGTTAAAGGGTAGCTTTTAAGCGGGTGTGGTGGTGCATGCCTGTTACCCTAGCTCTTGCAAGGCTTGAGCAGGAGGATTGCAAGTTTGAGGCCAGCCTGGGCTACCTAGTGAGACCCTGCCTCAAAAAACCAGTAGGGTAAAAGTTAGTTTTACACATAAAATGGGTTTTTAGAGCTTTTTGACAAAATTTCATTTAAAAAAAAGGTAAAACATTTAAAAAAAGGTAACAATTATAGATTCATAGGAAATTGCAAAAATAGTACAGAGAAGTCCTGTGTACTTATTTTATCCACTTTCCCTCAACGTCTTCTAAGTACCGTAAAGCTCAACACCAGGAAATTGACTTTGGAATAATGTATGTGACATTTCATCACATGTTTATGTGAATGGCCCCACTGCAGCCCACATTACACAATCGCTCCATCCCGCAGAGATCCCCCTCGTGTGCTGGTGATGGCATTTTACCAGTGCAAGTGCAGTATAGAAGTCTTCTCTCCCATGCAGCCCCCTTTCCTGCCACTGTTTATTCTGTAGTTGTTTTTAGTATTTTCTGAACGTGTATTTAGGACCACATCCAACTGTGCTGTAGACAAATGCATTTTAAAATTATTTATGAATATTCCACCCCCTTTTAAGCATTCTCTTTCCTATTTCTTATTTTCCTGATTCCCCACTGTGGGCATTTCCCCTTGTGAGAAGCAATTGATAGAAGGAAGATAGACTGCCCTAAGCTGGAGATTTTTCCTGTACCTTTACCAGCCTTGAAAAATTTACAAGTTTTTGCTATTTTGTTTGTTTGATTGTTTTGAGGAAAGGTCTTGCTATGTAGCTCAGGCTGGCTTTGAACTCATGATCTTCCTGCCTCTGCCTCCCAAGTGCTAGGATTGCCGGCATGTTTCACCATGCCCAGCTTAGTATAGGCAAGTTAGGCTGCTTGTTGCCCGTGCTTGTGCTTTTCAGCATGAATGGATATTTCTTTGGTGGGCACATGTCTTTTGTGATGTGTCAGTTTTGGTTATCTTATGTCCTGAACTAATAGAACATTTCTCATTTTAGGTCCTAACATTTGGCTAGAGTATGGCCAGTACTCAGTTGGTGGGATTGGTCAGAAGGGCGGCCTTGAGAAAGTTCGTTCTGTGTTTGAAAGGGCTCTGTCGTCCGTCGGTTTACATATGACCAAGGGTCTGGCCATCTGGGAAGCTTACCGAGAGTTTGAAAGTGCCATCGTGGAAGCTGCACGGGTGAGTGCCCAAGTGGTCAAGGCCTGTCTTCGTAAGTTGCCTGGAAGTCATTTTGAAACAGATGTCCACTATGAGGTTTATAGTCAGCGTAGTTATCTAAATGGCCTTTGCTATCTAGTAACAAATGAGCAGTAAAATAAATGAAATCCATAGTCTCCATGGAATAGTGAGAATGATTTCTTTGACTTAAAAACAGATGACTCCTACTTTTTTCTGATATTTTAAAATACTGCTGATTTAGCTACACAGTTCCAGGTGAATGTGCAAGAATTGCCATTTCACTAAATATATGCACCTAGATACATCTGTGTATGTGTGTGTGTGTGTATATGTCTATATCACGTTCAGTTGTAACTGTGAGGGGAGATTTGACCCCAGTATAATTGCATTTTGGGGCTGTGGATGTAGCTCAGTGGTGGAGTGCTTGCCTAGCGTGCACAAGGCTCCATGTTCCATCCCCAGCACCGCAAAAAAATAAAAATAAATAAAACAGCTGGGTGTGGTGGTGCATGTCTATTATCCATGTATTTCGGAGGTGGAGGCCGGAGGATTTTGAGTTCCAGGACAACCTGGGCTACATGGTGAGTTCATGGCTAGTGTGGGCTAAGCCAGACCCTCCGTCCCAACAAACAAAACAAAATAAAACAGAAATTTGCATTTTTTTAGACTATGATTTGTAGAATTGTGTAGCTATGTCTTCTCTCCACTCTGTTTATATGCACATGCACAGAGGTACTGTTGATCCATGGCGGGGCCCTCTAATAGGTAGATCATTACTGCTTGAGCATCCTAACTCTGAAAATCTGAAATTCACGAGGCTCCAAAATCCAAAACTTTTTGAACACTGACAAGACACAAAAAGTGGATAATTTCCAGTGTGATCTTACGGGACAAAGGGTCAAAGTCAAAAAGCAGGTACTCTAAAAATACTGTATAAAATTATCTTCAGGTTACGTGTGTAAGGTATATATGAAGCATGAATTTCGTGCTGAGACTTGGCTCCCATCCCCAGGACCTATCATGAGTATGCACATATTCTAAAATCTTCAAAAATCTGAAGTTGGGACTTCTGGTCCCAACTTAACAAATGTCTTTCACATGTCCCCAGTGACTTCTTGGTTACGTTGCTGTTTAGAAATCTGCAGGGCTGCCTTCAGCCAACCCCAAATGAGGCCTCAGAGCTGTTGCCTCTCCCTGACATTTTCAGCTCTCCTGTGTCGCATGCTATTGAGGACTCTCCTCCCATGGTCCCCTGAAGATTCTCTTCTTTTTTGAGATGGGGCCTCTGTGTAGCTCAGGTTAGCCTAGAACTTGCAGTCATCCTGCCCCCACCTCTGTAGAGCTGGCATTACGGGCTTGTGCCACCACGCTCGGTGCCACTGAATATTCTGGAACTTCCCTGCTGCTGTACTTTTTACTCATGCTGTTCAGCTGGAAGTCGCTGAGCCTGCACACACCTCCCAGCTGCCCACTTCTCTAGTTTTTCCTCATTTCTTCCCTCCATCGCATCAGCTCACCCCTAAAACTGAGCAAGCCATGTGATTCTGTGATCCATTTGATACTTTCCTTTTATGATCCTTACTTTAGGCAGATTGTGGTGATTGGCATTTGTTTCTCATATTTCTTTTTGCTCTCCCTGTCGTAACCCTTAGAGGCAGAGATAATAATTATTTCTTTCCCTCTTCCCTCATTTGGCCTGATACCTCATGTCTGAGCAGCTGTAGAAATGTTTTTCGTTTGAATTGAAAATTTCTTAAGATGTTTTTTGAAGTAGAAAGAACCAAGGTTTGTCATTTACTACTGATTTGCTCTTTAGCCCATAGCTGTCTTCCTTTCCCCTTTTGACCGGGAACAAACCTTTGATTCACAGCTTGAGAAAGTGCACAGTCTCTTCCGGCGACAGTTGGCGATCCCACTCTACGGTAAGAGAAACTGCCTTGTTTGGAGCCAGCCCTTTGAGGCTTTAACGTGCTGCTGTGTGTGTCCTTTTCCAGCACCCGCTGAGGCAGGTCGGGCTGCTGTTGCCACTCTCACTGGGTAGCGCCACTGTGGCCAAGGTTCTTAGGAAAAACCTAGCTTGAGTTGTTAATTCCCAAGAGAGTTGGAAGGGGCAGAAGCAGGGTGAGAACCCACAGATCCCAGTGCCCAATTGATATGTCTTTCCTATGTTGAAAAATAGTTGGAAAGGGGAGCTTGGGTCTCTGTAAGGAGTAGGGAAGTGGATCCTTGAGTTTTCTGGGGAAATGACGGAGTAAGAGGTCATGGTAAGCATGTCTGTGCAGGAGACCCTCTTCCACAGCAGCAGGGGTTTCACGTGGATGCCTGCCATTGCCCTGTGGGGTGATTTGATTCAGAAGTACAGTTGATTTTAAGTATTCCTGAGTTTCTGGGGGTTTGGTAAAGAGTCCCCCTTTGGGTGAGTGTACTTTGGCAAGGGGAGTCCTTGTGGCTATGAGCTGTGAGCATGGGCAGCAGCCAGAGGCCTTCCCAATGTGGGAGGCACTTGGCATTGTCCTCCCTTGTCCCCTAGGCACAGTTACGCTCTGTCCACTCTCAGAGCTCCTGAGCAATTCAGCTTGAACCCAGGTATATTTCCCTTTTTACTTCCTGGCTCACTTAGATTTGAGTTAACATATCAGAAAGTGGCTGTCTGATTGAGTTGTCGGGTGACATGCAGAAAAGGCCAGAGCTGAACTGGTCTGTAGATCCCATGTCACATAGCAGCTGACTGCCTGGTTCAAAGCCTCACTCTGCTGTTGGCTAGGGACAAGTTCCTTACCCTTCTTTTGCATTCCTTCACCTGCAAATGAGGATTACAGTAGAACCTACCTTGCAGAGGTGAGAGGAGCAGATGAGGCAATGGCTGTGAAGTGCTAAAATCTAGCTGTGAAGCACGAGGTTAAGTGTTGTTACAGCACTGCTAATAGTTTCATTGACTCTAATTAATAGCTGGCAGAGTTTCCTGGCATATTGTTTTGAGGCAGAGTCTAAGGCCACGTCTGGCCTCAGCAAAGAGCTCAGAGTTTGATCAGTGAGAGCCACCGTGGCCAGAGACGGGAGTGGCTGGTGGCACTTGAGTCTCATGGCTTTTTCTGTGTTTGGGCTGGTAACACCCAAGGGCAAGACCCACGGGGGATGAATCCATCTTTCAATAGATATGGAGGCCACATTTGCAGAGTATGAAGAATGGTCAGAAGAGCCCATACCAGAGTCGGTAATTCAGAACTATAACAAAGCACTACTGCAGCTGGAGAAATATAAACCCTATGAAGAAGCACTGGTAAGTGTTAGCTGCTTTTTTAGTAATCTTCTCTCTACAAACATTTCCCTGATGGATAGTTGCAAGTTAAACAGTATCTTTAAAGTGTGTTGTATTGTGAAATGTAGAGTGTATTAATGTGTACACACAGTTTACATCCTAATAATAAAGTGAACATCCATGTACCCACCACCCAGGTTAAGAAATAGAGCATTGCCAGTACCTTAGAAGTCTCCTATGTGCCCCTCTCCGATTGCCTCCTCCTCCCTCTCCCGAGAGGTAATCACTTTCCTGACTTTTGTGATAATCATTCCCTTGCTTTTCTTTATAGTTTTACAACCTCTGAATGTATCCTTAATTAATATGTTATTTAATTTTGCTTGTTTTTGAACTCGTATCTAACAGATTTATACTGTATATCTTTCATCCAACATGTTTTTGGGTTTTACCCACATTGATAAGTGTAGTTATAGTTCATTTGTTGTCACTGCTATAAAGTCACCTGTATACCACAATTTGTTTATCCATGGGGTTGGATAGTGGATTGTTGCCAGGTTTTTGCTAGTTGGAGCAGTGTTGTTTTGAGCTTTCTTGGTACACATGGAGGAATTTCTCTTAGAGTACATACTGAGGAAGGAAATTGCTGGCCCATAGGGTGATGTTGCTGGGTTCTCCAGGTTGTCGCTTTGCACTTCTGCCAGGGATGTCTGAGAGTTCTCAGTGCTTATGCCAGTCTTGCCTGTTGGTGTACTTAAATTTTAGTCACTCTGATGAGTTTGAGATTGTAGTTTTCATTTGCATTTTCTTTAGTTACTAATGAAGTTCAGCATCTTTTCATACTTACTGACCATTTGGATTTCCTTTTTTGTGAAATGCCTGGAAAAGTCTTTGGCTTTAGAAGTTTTAAGGTGTTTTGCATTTGTCTGTTTTCTAATTGCTTCTTGGGAGTCCTGGGTCTCCATCCTTATTTTTGGCTGTATGTATGGCATATCTTTTTTTTTTTTTTGCTTATTTTTAAAATGATACCTTCTGATGAGTGGTTCCTAATTACCTCTGTTTTCTTCTTAGTCTTAAGAGTCTCGATTTCATGTTTAGGTCTTTATCCAGCTCAAATTGGTTTTTGCATGTGGTCTTAGGCAGAGTTGAGTTTCATTTTCCCATGCAGAGACCCAGTTATTCTGGTTCTGATTCTGATGATTCCATCCCTCCTGGTGTGCAGGACCATATCTGTCATAGAGTAACTATAATTTATATGCTGGTCTTCTGGATTCTCTGTTCTGTCTTGCTGGTTTGTTTATACTGTCATATTGACAATAGTTTTATGATATTTTGATCTTAGATGAGTCCTGTCTCCTTTGTTTCTCTCTTAGAGGGTCTTATCTTCAGCTGTTGGTGCCTCCATGGAACTTAGAATCAGCCTTTTAAACTGTTTTTTATTGGAATTGCATTGAATCTATAGATCAATTTAAGGAATAATATACATCTTCTAGTCTGTGAACATTGTATAGGTCCTTGCTATTTAGGGTTTCTTTTTCTATAAAGCTTTATTATAATTTTGTAGATTTATCTAGTGTCTTGAAAACATTTTTAGATGTATTTTTAAGTGGTTTTAGATGTAAATGATATCTTTTTAAAGATTTTTATTTTCTAGTTGTTCCTGGCATATAAAATGCAATTGCTATTCTATTAATTTTTTTATCTACCAAACCTGATAAATTCTTACTAATGTATAGGGTCATTTGGATATTTTATGTTGATACTATTTATAAGTAGTGTTTTTTTTTTAATTTTTCTTTGTTGTTCTTGGCTAACATTTAGAACCACACTTAAGAGTTACACTTGTTTTCTTGAATTTATCTTGTCTTTTTATTTGACCCACCAGGCATTATTATTATTTCTACATTATACAGTCACAGTTAGTTTTTTTTAATTTGCCTTGTGCATTTTCCACTTTCTTTGCTTTGTGCCTTGAGATACAGACTGTAGAGTCTCCTGTGCTGGAGATTTAATGGTCATAGGTTTTCTCTGGTTTTCGTCTGTCTGAAAGGTCTTTGCTTTCCTTTCTGAAAACCATTTTCTAAGGATATAAAATTTGGTGTTAATGGTTATGTTTTCTCAGCAGTTGACTGCATCTTTCTTTTGGCTTCTGTTGTTGCCATTGAGAAGTCATCTAACTCTTCTCCTTTGAAAGTAATCGTTGTTTTTTGTCTGGCTGATTTTAAGACCTCATTGATTTGGTTTGATGTCCTGTAGTTTCATTTCAGTAGGTCTAGGAGTAGATACCTTATTTATCCTGTTTCAAGTTCTTTGGCCTTCCTGACTTTGTTTTTAAAACCTTTCTTGGTATACTGAGGAAGAGCCCAGACTGAGAGTTAGGCTGCCTCAGGTTTGAACACTAGCTCCACCATTTACTGACTCTCTGACTTTGGGCAAGTGCTTCACCTCTCTCTGCCTCAGTTTTCCTGAATGTAAGATGAGGATAGGAATGACACCTGTCTCATGATTGTTGTAAGGATAAAATTCTTTATGTATGTTAAAACCAGAAAAAGCTTATTAACCTTTCCTTGGCTTACTGCCATCACTTAGATTTTATCTGTGGTGTTCCTTATTTCTTTGCCAGTTTGTTGACAGTTTTTAAGAAGAGGTTTTTATATTTCACCCAGCTGTCTTAGTCGTTTTCAATGGCACAGTGTGTCTGGATTCCTGTTTCACCATCATTACTGGAAACCAAGGCTGTAGGAGGCCCTGTTTCTGTTTAGAGTGTGTGTGCTCCCTGTCTGCATCTTCCCATCTCCCCTTCTTTTCACACGTAAATGATTTGTATGTGCTTGTGTTTCACAAAGCCTCGTTAATGAAGTCCTCAATCAGTTCCATTTTGTTATAGAGTCAGCAGAGTGTGACCTGAGAGAAAGTAAGTTGAACAAGATGATTCTGTCTAAAAAGAATCAGTCAACCCTCAGCACAGCCTCTGTCTTTGGACAGTACTTGTTACTCTTGTAGAATGTAGTATTTGAAATGAGCGACCTGAAATAGCACAAGGCACTGCATTTTTCTGGTTGGTTGCCTTCACTCCCTTCAGTGACTTCTGATTTGGAAAGATGGCTAGTAGTGGTCATTGGCAGCGATGCTGCTCTTTCATTCCCTTCCCGATGGTCTAGAAATGCATTCAGAAAAGGGTTTTGGAGCCTTCGTAGCTATTTTCATGAGGAGGCACTTTGGACCAGATAGGAGGACTTACTTTGATCGTCATATTAAAGATCCTGTTGTGGAGTAGTTCTGAGTGGGAGGATTTAGTGATTCTTATCTTGGTTTAGCCACTCTTGCTAGAATTATTTTATTTGAAGATGTTTTGTGCTTTCTGTCCTCATCAAGTAACTAAATTTAACTTCAGTGCAATTTCCTGTGCCCTAGTTGCAAGCGGAGGCACCGAGGCTGGCAGAGTATCAAGCATACATCGATTTTGAGATGAAAATTGGGGATCCTGCTCGCATTCAGTTGATCTTTGAGCGCGCCCTTGTCGAGAACTGCCTTGTCCCAGACTTATGGATCCGTTACAGTCAGTACCTAGTAAGATAACTGCTTTGATTTTGTTTTTCCCAATTTAGATTCTTTTTCAAGGGAATTAATAAGAGGGCCAGGAGTTAGTTGCATACTGCCTCTCTCTGATTTTTGTTCCTTTTCCATCCTCCTCTTCTTTGCCAGCTTGGTTAGGGATTTCGTCTCACGTTTGAAGCTATTTTAAACTGATCACTAACTGCACAGATATTTAGCTGATAGCCTTACTACTGAAGCCGTTCTTTTAACTTTCTGATATGGGAAACATGTAAACATCTGAAAATAGATAGCTGGTAAAATGGAGCCCCATGTAGTCTTCACCCACCTGCAACCATGATTAACAACTACGACTCTAGTCTGGTTTCATGATTTCACCTATATCCCTACTTACCTTCCCCGTCTTTGTTATTATGAAACAATTCCGGAAATCATACTTCATTGGTAACTATTTCAGTATGTGTGTATAAATGATGCATTATGTGTAAAAAGATACATCCCTTAGAGCTGGTGGTTGTCTCGTAAGGCTGTCTTAACCTGTGGTCTTCCTTTGTCCCTCTCTTTCTACTCCCCTGACAGTTTCTTCATTGAAGAAACCAGATCACAAGAGACATTTTATTTATTTATTTTCATTTTATTTGAGATAGGATCTTGCTGTGCAGCCCAGTCTGGCCTCAAACTTGTGATCCTCCCACCTCCTCCTCCTGAGTGATGTGATAAATAGTTTTGTGCCACCATGCCCAGCTTCACAACAGACATTTTAAAGGGATTTTTTTATGTCAGTTGGTTGGGCTGGTCTTATCTCATTGATGTTGAAATCTTAACAATAAAATTTTATCTTCTCACTCTGGAATTCTTTATCATAGGATCGGCAACTGAAAGTAAAGGATTTGGTTTTATCTGTACACAGCCGTGCTGTTAGGAACTGCCCCTGGACAGTTTCACTGTGGAGTCGGTACCTCTTGGCCATGGAGAGACATGGAGTTGATCATCAAGTGATTTCTGGTGAGAATTTTTTTTTTTTTTTGGCGGTACTGGGGATTGAACCCAGGGCCTCGAACCTGCATGCTTTACAAGTGCTGGACCACTGAGCTGCGCCCCCAGCCCTTTTTTTTTTTTTTTGCCTTTTTTGAGACAGGGTTTCGCTAAGTTGCACAGACTGGCTCTGGTCTCTAACTTGCGATCCTCCCCTCTCTGCCTCCTGAGCCGCTGGGATTACAGGCGTGCATCACCACGCCCGGCTTGGTGAAAATGTTTTTAGGGGAAGATATCTGAGCCCTTTTTTGTTGTTGTTGTTGAGCTGGGTCTTGCTATGTAGCGCAAGTTGCCCTTGAACTTATGATCTTCCTGCTTAAGCCTTACAAATGCTGGGATTGCCGGCATGTGCTACCATGGCTGGCAGCTTTGAAGCTTTGTCCCACATGAGAAGCAGAATTGTGGTGAAGTCATTCACTAGCATTTCCCAGGGTTTACTTTGGGATGTTGCGTATTAGTGACAAAAAGGGCGCTCAGTGACAGACAAACTGCTTTTATTTTTGGCTTCCTAGAGCTTTTTAACATCCTGATACTCACTGTGATTTTCTGAGAAGTTGTGGTCTTTTCTCCGTACTTACTTGACCCGGGACTCTTATTGCAGGGCATCTTGTGGAACAAGTCCTTTCTAGATTACAGTGCTGGAGCAGGGACCCTCTTAAACACTTTTCTCTTCTCTTGTTCATTTCACTTTGTTTCATCCTATTATTATTATTATTTATTATTTGTGTGGTGCCGTGGGTTGAGCCCAGGGCCTTATGCATCTGTCCTCGACATCATTTTTTAAATTCACGTACTGTTTGTTAACTTTATCTGAGCTTCTTTTTGACTTGGCAGTGAATCTTGACTTTTTCTCCAACTCTAGTCACCTTTGAGGAAGCTTTGAACGCTGGCTTCATCCAGGCCACTGACTATGTGGAGATTTGGCAGGCATACCTTGATTATCTGAGGAGAAGGGTTGACTTCAAACAAGGTATTTAAATCAGTGTTTCCTTCAAAACTGGACTTTTTAGTAATACATCTTTAGTGAGCTGTCCCAGTTCCCCAAATACATTGTGATTGGCTGGTATTGTCTCCATCATTTACCCATTGGTAACTTTTCCCCCCAGAAATTTTAGCAGTTTACAACTTAACAGGTCAGGCTGTGGACTGAAAAGAAGGTGGTGATGGACCTTATGTTTCATGCTGGATCCTGCCTATCTCTTTAGCTTCATCTCTCATTTTCTACTTTGGACCCTTGTATAAATTCCAAATACTTAAGATAAGACTGCTGTGTTTCTGTTAGATCTTTGAACCTCTGCAGGAGTCCCCTGCCATCCCCTTGTCCCCCAATGGCAACCAGAAAACCCCTAACTTGTACTCACACACCGTGTCAGTTTTACTTCACACAGGTGTCCTTCTGCCCACACCACCCCCACACTCCCTCCACTGTGGTTGCCTTGTAGAACCCTGTGCTCCTCTCGCATTGTGGTGTATTCTGTTCCCGTTTTTCTCTCTCCTACTGTGTGATGAGGCAGGGACTGACATTTTTATTTCTGTCTTCTACATGATGCCAAGACCACTGTGGGTTTCCAGGCAATTTTGGTGTAGGATTTAAAAAAAAAAAGTGGGCTATGTGGCTTTGTAAATTCTTTTTTGGACTTTCCAACAGACTCCAGTAAGGAGCTGGAAGAGCTGCGGTCCACTTTTGCTCGGGCTTTGGAGTACCTGCAGCAGGAGGTGGAAGAGCGTAAGTCTGACCCTGGCCTGCTGCTCTGCTGGGTTGTGGTGCCTGCTCTTGGTTGGAAGACCTTTTCTTTTCAGCCAGGGGGTGCTTGCCTCGGGGTGTCTAATCCTCCCCAATTCCATTCTTGAAGGTTTTAGTGAAAGCGGAGATCCAAGCTGTATGATCATGCAGAACTGGGCTAGGATCGAGGTAAGCACTTTTGACAGATCTCAGTGTAATCCACAGTTGAAGCATGTTGGTTGAGCAGTGTTCTGTTAGACATGAATCACAGTTGGGCCAGAGTGTGCAGGGGTCCAGGCTCTGCTAGGATTTGTGTTCGTTCATCTGTAAGTTCATTCTCTGCTAAGAAAGAGCCTCCCTGCCAGCAGCTGTGTGAACGCCATGTGTTCACTCATTACGTGCTCAGCTCCTCCCTCGTGCGCCAGCACTCGCCCAGGAGCTGGGCAACCAGATAGGTACGGTCTCTGCCTGGCAAGGCTTTAGTTCAGAGGAAAAGATGGACAATTTGAAAAATAGAGGCTATAAGTTGAATGTCATTACCCAGCCAGGGACACCAAGCTGAATGAGATACGGAACCTGCCCTTGGATAGCTGGTAACACTAGGAAATTCTTACAACAATTTGTACTCAGAAGGTGAGTCAGGCCAGGCACACTAACACTTCTCAGGTATTTTCTGTATGACACAGTGTTATAACTTTTTAAGCGTGAGGAAACAGACTCCGAGAGTCGAGGTAATGTTACTTGTCCAAGTCTCATTGCTTGTATGTGGCGAGAACTAGATCCATCTTCCTCTCTCTGCACTGCTCTCAAATTGAACATTTGTAGTGAAGCTTGGAAAAAATGAAAAACAAATGACTGTTTCTTACTGTTGGAGTGAGTGCTGGGCAGCTTCCACTCTGAGTTGAGAGAAGGCATAGGCATACTTCTTTTTTGTTTTGATTTTTGTTTTGTTTTGTTGTGGTACTGGGGAGTTGAACCCAGTGCCTCACACTTGCTTTTTGCAAGCGCTGAACCACTGACCTGTACCCCCAGCTCAGTTTTTACTTTTTGTTTTTTTGAGACAGGCTGCCTGTGGCCTCGAACTTGAGATCCTTCTGTCTCTGCTGGAATTAAAGGAATGCCCCACCCTTCACGGCTTGACATACCTTTTTATTTTTATTTTTGCAGTGCTGGGGATGGAACCAGGGCTTCCCTGGTTCTTCTAGACAAGCGCTGTGCCACTGAGCCATACCCCCAGCCTTGTAGGCAGACCTTCGAGGCTTGTCCCCATAGAAAGGCAGAAGGTGTGGGCCTCTTACCATTGGAGAGAGACTTGGGAGGACAAGGACTCCTGTAACCCTCGTGGTCTCGGGGAACTTCTTACGCATGTCTGTGTATAGTAGGTTTTGTGAAGGATGTTGAGGTCAGAGGTCCTGGTCCTGTCCTAATTGAGCTTGCTAATGCATTTTAGGCTCGGCTGTGCAATAATATGCAGAAAGCTCGGGAACTCTGGGACAGCATCATGACCAAAGGAAACGCCAAGTACGCGAACATGTGGCTGGAGTATTATAACCTGGAAAGGTAACTGGCCTGGGGGCAGGGTGAGGGCAGTGGGGTTATACTTGTCAGGTGACACTCGTTCTCAGTCCTGGCTGACTACTGCCACTTGGGCTTGCTCCCTAGAGTTTGTTTCTTCCTTCTTTTGTCTGGTTAATGGGTGCCCTGTGCTTGGGCAAGGTGAGAGAGCCAAGCAATATTTTGTCTGGGGCTCTTAGAGCCATGGACTTAAGTTGTTTAATTTTGGACACAATGTTTTATTTATTTTTGGAAGCTATTTATTTTTTATTATACTTGCTTTTATAGGAAAGTAAAAAATACTGCTGGGGCATGGTGGCGCATGCCTATAATCCTAGTGACTTGGGAGGTGGAGGCAGGAGGATTGTACGTTTGAGGCCAGGGGCGGCCTCCATAACTTAATGAGACCCTGTCTCAAGATAAAACATAAAAAAGGGGCTGGAGGTACAGCTCAGTGGTAGTGTGTGTGCAAAAAGTATGTGCAAGGCAAGGTACTGGGTTCAGCACCCCAGTACCAAAAACAACCAAAAAAACAAAACAAACAAAAAAGAAAGTAGAAAATACTAAAAAGAAAAGAGAAGTAAGCCCCAGATTTCCTGAGCCAGACTTAGCTACTGTCAATTTATGGTTCAGGGTATATTCCTGGAGACTTTTCAATGCTTACCTTTTTTAAAAAATGAAAATGTAATATAGCATACTTGTTATAAACTTTTCAACTGTTTAAATAAGCTCTTCCCAATAGTCCTTATAATCTGGGAATGATAAGAATGTGACTAGCTTTTCTATTCAACCTGTCTTGAACATTATAGGTATATTTCTACGTTACCTTTTTCTGAATATTTTTTCTTCTATTTTAACAATGTGGGCAAATTAAAATAGAACATGTGCACAAATATGTGATAGAAAATGACTATTTCTTAGAAACCCACCCCAGAGATGACCGCTCCTGAAGTTTGTTGAATATTTCTCTAGAGATTGATTCTTGTACATTTTGGACTTAGGACCCTATATACTCTTAAAATTTAAGGACCCCAAAGAGCTTTCATTTATGTGGGTTATATCAGTCTTTACCATATTAGAAAACAAAACAGAGAAACTTAACAAGTATTTTTATTCATTTTAAAATAACAAATCCATCACATTTAACATAAATAATGTGGCAGACTCCATTGATTTTTTGGAAATGTCTGACCAGTGAGCAGTTCTGAGTAATTAGTTTGTTGCTCAGCTGTTCCTTCATGTTAAAATGGTGTGTACTGTGAGAAAAGTGACTGAGCTTGCAGCCCAAATAATAACATACCCTTTTATTTGTAAAAACCACTGTCCTTCAGTATACAAAGGAAGTGCTTTAGGTGTACTTTCCATTTTGTCACACAAAACAGTATGTTGGGTGTGGTGGCACATACCTGCAATCACGGCATTCAGGAGGCTGAGTCAACAGGATCACTAGTTTGAGGCCATCCTGGGATACATAATGAGATCCTGTCTCAAAAAAAGTTTTTCAAAGGCTGGGGGTGTAGTGGGTGTAGCTCCTTGGTGGACCACTTGCTTAACATACACAGGCATTGGGTTTGACTCCCAGCACCACAAAACCAAAGCAAATGAAAACAAAAAACTGTGCAAGGCATGGTGGAACATACTTATAATCCCGGCACTTGGGAGGCTGAGGTAGGAGGATTGTGAGTTTGAGGCCAGCCTAGGCTACATAGTGAGATCTAATCTCAAAAACCCTAAATAAATTAAATAAATAAATAAAATGTGTACTGCCTTGCTATATATTGAGGGCTATCATTGCTTTTGTACCATCCATGCAAATGTTAACACTGAAAAAGTGCAATAATATTTTAGTACCTCCCCCCAGAGGGTCTTAAGAGAGCCAGAGGTCTTGGGAGTGTATGACTCATACTTTGAGAACCCCAGCTCTGGATTTTTTCTGAGTGTCCTAATAGATATTCACAGTATTTATGTTTACATAACTGATATGATTAGCAGTGTATGTTTCCATATCAAGACAAAAAGATGGGCTGTAGTTGTGAAATTGGGCCATCTGGATTAGTGAGTCCCCCCCTTTGGAGGACTGCACAGCATGTCTCCAGTTGCCAGAGCTGACAGCCCCCTCCTGTGGGGTGCCCGAGTGAGTGCCGTAAAGGCCCAAGGCCAGGCTGCAGGCTGCTGACCTGAGTTGTTTCGCAGGTGCGCTGCCTGGTTGAGGGAAAGCGTGATGTATAGGGCCCCTTCCTTTGTGACTGCAGAGGCTCATGGAGGAAGGAGAAAGCATTGTGAGTAGTTCTGAAAGCTGGGGTCCCATCAGAAACTAGCATTGTTAGAGAGTTTCTCTCTGTGAACACAGCCCCTCCTGTCGCGTGCCTTTCCCTTTCTGCTCTAGTGGCAGCAGCTATTTGTTTTTGCCCTAGGGCACATGGTGACACGCAGCACTGCCGGAAGGCCCTGCACCGGGCTGTCCAGTGTACCAGTGACTATCCTGAGCACGTCTGTGAAGTGCTGCTCACCATGGAGAGGACAGAAGGTGGGCACTTGACTTTTGCTTGGGGTTTAACTCTACTCATGGGACATTTGGTCTCCAGTGGGAGCATCTGGTCGCAGTATGTAAAGACAGTTCTCCTGTCATGTGTCCGCTAGATGCCAGTAGCCCCTTTTCCCACCCTGACCAAACCTAACAACCAAAAATGCCTCCAGACATTACCAAATGTACCCCGGAGGGGAAGATTGCCCAGCAGAGGGCTGCTGCTGCAGTGACCATTGGCACAGAGGTGCACAGAAAGGCAGCATTCAGTGTGTTCGGGTCAGGCTTGCATCCCTTGTCCAAGTTTACAGCCCTTGGTATTAAGCTGTAGAACCAGAATCAACAGAGCCAGCAAGGTGGCGCCCATCTGTCACGGCAGCAACTCAGGAGACCAAGGCAGGAGGATCGTAAGTTCGAGGCCAGAGGCAACCTGTGCAACTTAGCAAGACCTTGAGTCTTTTATTAAAAAGTAAAAAAGGATTTGCAGGTGCAGTGCAGTGGTAGAGCACTTATTTAGCAGGTGGGAGGCCCCGTTCAACCCTTTGGTACTGCTGCGGGGGAGCAACAACAAAGGAACCAACAGGGAAATGTTTTGTTGCTGTGTGGGTTTACCCGTGGGCTTTGGTCTGGATTTGGGGATGACCCCTCAGATCAGGTTAGACTCTCAGATAGCAACAGAAAAACACACATTTGAGTAGCTTTAACACTCAGTATAGATGCCTCATCTCCTTTGCATTAGAAAATTTTCATAATTTTGCCCTCTGTGAGCCTGTGACAGATGATATTGTAGTTTTCGAGTCTCTTGTGAAGAAGGGATTTTATAAACACAACTAGAAGGACTGTTTGAATTCTGAACTTAAAGCCTTTGTGAATTGAATTCTCTTTTAAAATGAGGAGCTGACTCTCCCCTTACATTGTCATAAGGGGAAGATTTCCTCTGGGATGTGGGAAACTAAGGGAATGTTATGTTGTCAAATCTTTCTAAAACCTAAGGAGTAAAACTTGTGTTTCTCTTCCTGCGCAGGTACATTAGAAGACTGGGATATGGCAGTTCAGAAAACTGAAACGCGGTTAGCTCGTGTTAATGAGCAGAGAATGAAGGTAATGCTGATGGTATATAGATATGTTTTTAATCCAACCATCTTTATATATGTTGCTGTTGGGTGTCATCGAGTCGAGTCCAACTCATGGCAACCCTATGTACAACAGAATGAAATACTTCCCGACTCTGTACTCTTCCCAGCACTATGTCAGTGCTTCTCTGCTATTCATAGGGTTTTTGATGGCTGATTGTTTAGGGATTGGGCTGCCGAGTCCTTCTCCTATTTTATGGGGTGCTGGAGATTGAACCCAGTGACTCAGAGTGCACAGAGCAAGCACTCTACCAGCTGAGCTCAACCCCAGCCCCTGCCTTATGTATAACCTTCCCTCAGTATCAATAGGGGATTTGGTTCTAGCACTCCTGAGTTGTTGGGTGCCATTGAGTTGGAGCCTACTCATAGTGACCCTGTGTACAACAGAAAGAAACACTACCCAGCACTGTGCCATGCACACGATCCTTTTATATTTGAGCCCATTGTTGCAGCCACTGTGCTTCTTCTCATTTTGGGTCATGCCATGTCAGCAAAGGGAGGTTCTAGGGCCTTTACTCTATTCCTGTCATTAAGGTTGACTCTACTTTGAGGAGTCAGCTCTTTCCCAGATGTTTCTTGAATGGCTTCCAGTCAGTAGGCCTCATTTTCTGGCACTATATTTGACAGTGCTTCTTTACTTGTTATTCATAGGGTTTTCAGTGGCTAATTGTTTTGGGAGTGAGCTGCCAGGTCCTACTCTCTAGACTGTCTTGCTCTGGAAGCTCAGCTGACACCTGTCCACTATGGGTGACCCTGCTGGTATCCAAATACCAGTGGCATAGATTTCAGCATCATAGCAACACACAAGTCCCTTTAGCATGACAAGCTAACAGACACGAGGGGGAGGACCCCTGAGAATACCAAAATACATGCTTAAGTCCCCATGTAAAAATGGTGTAGTATTTGCATATAACTTACATACATCCTTGCACATACTTTACATCATCTTTAGATTAACTTAAAATACCTAGTATAATATAAAGGTACATGTTCCCAGGGGTTGACTAATGATACTTAAAAATGTTTAGGATATTTAGAAATCAGTTGGAACAATCTGAATTGCTTTTCTGGCTAGTAAAATCAGTGCATCCTTGCTCTAAAAAAGTCAGAAAAATGTAGACAACCAAGACACCAAAAGCACATGAACTTCTATAATTATATTAAGTGGCAGGTGTTGTTTATTACCTCAATATAGTTTCCATTTCCTTTTCTATACATTTATGTGTGTATTACTATTTTTTTTTTAACTGTGATGTGTTATTTATATTGGTGATTTTTAATGTATAACTCAATGGGTGAATTATGATATTCCCATACATTCATTTCATTATTCATTGTTCATGTTCACTTCCCCCTTAATCTCTTACTGCCCCCTCCTTCCAACTCTTCCCTCCCCGCCAATAGTCACCCTTCTATGTGCATGTCTTTTTTGTGAATCTGTATGTACATCCCGATTTTGCTGTAAGGGCAACATGTGTGGTATTTCTTTTCTTTTCTCCCATTACCTTTTATTCTTGCCTCTTTCCCTTTTCTTTTGTCCATTATCTTTTCCTACATAAACCTCTTCTACTTTCTGGGTGTTTTAATAATGTATATATATTAAAGTCTAACATCCACATATAAGAGAAAATGTGATGTCTGTCTTCCTGAGTTGGGCTTATTTCACTTAAAAAGATCTCTAATTTCATCTATTTTCCAGTAAATGCCATAATTTTGTCCTTCTTTATGGCTGAATAAAACTCCATGGTATGTACCACAGTTTCCTTATCCACTCATCTGTTGATGGACATCTAGATTGATTCCATGTCTTTGCTATTGTGAATAATGCTGCAATAAACATGGATGAGTAGATATCTCTGTGGTATATTGACTTACATTCTTTTGGATATGGTAATGGTGATGTTTGTTTGGAATCTTTTGCCTCTGTTTGGTATGGATATTTCTTTCCAGACCTTTTTAAGCCTTCATAAGATTGTACCTTACTCAGATTATTAATTACAGAATATTCAAATCAATATTTAAACTTGTGTCATCTTTTTAGATTAGTTTAAAACTTTGGCCATAACAGTAAATACTTTTTTATGTAGTGGGGCACTTCTGGTCTTAAATATTATTGGGATAGATTGGAAAGAATAGAAAACCTCCCTTGGCTTATGAGTGGAACATGAACACCTCAACTTGCTTAGAGCCCGAGTTTTATAGCTTGATATTTCTTTCTTGTGGTGCATAATGATGGAGGATATTGTAAACATACCATTGACTTGAGATCCAGAATCCTAATAAGCCTAAGTGAGCCCTAGCAGGATCTCTTCTCATTTGGGTGATGGATGTCTCCCTAGCTCCACTCCATCTCAAGTCTCGTCCTATGCCAGGCAGTTTCTGTGATCACTGCATCTGGTGACATGTTCTGTTGTCACTTTTTTAGGCTGCAGAGAAGGAAGCAGCCCTTGTACAGCAGGAAGAAGAAAAGGCTGAACAGCGGAAGAAGGTACGGGCTGAGAAGAAAGCATTGAAGAGGAAGAAAAAGCCCAGAGGCACAGACAAGTGCAAAGCAGAGGAGGAGGAGGAGAAAGAGTGGGGAGAAGAGGAAGAAGGTAAAAGCCTTCTTAGTTTTATTTTGAAACATCTCAGACTTACAGAAGAGTGTCAAAAACAGTACAAGGAATGTTTCTTTTTCCTGAACTATTATAGCATAATATGCCAGCATAATGCCTGTCCCCTTTTGATCACTTCAGGGTGTATACCTTGCACACAAGGGCATTCTATGTGACTGCATCCTCCCCCTCATCAGAGTCAGGATTTATACTGCACTGTTCCTTCCATTGAATCTTCAGACCCCACTTACCGTCGGCCATATGTCCCAATAGTGTCCTTCGTGGAAGGATCCCGTTCAGGACTGAGTGTTGTGTTTAGTAGTCTGTCTCTTTAGTCTCCTTCAGTCTGGAATATTTCTCAGTCTTTGACTCTGGCAACCTGGATACTTTTGAAGCGGTGGAACAGTTCCTAGTATAGTGTCCCGTAGTTTGAGTTTGTCTGGTGTGTTCTCTTGTATTGAGATTCTTCCTTTTTTTTTTTTTTTTTTTTCTCTTGAGGTTGGTAATTTTTACTACTTTGTTTAGGTTTAAAATCTTTGTCTGTTACTTCTGTAAGTACTTAAATATGTAACTAACCAAATGTGAGCACTCACTGCATGTGCTCCATAGGAGCATCTTCGTCAGTGCTTCAGATGGCAGTGTGCCTGCTGGCTTCTGTCATACTCACCTTTGCTTCATTCAGCATGCCTTGGTTCGGGGCCAGCCAGGTGGTGACTTTGGGTTTATTTTTTAAAATTTATTTTATTTTTTTTTACTATTTAATTTCTATACAGTATAATCAGTTTCAGGAGAAGGGTCTGGGAACCCACTCCCAAAAAAACAATCAGCCATTGAAAACCCTAGGAATTGCAGAGAAGCATTGACAATAGCGTTTCACCTGTTATACGTAGGGTCCCTATGAATCAGATACTGACTTGATGGCACCTAACAACAACATAATCACTTTCATTATGGGATTTTCCTTCAGTTGCATCATGTGCTTTGCATTTTTTCTCTCTTTACCTACCTATGTTGTTTCCACTCCCACTAACCCCCCCATGATAGGTTCCCTTGTATTTTCAGATCTTATATGCATAAAACATATATGTATATACACACACACACACACACACACACACACACACACACACACACACACACACATATATATGTGTGATATATATTATTGTGGTTGTTAGGTGCTGTCGAGTTGGGTCCACCTCATAGTGATCCTATATACAACAGAGTGAAACACTTCCCAGTTGTCTGCCAGGCACACAATCTTTCTCATGTTTAAGACCGTTGTTGCAGACACCATCAATCCATCTAGTAGAAGGTCTTGCTTTTTTTCATTGACCCACCACTCCCTTGATGTCCTCCAGGGATTGACTAGTTTGGGGAGGATATGTATTTATTCTTCTTTAAAGGTTTGGTAGAATTTGGCTGTGAACCTGTCAGGATCTGGATTTTTCTTTGCTGGGATGATTTTTATTACTGCTTTAATTTTGTTACTTGTTATAAGTCTGCTTAAATGATTTCTATCCTCTAGATTTAAATTTTTTAGGTTGTATGTGTTCAGGAATTTATCCATTTCTTCAGTATTTTCTTGTGTTGGGAATACAAGTTCTCAAAGTAATCCCTGATGATCCTCTATATTTCTTTGGTGTCTGTTATAATGACCCTTTTTTCATCTCTAATTTTATTAAGTGGGATTTTCTCTTTCTTTTGGTTAATTTGGCAAAGGGATTTTTGATCTTATTTTTTCAAAGAACTAACTCCTAGTTTCATTGGTTCTTTGTATTGTTCTTTTAGTTTCCTTCCTTGATCTTTATTATTTCTTTTTGTCAATTAGTTTTGATATTGAGTTGTTGATTTTCTAATGTCTTAAGGTATGTCATTAAATTATTTATTTGAACTTTCTTTGATTTTTTAAATGTAATCACGTATAGGTATGAATTTTGTTTATAGAATTGCCTTTGCTGTATCCCAAAGGTTCTAGTAGATTGTGTTTTCATTTTCACTTGATTATAGGAATTTTTAAATTTCCTCTCTAATTTCTTCAAGCCTGCAGGTATACCACTGTGGTGTCTGGTCCCATCAGATCTCAGAAGCTAAGGAGGGTCAGGCCTGGTTAGTACTTGGATAGGAGACTGCCTGGTAACACCAAGTGCTGTAGGCTTGGGAGAAGGACCTGGCAACCCACTCCCAAAAAACAATCAGCCTTTGAAAATCCTGTCAATAGCAGAGAAGAAGAACAATAGTGTTTCGTCTCTTGAACACAGGGTCACTACAAGTCGGACACCGACTCGATGGCACCTAACAGCAACAACAATTTCTTCAGTGACCCATTTATCATTCAGAAGTGTGTTGATCAATTCCTATGTATTTGTAACATTTTTGTAGATCTTCTTTCTATTGATTTCTAGTTTTATTTCATTATGAACTAATGAGCTACAAGGAATAATTTCCATTTTTTTGTATCTGTTAAGTCTAGTTCTTGAGCTACCATGTGGTCTGTTTTAGAAAAAGTTTCACGTAGCACTGAGAACAACATGTATTCCACATGTGTTGGATGAAATATTCTGTAGGTATGTGTTAAGTCTACTTGGTCTGTGGTGTTATTTAAGTCTCGGGTTTGTTTATTGACTTTTTATTTGGATGATGTGTTTATTGATGAGAGTGGGCTGTTGAAATAATCCATTATTATTTTATCAGGACCCATCTGTTCCTTTATGACCAGTAAGTAATATTTGTTTATGAAATTAGGTGTGCCAGTGTTTGGTGCATAAATACTTAACAAATGTTATGTCTTCTTGGTTGATTATTCCCTTTATTAATAAATAGTGACCTTTTTTGGCTCTTCTGAATAATTTTGGGCTAAAGTGAACTTTGTTAGATCAGTATAGCAATCCCTGTTTTTTGGAGGTTACTTCAAGCTTGATAAATTATTTTCCATCCTACCATTTTCAGTCTGTGTGTATATTTTTGAGAGGTGTATCTCTGGAAGGCAGCACACAGATCATCTTTCTTGATCAAGGTGACTAGTTGAGGTCTCGTAAGTGAGCATTAACACCACTTATATTTAGGGATATTATTGAGAGGAGTTTGTTTTGTGTAATTTTGTTGGTTGTTTTTCTAGTTGGTTTGAGTGTTGATTGTTCTTTACTTTTTCCCTTGTTCATATTGAGGGTTTGCTGGTTTACCAAGTTAGTATCCTTCTTTGTTGTTGTTGTTGTTAGGTGCTGTCCAGTTGAATCTGACTCATAGTGACCTTATGTACAGCAGATTGAAATACTTACTGATTCTGTGCCAGGCAAACGATCTTATTTATGTTTAAGCCCATTGTTGCAGACACTGTGTCAATCCATCTGGTGGAGGGTTTTCCTCTTTTGCATTGACCTGCCACTCTCCCAAACATGATGTCTTTCTCTAGGGATTGATCTCTCTTGACTACATGTCCGAAATATATAAGATGCAGTCTGGCCATTCTTGCTTCCAAGGAGCACTCTGGTTGCACTTGTTCTAGGACAGATTTGTTGGTTCTTTTGGCAGTCCATGGTATATTCAATAGACGTCTCCAGCACCACAATTCAAAAGCATCAGTTCTTTTTCTGTCTCCTTTGTTCAGTGTCCAGCTTTCACAACCATATGATGCCACTGAAAATACCATGGTATGAGTCAGACGCACCTTCGTATTCAATGTGACATCTTTGCTTTTCAATACTCTAAAGAGATCTTTTGCCACAGCTTTTCCTAGAGCAATGCGTCTTTTGATTTCTTGATTGCTGCTTCCATGGGTGTTTATTACAGAGCCAAACAAAGCAAAATCTTAGACAACCTCGATCTTTTCTCCATTGATTGTGAAGTTGCATCCTGACTCAGTCGTAAGAATTTTTGTTTTGTTGATATTTAGTCGCAACCCATATTGAAGGCTATGATCTTTGATCTTCATCAGTAAATGTTTTAAATCCTCTTCACTTTCAGCAAGCAGAGTTGTGTCATTTGCATAACGCAGGTTGTTAATGAGTCTTCCTCCAATCCTGATGCCGTGTTCTTCCTCATAAAGTCCAGCTTCTCGGATTATTTGCTCAGCATATAAATTGAAGAGATAGAGTGAAAGTATACAGCCCTGATGCATACCTTTCTCAACTTGAAATCAGGCAGTGTTTCCTTGTTCTATTCGAACAACTGCCTCCTGGTTCATGTACAGATTTCTCATGAGCACAATTAGGTGTTCTGGTATTCCCATTTTCTGAAGTGTTATCCATAATTTATTATGATCCATACAGTCAAATGACTTTGAATAGTCAATAAAACATAGACAGACATCTTTTTGATATTCTCTGCTTTCAGCAAATATCCACCTGATATCAGCAGTGATGTCCCTGGTTCCCTGCCCTCTTCTGAATCCTGCTTGATTTTCTGATAATTCCCTGTCTATATACTGCTACAGTCGCTTCTGAATGATCTTTAGTAGAATTTTGCTTGTGTGCGATATTAATGATATTGTCCGATAGTTTGCACATTCAGTTGGATCCCCTTTTTTGGGAATAGGCACAAATATGGATCTCTTCCAGTCAGTTGGCCAAGTAGCTGTTTTCCAAACCTGTTGGCATAAACATGTTAACACCTCCAGTGCTGCGTCTGTTTGTTGAAACATCTCTAGTGGTATCCCATCAATTCCTGGAGCCTTGTGTTTCACCAGTTCTTTCTAGGCAGCTTCCACTTCGTCCTTCAACACCATTGGTTCCTCTTCATATGCAACCTCTTGGAATGGTTGGTCATCTATCAATCCTTTCTTGTATAATTACTCTGTGTATTTTTCCCATCTTCTTTTGATGTTTCCTGCATCATTTAATATTTTCCCTGTAGAATCTTTCACTACTGCCACTCGAGGCTTGAATTTTTTCTTTACTTCCTTAAGCTTGAGAAACACAGAGTGTGTTCTTCCCTTTTGGTTTTCTGCCTCCAGCTCCTTGCACATGTCATTATAATATTTGTTTTTGTCTTCTCGAGCTGCCTTCTGAAATCTGTTTAGTTCTTTAACTTCGTCATGTCTTCCTTTTACTTTAGCTGTTCTACGTTCAAGGGCAAGTTCTACTGTCTCTTTTGACATGTAATTTGATCTTTTCCTTTTTTATTATCTTTTTAATAACTTTTTGCTTCCTTCTTGAATGATATCTTTTATGCCATAACTCGTCTGGTCTCCTATCATTTGTGTCTAATGAATTAAACCTGTTCTTGAGGTGGTCTCTGAACTCAGGTGGGATATATGCAAGATCATACCGTGGCTCTCATATACTTGTTCTAATTTTCTTCAGCTTCAGTTTGAACTTGCATATGAGAAGTTGATGGTCTGATCCACAGTCAGCACCTGGTCTTGTTTTGACATTTTGTATAGAGCTTTTCCATCGTCTCTTTCCACATATGTAGTCAGTTTGATTCCTGTGTGTTCCATCTGGTGAAGTCCATGTGTATAGTCTCCGTTTATGTTGTTGAAAAAATGTATTTGCGATGAAAAGGTCATTGGTCTGACAAAATTCTATCATGTGATCTCCAGCTTCGTTTCTGTTACCAAGACCATATTTTCCAACTACTGAGCCTTCTTCTTTGTTTCCAACCTTTGCATTCCAGTCAGCAGTGATTATAAGTATGTCTTGATTGCATGTTTCATCTATTTCAGATTGCAGAAGCTGGTACAAATCTTCCCTTTCTTAATTTGTGGCCTTAGTGGTGGGTGCATAAGTTTGAATAATAGTCATATTAACTGACCTTCCTTGTAGGCACATGGACATTATTCTATCACTGACAACATTGTATTTCAGGACAGATCTTGAAATGTCTATTTTGATGATGAGTGCAACCCCATTTCTCTTTAGTTTATCATTCCCAGCATAGTAGACCACATGATTGTCTGACTCAGAATGGCCTATGCCGGTCCATTTTAGCTCACTGATGCCTAGAATGTCAAAGTTTATGCACTCCATTTCTCTTTTAACAATTTCTAATTTTCCTAGATTCATACTATGTACATTCCATGTTCCAATTATTAATGGATGTTTACAGTTGTTTCTCCTCATTTTGAGTCGTGCCACATCAGCAAATGGAGGTCCCTGTGGCTTTACTCCATTTCAGTCATCACGGTAGACTCTACTTTGAGGAGGCAACTCTTCCCCAGTAGTCTTTTGAGTGCCTTCCAACCTGGGGGGCTCATTTTCCGGCACTATATCTGACAGTGTTTCTTTGCTATTCATAGGGTTTTCAATGGTTAGTTGTTTCAGGAATGGTTTGCCAGTGCCTCCTCCCTAGTCTATCTTAGTCTGGAAGCTCAGCTGAAACCTGTCCACCATGGGTAACCCTGCTGGTATCTGAGATACCAGTGGCATAGCTTTCAGCCTCATTGCAACACACAAGCCCCCACAGTGCGGCAAACTGACAGACAAGTGGGGGATCCTTCTTTCTTAGCTTTCATTTATTCATGTGTTCCTGTCAGAGGACTTATTCAATCCTGTATTCACGTATTTTTGCCTGTCTTCTTCCTGTGTACATAGGATTCCTTTAAGTATCTTCTGCAGTGATGTTGTTGTTGTTAGATGCCATCAAGTTGGGTCCAAATCATAGCAATCTGCATGAGGTTTTCAATGGCTGATTGTTTTGGGATTATTTCAGGAGTGGATTACCACACCCTTCTCTCATTTTTGTGGTGCTGGGGATTGGACCTGGGTCCCCAGAAAGTAGGGAGCAGGACTCTACCAACTGAGCTAAACCCTACCCCTCTGCGATGATGATGGGCGTGAACTGTTTAAGTTTGCATTTATCTTGATAGGTCTTTATTTCTCCATCTATTTGAAAGGATAACTGCTGGATATAGTAGTCTTGGTTAGCAGTTATTTGCTTTCATGACTTGAAATATATCATTCCATGCTCTCTTGGCTTTTAGGGTTACTACTGAGAGGTCTGTTATTCCAATGGGTTTGCCTTTGTAAATGAGCTGGCTTTTTTCTCTTGCAGCCTTTAAAATTGTTTCTTTGTTTTGTAGTTTTAGCATTCCAACTACAATGTGACATGGAGAGAACATTTTTTGGTCATATCTTTTGGGGATCTGGATGCCTCTATTGTTTGGGTGTCTATTTCTTCCCATAAGTTTGGGAGGTTTTCTGCTATTATTTCATTGAATAGGTTTTTTATGCCTTTCACTTTTAGTCTTGGCTCCTTCTACACTATGGATTCATAGGTTATGGCTCTTCATCTTGTCCCATAGTTCTTGTATGTTGTGATCATATTCCTTTTTCTCCCCTGTGTTGGTCTCTGAGTGTCATATTTCTTATATTTTGTCTTCCATCCCTGATATTCTTTCTTCTGCTTGATGCAGTCTGTTGGTGTTACTTTCTACTTTGATTTTGATGTGGTTTATTGTGCTTTTCACTTCTTACATCTGTTTGGTATTTTTTGAAGATCTCAATTTCTTTTTTGAGTTTTCTTCTAAGTTAGTTTTTTTGTCAAGGACCTGAATTGATTTAGTCATTTCATTCATCTGCTTAGTGTGTTTTCTTTGAGATCACGTATTTTTATAAGTAGACTTTTGAATTCTTTGTTTGGCATTTCAAGCATTTTAGTATCTTTGGTTTCAGTTATTGGGGAGTGATGGTCATTTGGAGGAGTCCTGTTGTCTTGCTTTTCCATATTTCTTGTATTTATGTATTGAGTGTTTTGAATCTGTTAGGATGGTTGTCTCTCTGGTTTATTTAGGGGTCTTCTTGGTGTACAGTCTTCTCTTGAAGATTTGATCCCTAGTATCTTTCAGAGAGGACAAAGCAGTCTATAGGAACACTTCTGACCAAAATCAGATTTTTAATTAAAATTAAAGTAATTTGAAATCAGCTAATACTTAAGCGTCTGGAGCTATACCACTGTGGCATCTGATCCTGTCAGATCTTGGAAGCTAAGCAGGGTTGGGCCTGGTTAGTACTTGGATGGGGAGACCACCAGGGAATACTGGGTACTGTAGGCTTGGGAGAAGGACCTGGCAGCCCACTCCCAAAAACCAATCAGCCATTGAAAACCCTCTGAATAGCAGAGAGGCACCAACAATAGTGTCAGCCATGACAGAGTGTTGGGTAGTGTTTCGTCTGATGTGCATAGGGTAACTATGAGTCAGACCCAACTCAACGGCACATGTCAACAACAATAATACTTAAGAAATTACCTTCAGAAAGGAAATGGCAGGAATATTGTAGAGTAAATTTGGGGGTTAGACATTAATTGTGATAAAGATAACAATAACAGGGGTGAAAATCAGGCGAGGAAGTGGGAAGGAAGAAGAGAAAGAACAGGATTGGATAGGAGAAAGGGAAAAGAACAGTCTGTAAGGATAATACGAGAGAGTGGATAAGAAAAGAACAGGCAAGAATACAAAACTGCACTATAGAAAAAATATAAGGTTATATAAAGTTTGCAAAAGGTATAACAAATACAAATATAAAAGGTCTATGTTTTTAATGACAAATAAATATAGGTTCAACTAACACTGAAAGTATTATAATCAAATACCTAGGAAAACCTAAAAGGAAAAGGTATTAAAAATTTAAGAAAATGAAAAGAAAAAAGAAAATTTAAAGAAAGAAAAAGAAAAATCCCAGATCTGAATGTCTGTGTTCCTCTCTGCTGTTAAGCAGACCTGTCTAGGTGTCTACCAACCAGGACCTGCCTAGAAGGGGTCCCATCTATTGCCCAGACTTTAGCCAGGAGGACTCTTAACAGTTGTCTGCTCCCACCAAAGCCACATTTACAGACTGTGGGCACACCTTCCCAATCTCTCAACAGTGCACTCCTCAGGCACTGCCGCTGCTGATGTCCACGTGGCCACAGGTTTCTCTGAAGTCGAGTTTATGCAATGAGGGTGCACTTACCATGTTTCTTAGCATGCGCTTCAGGTGCCACAGTGACCTGGGTGGTGGGTGCTGCCAGTGTTGAGTTGACACAGTGTGGGTGCAGTACCCAGTTTCTTGGTATGGACACACACCAGGTGTTCAGACCCCACCACTACTGCTGTCATCGTGGCCGCAGGTGCAGTCCAAGGCAAGTATAAGAAGTGCAGTGGCTTCCCCCATTTCTTAGCACATTCATATGTCAGGTGTCCAGGCACTGCTCTCACTGTCGCTGCATCTGCGGCCGCTGCCTGAGTTGAGTTTACAAAGTGTGGTTGCATGTCCCTATGTTCTTATCTTATGCACCCTTCAGGCACTGCTGTTGCTGGGGCTGTGGCACCACTGAACCTGAGTGTCTAAACCACGGACACACCTCCCTGTTTTCTCAGCTGTACCCGTCTATGTGTAGCCTCCCTTCCGTGTGTTTCATGGCGCCTGTGGATTTGTGTCTCTTGGCTCTCTGGTGTGTGCTCAGGCCCCATGCCCCACTCGCCAGTAGCTCAGTTTTTGGGGTCTGCTTCCTTGGAGGACAGTGGTCCTTTGTTGTGTTGCTTTGAGCTTGGACAAATGTTAAAGTGGATTTTTTTCTCTTTAGAACTGACATTTCGTTCTGTGGAAGTCACTGCCAGCTTGGATCTCTAAGCTGGATTTGGAGCTTGTAAGAGCCATGGGGTTCTCTGCCTGGGGGAAGCACCTGTCCTGAGGAGGGTTGGGTTCCCTTTCCCGGCGGGGGTCAGAGTCGGTATGTGGTTTGTTCTTCCTGTCCCAAGGTCTCTTGGCCGTGTGAGTCCAGGTGTGTGAACACCTTTGTTGTGTCCTTTGGTGCAGTCTCTATGTTTCCCTCCTGGAGTGTCAGTTTCTCCTTTGTTGCACCCCAGGTTTTCGTTTGTGAGCTGCAGGGAGACTGCTTCTAATCTGCCCTCTTGATTTGCCAAACTCAAATGTGATTGGATTCTTACCATGCATCTTGGGCAGGAATAGCACACTAGTGTTGTGGTATCCTTTTCATTGAGTCCAGTTGAGGGTTTGTTCCATTACTGGTAATTCTTGCTTTTGATACACAACTAAATTGGTACCTGCCTGGCTTCATTACTGTGGCGTTACCCTTTCCCTGTTGGAAATTATTAAGTATTTTATTGGGTATTTACTTTGTACTTTGAGACTAGGTAAATATCCTGTTTCTCATAAGACTTCTAAATTATTCACTTGTTCATGTCACATGGATCCTGGATTCCTGTTTTCTTCACAGTTATCATCTGCTGCTGTAGTTACTTAGGTTGATGCTGTACTTATGCCCATGTGGCACAGGGGTCCCTTCACACATGTCTGTGCTCCTTTACCTGACCCTGCTTACTGGGTCACCACCTTCCCTTCAGGCCTGCTGTAACCTAGGATCATGCACTTTCTGTGACTCAGCCCTGGCGTCCACTCTTTGTCTGAGAGTCCCTCGAGTGGCAGACGGTGCAGGGTGTGACGCTGTGGGGATGTTGGGCTCCTCCTAGTGGCAGCCCTCAGAGTGTGGATTCTCACCCACATTTGCACACCAACTGTCTGATAAGTTGCAAGCAGGAGCCCACACTGACACCTCCAGTTCCAGCTCACAGCACAGGCTCACCCTGGCCGTCTCCCTTCCTCTCACTGTGTGAACCCTGCTGCCGTCTTCCTGAGCATGCACACTTGTCCCATGAGGCCCCTCGTGTGTGTGCACAGCTCCTGATCTTGTCTCCAGGCTTGACGCCTTCCTATTCTGCTGGTCTCCCACACCTGGTGCCAGGTGCTGCTCACACAGACCCTCCACGTCCTCTGCCAGGCTGTCAGCACTGTGGCCCTCTTTCCCGGGTGCCCTTTCCTGTTCTTCTGGACCCCCACCCCCCATGCTGGTCCCTGTCTCTGCCCTGTGTGTATCATCTTGCCAGCAGGGGTCCAGGACCTGACCCACTGCTGCCACCTGCCTCACGTGGCCTGCCTGGTTCAGTCCTCCTAGTAGTTTTGATTTGGGAGAATTTTCCAGCCAGTGTTTCTATCACTGATGTCAGTTCTGGGAAGGGCAGGTTTGGGCAGATGGGTGTCAGTCAGTCATGGTGAAGTGTTGTCTGGAGACGTTAGGGACTCTGAGTGGTTTCTAGTTCAGCTGTGTCTGGCACAGGGAGACAGTGATGCAGTCATCACTCCCCTGACCTTCCTTGCACCCTTGTTTGGACCCTCAGAAGTGACCGCGAGTGGTCAGTACCTGCTGCCCCTTTGAGCCTCCAGGGTAATAGGGTAAGGCAGATGGGATGTGTGACTCCGGTGGTCTGTGGTCAGGACTGGGGGTTAGCTGCCTGCAGAAGGGCTTCAGGGGTAGGGGTGCAGCATGGGGGAGGTGTGAGGACTGTAGGAAAGAAGGGAGGGGCAGGCCAGAGAGCCAGCATCAGCAGAGCATGAAGGCACAGAGTGGCCTGGCATTTTGCGTGAGCAGCTGAGAATTGGGTATGAGCGCAGATGCCAAGCAGAGCGAGAGGGCAGTGGTTGGGGAGGCTGGAGCAAGGGGCTTCAGCCAGTGGGCAGAACGCGCCTGAAGGCAGTGGGAGGGACTGGTCCCCACTGGGAAGCAGCGGGTGGAGTGGAGGGATGGTCTGAATGGCTGGGAGTAGAGAGTGGTTCAGTTCTCAGAGATCCTTGGTGGTGCTTTCCACGGGGTGGTCCCTGGAGCACATCTGTCTGTCCCCCTGTGGCCTGGCGTGCATGCCCCTTCCTGGGTCTCAGCCCCTCTAGCTGACCTGTGCTTATCAGTGGGACCTGAGCTCTGCTGACTGGAGTGTGAGACCCTCTGAGCTTTCGTGTAATGAAGAGCGAACGATGCTCATTTGTGTCGCTACCTCACCTTGATGTGGTCCCTTTGCCTGAGTGTCACTGGGGCTCAGAATGCCATAGAGCAGGTCGGGAGGGTCACGAGCCTCAGCAGGGGCATGGTGCCTGCCCCTCTGCCTCAGTTGTGTCGTGGTGTTGGTGGGAGCGGCACAGTTGCAGACACATGTGAGCTTGGTGGAAGAGGGGCAGGTACCCTGTTAACCGCTGCCCCTTCTCCTTGGAAAACGTACAGAGCAGCCTTCCAAGCGCAGAAAGGTGGAGAACAGCGTGCCCTCAGCTGGGGCAGTGCCCGCTGTGGGGGAGGAAGCAGGGCTTGCTGGGACACACGCAGCTGTGGACGTCGCCCCCCCTGCGAAGCAGAAGGAGAAGGCAGCCTCTCTGAAGCGGGACGTGCCGAAGGTGGCCCACGACAGCAGTAAGGACAGCATCACCGTCTTTGTCAGCAACCTGCCCTACAGCATGGAGGAGCCCGAGGCAAAGCTCAGGCCACTCTTCGAGGCCTGTGGGGAGGTGGCGGAGATCCGGCCCATTTTCAGCAACCGCGGGGACTTCCGAGGCTACTGCTACGTGGAGTTCAGAGGCGAGGAGGCGGCCCGCCAGGCCCTGGAGCTGGACAGGAAGAGTGTGGAGGGGAGGCCAATGTTTGTTTCCCCCTGTGTGGACAAGAGCAAAAACCCTGATTTTAAGGTACGTGTGTGGAGAAGACAGGGCCTCTCCTAAGGGACGGCACCTTGGGCCTCAGTACTGGTCTTTACAGCCCCCATGGGACCCTTAAATGAGGTAGGAACAGAACTTGCCAGGAGCCCTGGTCCTGCTCATGGCTCAGCCCCCGAGCTGGCACGGCTGACTTAGGGATGTGAACGACTTTGGGATTTGGGGTGATGGTTCCTTGCATTGATGGGAAATTGTGCTAAGCATGTCCTGTTTTACCTTGGTGACTCCCCACCCAAGCCCTGTGGGTGGCTGCTTTTATTCTGTTTTTTGGTTTTTGTTTTTGCTGTACTTGGGGCTGAACCCAGGACCTTGCATGTAATTTGCAAGTGCTCTGCCACCGAGCTGCATGCTTAGCCCTTTTTAAAATTTTTTCATCTTGAGACAGGAACTCGCTAAGTTGTGCAGGTTGCCTCTGCCCTTGCACATTGGATCCTCCTGCCCCCGCCTCCTGAGTTGCTGGGATTACAGGCCTGTGTCACTGCGCCTGACGTTTATTCTGGATCTTGTAGGGGAGGGAGTAGAGACTGGGAGAGGTTTGATGACTGGCTTGGGCAACTCTGTTAATGAGCCTCTTTGGCCAGGTTTGGCTGTGGCTGCCTAGTCCATGATGGCTGTGCTCCTGAGGGTACCAGGTACGTGCATGGGGCCCTGCCTGAATTGTGGTTTCTCTGCCTTCTGCAGGTGTTCAGGTACAGCACCGCCCTGGAGAAACACAAGCTTTTCATCTCGGGCCTGCCCTTCTCCTGCACGAAAGAAGAACTGGAAGACATCTGCAAGGCTCACGGCACCGTGAAGGACCTCAGGCTGGTCACTAACCGGGCTGGTAAACCAAAGGTCAGCATAGGTGCACGTGGCGCCTGGTCTCCTGAGGCCCAGGTGGACCTCATTTCTGCGTTGTTGGGGGGGGGTGTTATTCAGTGTGAGGGGGGCTACTAGTTTATCTGCTAAGAGATAAATGGTAATGTAACATAAAAAGATAAGCACCCTTGACTCCCCTTTCATCTGGAGTCAGATTGACCTTTGGTAGCCAGCTCTACTGAGAGAGAATAAGGCCCTGGGACAGACAGTGTGGGAGTTCAAAGGGGCCACGGCATGAGCCCCTGGCTATGGGGCCTCACGGAGCTGTGCTGCCATTGTCTTGGCCATGCCACTCGTCTCATTGCTGGGCCTCCACCCCGGCCTCTTGCCCTCCAGGTCTTTTCTCTGCCACAACTTGAGTTGTGGTGTTTATAGTGTGGTTTGGACCCCTCTCAGGCCCAGCGTCCGTCCAGGTTGGAGGAGAGTTAGAGTGTGAAGAAAGGCGGGTGAAAGGTAGAGACAGTGAACCCTGGCCTGCTCGCCTGTGTCTAGTCTATCGCCTCGGTTTTTACACTCTCCTGTCTGTTTTTTTCTTTCATTTTTCTTATGGAGTGAGCCCAAGATGTTCTGAACCCAGAGAGCTTTTCTCACACAGCCGGTGGTAGCCACAGGGAGGCAGAGTGGGCTGGAGAGCGAACCTGTACACAAGGATGCTAGTGGGGGTGGGGACTGTTGGTAGGTGCCTGGTCTGCTCGCCTGAGGAAGCCAGGACACCTGAGCCATGCAACAAAGCTGTATCTGGGTCTCTAGCAGCTGACCGGCTCCGGATCTCGCCTCTTTCAGGGCCTGGCCTACGTGGAGTACGAGAACGAATCCCAGGCTTCCCAGGCTGTGATGAAGATGGACGGCATGACCATCAAGGAGAATGTCATCAAGGTGGCCATCAGTAATCCTCCTCAGAGGAAAGTTCCAGAGAAGCCAGAGGCCAGGAAAGCTCCCAGTGGCCCCATGGTGCCACGGCAGATGTATGGCGCGTAAGTGTTGGCCTATAGGTCTGGTGAGGGTTTGTTCTGGCCGGTGTCAAGGGCGGAACCACTCCTTGTAGGGCAGTGAGTTAGGACGGAGAGGCCAGGGCAGCTGCTTGTGGCGTGATTTCTGGTTCTGCTGGAGCCAGGTATGCAGAGCCCGTCCCCACAGGACACAGCCCAGCAAGTGTTCGCCAGTTTACACTGCTCATCACTTAAAGTCTTTTTTTTTTTTTTTTTTTTTTTTTTTTTTTGGTGGTACTGGGGGATTGAACCCAGGGCTCTCCACTACCAAGCTGTGTCCCCAGCCCCTTTTTTCCTTTTTTATCTAGAGTAAGGGTCTCGCTGAGTTACACAGGCTGCCTCTGGCCTCGAACTGATGATCCTTCTGCCCCCTCCTCCCAAGTCGCTGGGATTACAGGGATGTGCCACCACACCCAGCTAACGTAACGTCTTTTAAGGCAGTGATTGTTGTAAAGTCCCCTTTGCCAGTTACTCTGTGTGTTTAAAACAAAACCTGAGCTGGGCACCATGGGGCATGCCTGTAATCCTAGCTTTTTGGGAGGCTGAGGGGGGAGATTGTGAGTTTGAGACCAGTGACAGCCTGCCAGACTCAGCGAGACCCAGTTCAAAAAACCCCCCAAACTCCTGTCTGCAAAAACCCCAGCCTGATACCTGGTGTGCTTGCTGGTCTCAGGCTGGGGCTGGGGCCCCTCTAAAGGCCAAGCTGTGCACTTGGTAGGGACAAAGCAGCCCAGTGCCAGGCTCACAGGTACATTTGAGAGGCGGAGGCCATGATTGTCCTTCTCAAGTGCAACTCTCTCTCAAGGGCTGGGTCTTGTCAAAGTTGTGAATAAGTCAAAGTTTGCTAAAAGTGCTTTCACTTAACAAGCTAGAATCAAGGATGGAGCGATCGTCTCTTAAGTTTTCTGTTTTTTTTTTTTTTTTTTTTTTTTTTTTTTAATGGGACGCAGCCCTGGGTCTTGCATATGCTGGGCAGGTCCCCTGCTGCACTAACTACACCCGTTGGCCTTATTTTTCATCTGTCATCTTTGGCTAATAATCCTGGCTTACTTTCACAATTAAATCGGGGCCAGGAATCCTTGCCTTGAAAGGGTACCCTGTGTTTGCTCTTCCAGGCGCGGGAAGGGGAGGACCCAGCTCTCTCTGCTGCCTCGCGCCCTGCAACGCCCAAGCACCGCAGCTCCTCAGGCTGAGAACGGCCCTGCCCCACGCCCAGCCGTCACCACCCCTGTGGCTGCCGAGGCCCCCAAGATGTCCAATGCTGATTTTGCCAAGTTGCTTCTGAGAAAGTGAATGGGACTCAGAGACTGTAAATGCCTTACTTCATGCCGGCCAGGCAGCCCACCTGCCACCCCACGGCCCCTGGCATGGAAGGGCTGGGTGCAGCACCTGCGCGCCCGCAGCCTCCCCGGGGTGGACAGGGAGGGAGGGAAGGTGTGTTCCAGGCTCAGAGGTGACGTGCTCCCTC
This sequence comes from Pedetes capensis, assembly GCA_007922755.1. NCBI lineage: Eukaryota > Metazoa > Chordata > Mammalia > Rodentia > Pedetidae > Pedetes > Pedetes capensis. The sequence goes on along the minus strand of VMDO01000395.1, from coordinate 152,961 downwards.
ACATTGAGGGCAGGAGGAGGGCGACAGCTCTGCAGGCTGGCCCCGGTGGCTGTCCCAGGGACTTCTGTGTCCTGAAGAGAGAAGTGGAAGTGACACCGGCGCACGGAGGTTGAGACTCACTTGTCCCAATGCTTTCGCTGCCTCCGGCCCTTTTTCTAAGACCCTTCTCTCACGTGCCGCACAGCAGCGTGCCTCACTCTTTCACTTTTAGAAGATGAAGCTACAGATGCTAGTCATGCTACAGAAAGGCCTATTTTAGTAAAAGGGTGGGGGGGATGTCCCTTAAAAAAAATCGGATGAGTTTTTGTCCGAGGGGCTGTGCGGTTTTTCTATTATGTATTTGTAAATGACACGTCAACCATTTTATGTTCCCTAAAAGCAAAACACTTGCGACATTTGTTTTATATAGATATTCTGTATGCCACCTGCTGTGGACCATTTTCTTTAGGTAGTGATTAGTGAACTGTGTTCTTCGTCTAAACATTGCGTTTCAGCCCTTTGGTTTTGTTTAAATGCCATGTCCAGTGCAAATTTAAATTATCCCCATCTAGCTTTGTTTATTAAAGTGAAGTTCTCTTAAAAAATGTCTTGCCCAATGGTACTGGGATGTGCATTCATAAATGGGTGTATTTTGAAATGGGTGTATCTTGCTTTCCTCGATAGACGTGTAAATAGAACTTTTGTAAGTCACATCCTGTTGTCATTTTGACTTAAATTATTTCAACAAAGATATGTCTTCAGTTTTAAAACTGAGTTTACAGCAGTTTGTCACTAGCTTTTAAGTTTTTCTTAACCTGTCTTACCAAATACTTACTGCTTTGAAAGCATCATTGGCAGTTCAGCAGGGGAAACTTAGTTTATAAAGGCACTTTGGAGAAAAACATCAGGGAATCCTTTTATGTGGAGATCAGTTCCATTTATTTGTTTTGTAAGTGTAAGTTTCTGTGCATTAATCAGGCTTCCTTTTTTAAAAATTTTCTTTCTTTTTTTTTTGTGAGGCTGGGGATAGAATCTAGGGCATACTACGCAAGTGCTCTACCACTGAGCTCCATCCTCAGCCCTCCCATCCCCCCTAGATACTCCCCAACCCCAAAGACTGGGGGTTTGAACCTGGGACCTTGTGCGTGCCAGGTAAGTGCTTTACCACTGAGCTCCACACCATTTTTTTTTTTTTTTTTTTTTTTTTTTTTTTTTTTTTTTTTTTTTTTTTTTTTTTTTAATTTTGAGACAGTCTGATTAAGTTGTGCAGGCTACCTCTGGCCTTGAACCTGCAGTCTCCTGTCTCAGCCTCCCAAGTAGCTGGGATTACAGGAGTGTGTCCCTGTGTCTGGCTTTACCTTAACATTTTTTAATGGAAACCTTTGAACAGTAAAAATAGAACTATGAAATAAATTCCCGCATCCCTATCATTGAGCCTTCAATATCCAATTCGAGCCCATCTCACTTGGTTTCTATCCCCCCCCACCCCATGTTATATCGAGGCATATCCCAGGTGCCAGTGTACTCCTGCAGAAATACTGCAGTGTATGTTGCTAAGAGATAAGGACTTAAAGGCCATAGTTTTATTATCACCCTTAAAAACAACAGCAGTAATACTTTAATGCCACTACTAGCCAGCCAAATTTCATATTTCCTGTTATCTGATGTGTCAGTGTTCCCTCCCTGTAAATGTGCCTTGGTTGATAAGCCTCTTAAGTCCTAAAATGAAGGTTCCCCTTCTTCCATCTGTTTCATTCAAACCAAAACCCCTTTTTCTAGGCATTACCTATAAACTAAACAGCCGCTGTGGGCAGTGAGAGCCTGTTGCCTGGGCTTCTCCTGGGTGTATGTCTGGTGGTTGCTTCGGTGCCCATTCCGCTGGTGAGCTGATTGGGTGGCTCACAGGGAGCCTGGTCCAGGCCTCAGTCAAGAGCTGGGAGCAGTTCCTCCACTGCATGTCCACGTGGCTTTGCCTCTGCCTCATGGGAACCGTCCTGTTCCCTTGCTGGTGGCTGGTAGCCCAGCCTAGCGTCATGCTCTCAATGTGGGCCCAAGACAGGGATGACCCTCCCCAGGCTCAAGCAGGACCCACTTTAGGTTACTGTCCTGGAAATAGGTTTTCAGGAGCACATGAGGGGGTTTATGTGTTTCCTCTAGAAAACCAAGAACTGATGTTAGACATGAAAAAAATCACTTAAATCTTAGTAAAAAACAGTAACTCGTCCCCATTAACCTAGGTAGACAGATTCTACAACTAGTTCTGCCATGTTCACCTGCTGTCGGGACTATCATGGATCTGTGCTTTTTCCCACTAGGTAAAGAGCAGGGTGATGCTCAGAATCCCTTCCGCAGCCTTAGGAATGGAAACACCGCCCAAATAAGGTTGCAAAGTCTCAAACATTTACATAATAAAATAGTTTATTAGAGTGAGTAATTTGTTAAAATAATATCCTTCACATACAGCTAAAGTGCAAATTCTCACTACAGGCCGAAGCAAGCACTCCTGTCAAGCTTCCTTGGCGTGCATATGAAACATGACAACAGAAGAGTTCAGGTTGGAGGAGTCACTAGGGCAGCATCCAAGCATGGAAACGTTTCTTTTCCATGTTTGAAATAATGCCACTTAAAGTCATTGCATACTTTTTTTTTATTTTTTCTTCCTAACCTTTCTTAAACTAGTCTATAAATGTGCCACTTAGACAACTTAGTAATTTTTTTTTCTTTTTGTGGTACTCAGGGGTTTGAACCCAGGGTCTGGTGCTTGCTTTGCAAGCATTTCTATGACTGAGCTGCACCCTAGCCCCTTTTTAAATTTTTTATCTTAAGGCAGGGTCTTGTTAAGTTACCCAGGATGCTTCTGGTCTAGAACTTGTGATCCTCCTGCCTCAGCTTCCTGAGTCGCTGGAATGACAGGTATGGACCACCATGCCCGGCTACAACTGCATAATCTCATAATTAATACTACATTCAAGTAGGGACCAATTAACTGTCAGGAGCTGAATCCTCCAGTCAAAGACTCGACAATTCATGTATCTTCACCATCATCCCAAAACTGACACAGTGCAGCAGTGTTAGACATCGTGGTGTCAGTCACTGGGAAAGGAGCCCAGTGATTTCCAGCCATTCTGACTAAATAGCAGCAGACTGGCGCTTGTGCCATATATGATTGAAAGAGAAGATCCCATTTCCAAAAGCTGACAACTTAGAAGACCTGGGGATATTACATGAGATAGTGTATCATTTTACAAGTTGCTAGAAAAATAAGGCCACTGTGAGGCAATCTCTCTTGCCTGAGGGGATGCTGGACAGTATAATGGCTTTATGGGTGGAGCCCAGGGCAGCAAGTAGATGTTGGCTGTGCTCCCATGTGTTCACTTGGTTCTAATTCATTATCAGAAATACTTCCTTGGGGTTGATGTGACATCTTAGATATGTTTTGTTTGTTTCGGGGGACTGAACCCAGGGGCTTGCACATGCTAAGAAAGTGTTTACTACTGAGCCTTCGGATACCATCTTTACCATCTACCTGCAGAAAACCGTCTGGGAGGTGAAGGCAGCCCTGCTTTGCAGTGGGAAGCAGTTGTCAGGTGACAAACCCTGAGAACTTCTAGACTAAAAAGAAACATCTGGTCTGAATTGCTGCAAAAGACATTAAGAGCAGAGCTGATACTCAAAACAAAACCAAACTGGCTTCCCTCCTCCTCAGTTACAGAAACAGCTGCCAGCACTCAAGTCTGCTCGTTAACTATAGCTTAGTATCTGACTTCATATCTTAGAGGGCTGCTCTACCAGGAAGGGCCACCACACTAGTTTCATGGTAGAGGAAGGGAGAACTTCAGAAAGCAGCTTTCGATCATCTCAGAACTGAGACGCTTCTCCCCAGGAGTGCCAGCTTCCCAGTTAAAGTCACAGGACCACACAGCCACTTCAGAGAGACCTGGAGTTACTCTTGTGGCCCTGCATCTCGTCCCACAGCTCTGACCCCTCTTATCCACCTTAGTGCAAATTTTGCTCAGAACTGGGGTTCTGGTCACACAAGAGCATCACTTCCCTTACAGCATGCAGGGACCACCACTCGCACAGTGGTCACCAGCAAGCCACAGGGATACCACACAACACTGCTAGAAAAAAATAAATAACTTTGCTGAATTATAAATTATCTTAGAGACAAGGCTTAATAATTTAGCGTTTCCTTTTTAACTGAAAAAACATTGGGAGGTAAAGAATGTATAAAGGTCTCTCTTTGCTACTGGTGACAATTAGGTTTTTAGAAATGTCTTTGATCCCTGTCTTTCTGGCTTATCTGGTTGCCAAGGAGAAGAGGCAGGGTTAGGGCCGCACAGGGAGCGTGTCCTTGAACCCCGAATGGTTGGGTTTGGCTTCCGGCAGTGCCACTGAGTACTCTGTGGTGGCGAAGAGCAGGGTGTCCAGGGTGGTCTCTGTACACTTGGCAATGAAGCGGATGAAAGGCCTCACGTCGCCCTCGTTGGCGACTTCCAACACGTGGTAGTACTCAGATCTCTGCTCCTTGCGGATGGTGATGGGTGGGTACCCGGCCTGCATCAGGATGAGGTTCATCAGCAGGCGGGAGGTCCTGCCATTACCATCGATGAAGGGGTGGATGTAGACAAGTTTGTAATGAGCTAAGGCCGCAAACTCCACCGGGTGCAGGTTCATGGCGTCCTCAGAGTTGAGCCACTGTATGAACTCCTGCATCTGCTTCTCCACATCCTGAGGGTGTGGTGGGATGTGGTGTCCCACCAGGACCTGGGTGGTCCGAAACCTGCCTGCTTCCACCGGATCCACGTACCCCAGCACCCGCCTGTGGATCTCCAGCACGTCGCGGATGGTGACGGAGCCGATGCGGGAGACCAGGGTGGTGTTGATGTACTTCATGGCCGCGTGCATGCCGATGACCTCGTTCTGCTCCTCCAGACTCTTCCCTGGCACGGCGTAGCGGGTCTCCAGTATGTGGCGGATCTCCGAGAGGGTGAGGGTGTTGCCCTCGATGGCGACCGTGTGGTAGATGTGATGGTAGTACGTCTCCTCCATGACCCTGCGCAGCGCCGAGCTCCCCTTGGGGATGGACATGACCTTCTTCACCTTGCTGTCGATGATGCTGAAGTACCGCTGGTCAATCTCCTCCACGAGCGGCAGCGTCCGGTCCCGGTTGACCAGCGCTTTCTCGTGGAAGGGCGAGATGGTCAGCGCTCTGGTGTACAGGTAATCCGCTTGGATGATGTCCTTGTCTTCTTCTGAGAAGATGCCGAACTCGTTGAGGGCGTCCACGAAGTCTGGGTCCAGCTTGAGGGCGTGCAGGAAGAGCTTGTGGGCTTTCTGCCGCTTGCCCTGGCGCTTCATGTCCAGGGCTTGGTTCAGAGCTGCCTTGGCTTCTAGCTTACCTGCTGGGAGAACACCCGAGAGGCCTGGTCAGGAGGGCGGACGGCAGAGGCTGTTCTGGACAGCTGTCTGCAGCTCTCCCAGGAAATGATGGCCAGCCCATATCCTGGGCCTCAGCGCGTGTCCCACCTGCGCTGGTTGGGCTCAACATGTACCATTGCCCCCCAAAGCCCCATGGGGTGGGATGCTCGTCATCACCTGTGTCCCAAGCCAGTCTCTGCACCCGGGAGGCACTAGCTGGGCCCCCCTGCCACCCACCTTGTGCCCAGATCTAGAGAGGTCCCCGAGCCTTCCCTGCTGCGGCCCCAGCTCCTCACAGGGGCCTCTCTTCTCTCTTCCCACTCAGCCTGTTCTGGGGCTGCCAGTCCCTGCCCATCTGCTTCAGGCCCAGGGATGCTAACGGCTCCCACTCAGGCCCTGGCCCCTTCGCCATCCCCAGAACGGTGCCCCTGGGAGGAACGGCTGGCAACATCTTGAGCCATATTGGGTTGGTACACTTGGTGGGCAGAGGTGGGGCTGTTGCGCCACATCTCAGTGGCCATGGAGGACTTGGGCAGGGGTGGACAGCCCACTTTGGACCCAGCCTTCTTTTCCCAGCCCTGCCTTGCTGTCCAGTATCAACCACATGCATTCAACTCTCCTGAGTTCCTCAAGTGTCCCCAGGTTCTCTTGTGCCTTCCAGTGTCTGCCCAGAGCATTCTTCCTCTCATGCCCGTCTCCCTCCACCACACCTACTTACAGTGGGGCTCACTGGAGGCCTTGCCTCCTGCGGGAAGCTCTTCAGGTTTGTTCCTGCAGCCTTCGTGCTTCCCCATCACTATACCTACCATCCTGTCTCAGTCACCCATCAGCTTATCAAGGTTGGGAGCTAGGGGTGGATATGTTCACCCTAACACCATGTGTCTGCACACAGGACATGCTAGGAACTTTGTAAAAGTCTGTCCAACCAACAGGCATTGAGGACAGGCAGCCAGTCTGTCTTACCTGGAGATGCCTTTGTCTTGACTACCAGTAGCCCCGTGTCCCTGGAGGTGATACTGAGCTCTGTGGATGGGCTGGTGCACTTGGTGACCGTATGTTGTGCCCTGTCGCATTTGCTCCTGAGCAGGAAGAAGCCTTTGAGCACAGCCAAACACTGCTCCTCCATGGCCCCCAGTGGCAGAAGCAGGGCCAGCAGTGACCCTAGGGCCATGCTCAGCAGCGTGACCCCCAGGAAACGGCTCCACACTGAGACCCATTTCGGCTCAGCCACCGCCATCACTGCAGCCATTGGCATGAGCGTCATCTGGCCTCGCGCAGGCCCCATGCACATCTCCAGTCAGCCGAGGAAGAGCAGGATCTGCTGGGAACAGAGAATTGGAGAGGATGAGGCAGGGAAGCAGATGTATTCCAGATACTGTGACCTCAGATGGGGAGAAGGGGCGTGGGGACTCACACTTGCCAGTCTAAAGGACTGGTGCCCCTCCAGGGCAGCATGACGGAAAAGTCATGCTGCTGCCACCGAACACTAAGCACCTCATACATATCATGTCCTGCAATCTTTTTTTTTTTCCCCTATAGTACGGAGGGGCTGAACCCAGGGCCTTACACCTACTTTGCAAGCACTCTATCACTGAGCTGCACTCCTGGTTGTTTTATCTTGAGACAGAATCTCACTAAGTTACACAGGCTACCTCTGGCCTGAAACTCGTGGTCCTCCTGCCTCAGCCTCCCCAGTTGCTGGAATTATAGTCATGCACAATGGCAACCGGCCTCTTCTGTAATCTTAAAACAGCAGCATGAGGAGGTGATATTTTCACTTTCCAGATGAGGAAACTGAAGCTCAAAGAGATGAAGTCCCTTGCCCAAAGACACTCCGTGAGCTAGTGACAGCCTTAGGACTTCTTTTGTGTTAGTTTCGTTTTTTGAGACTGGGTCTCACTATGTAGCCCAGACTGACCTCAAACTCATTATCCTCCTGCTTCCACCTCCCAAGTGCTGGGATTAGAGGCATATGCCACCATGGCTGGCCAGCCTTAGAACTTGAACTCAGGAATTGCACAGCTCTGAAGGACCTTCCTTCACCACAAATCTCTGTGGCCTCTGAACACCCAGGATTTGGGCCATAAAACACACAAACACACAATTGATTGGCCACGACCATTCTGAGGTCCATTCTCTGATAAGCACAAGTGCCTGGTGGCCTAATTTATTGCTGCATGGGTGGCTTCCTCTTCTAGCCTCACCCTGATATTCAGCCACAATGCCCACAGTGCTGTTCCCTTCTCTGGCCTTCCTTTCCTGGCTTGTCTAGCAGGAATCTTGCTGACAGGTCAGGCAGCCGGGCATCTCAAAAGGAATCCAGGCCCTGGGCCACAGTGGGTGACTGCCCCACATCAGTGACAGACAACAGGCATTTGCTTGGGGCTGGCAGGGGGAGAGTAGGGGCCAGGTATGCAAGCCCCATTATGCCAACAGTAAGCATTTATTGGGCAACTATGGTGTGCTGGGTAGTGAGCTGGATGCTAGCCTTGCATTGTCTCATTTAGTCCTCACACCACACTATGAAGGAAGAGCTCCATTTTACAGATGAAGGAAACCAAGGCACTGATGGGGCAAGTCAGGTTCCAGAAACCCAGGGCGGGTGAACAGACATCACGAACGCCCCAGAGAGTCCGCATCCAGCATTCCCAGGTCCTACCCTCTGCCTTATGACTAAGCCGGGCCTGTGCACGTGCTCTGGCCCAGAATGCCTGTCTGATCACAGGGCTTGGATCTTACGGGTGAGCCCGGCCAGTGGCCACAGCACATGTGATGTAGCTCGGGAACAGGTGGTCGGGGCGGGCTTCTAGAAGGACAGGCTCCTCGACCCAGACAGGAGGACAAGAAGACACCCGCAGGAACTAGGGGCGTCCGTGACGAGAGCGTTCCTAAAGAGGCCAATCTCTCACCCCTCACTTCCCAGAAGGGGGGAAACTGAGGCCCGAAGAGGGCAAAGGATGGCTGTAAAGTCACTCTGCAGGACCGGCCCTCTGCGAACCCGGTCCAGGACTCGCGGGCCTGCCGCACCCTCCAGAGCCCTTCGGACTCGCCCCCTCCTCACCGTGCGGCTGCCAGGCCGTCCCACCGCCCTCCCAGCGCTCGTAGACTCGGCCGCCGCCAGCTCCCGGTCTCCCTCCGCCGCCGGCCTCCTGGCCACGCCTCCGTCGACTTGTCATTGGACGGCACGCCGCTCTCGCCGCAGCAGATTGGCTTTCCTTACTTGTCCATCCCTTGCATTTCCGGGTTCCAGGGCCGGTGTCGGCTTCCCCGGGAAAGGCTCGCCGTGGGCTACTCCCATTGGCTGTTTCTTGAGTTGGTCTCGTGCCTGCAGCAGCAAATAAACAACGGGGGGGCGGGGCCTCGGTGGGTGGAACGAGTGGGTGGAACCTGGCGCAGATCCAGCTCTTGGGCGAGTTGATTGTTGTACCTGGGGCTTCGCTTCTCTGCCGGTTTGGAGCTGCTCTTGCCTTACGTCTCGTCCCCGGGCTGTCGTGGGCTTCAGCTTCTTCGGGTGTAAAGTGAGACTGTTAATGGCTTCCATCTCGCCATCCCATTACTCTGGACTTCACAGCTCTCGCTGTGGATTCCACCCCGTGCTGCTGGGTTTGCACCTTCTTTTTCTCTTCCCCTCCCTTGGTTCCTCTCTAACTTTAATCTGCATCTTTTCAAAAGGGCCTGAATGATCCTTTGGTTTCCAGAGACATCGATTTTTGCTTGAAGCAGAGAGCTGAAGCCTCCATTTTAACATATACATGTTATTGTTAAGTGCTGTTGAGGTCTGACTCCTAGCGACCCTGTGTACAACAGAAGGAAAATCTCCCAGGCCCGGCACTTTGTTGATGCTTCTCTATTCATAGTGTTTTTAGTGGCTGATTGTTTCAGGATTGCTTAGGGAATGGATTGCCACTCCCTTTCTCCCATTTCTGCGGTGCTGGGGATCAACTCCAGGGCCTCAGAGAGTGCAGAGCAGCACTCTACCAACTGAAATTAAATATGTACCGACATGCCCCACAGACGTCAAGCATTAAGGTGGTAGCATGCAGCTTCTGGAATCAGAGCCCCCTCCATCCAGATTCAGGCTTTGTGGTTCGATCTGTGTGACGTTGGGCAAGTTAGTCCAAGCTGTAAAATGGGGACTCATAGCCTATCTTACTTTCCCTTCAAGTTCCAGATTTGCAGAAGGCTTGACTCTAAAATCTGATCCCTACATGACACAGACTCCCTTGGAGCGGCACAGCCCTAGATTCCACTATCAGTTCTGCCAGCTGCAGGCTGAGTTACATTCAGCAAGTGACTTGATCTTGCTGACATCCTGTTCTCTTTTCTGTAAGTTGGGGATAATATGATGACAATACCTCTTACTAGGGTTTTGTGTGAGACACTGAGCATCTGCCACAGATGCTCACCAAGTGCCAGGTATCAGCTGTTGCCGTTATTTCTAGAAGAGACACCAAGTAGTTGCTGTTTTCTTATCCACAGAAGAAAGGGCTAGAATGGTAGGTTATTCCATCCACTGGGGAGAGGCCTCTCTGCACCTAACATGGGTCTTATCCTGATTCTACTTTAGGGAAATTGCTGATCTTCAGCATAAAATGCAGTGTCCAGGCTCAGGGCATAGTTGGCACTGATGGCCAGAGATATGCTGTCATGAAGGACACTGGGGGGGACATTGTGAATTGAGGGACCAAACAGCTTCTGCCTTTGTCTATTGTACTCCCTGTTTATATTTTGAAACTGGCCCCCATTTTTCTCAACTCTCAGCCCTCAACATGCAGTATGGCACTTAGCTGATGCTCAAGAAATTTTGCCACTTCAAATTTGAAACATCTGAAGCATGACAAACCATAGCGTTTTTAAGAATCAAAATCAAGGTGGTGGCTATTTTGGTGTCTTGTTTTTAGTCTTTTGAACAAAGGTCTTGAACATTGTTCTTTGAGGCATCTGAATTTCACTTCTGATGGCCCAAGTAGTAATATCATGGTAAAAGCCTTCCCAAGAAGAGTACCTGCTGTGCAACCAGCGTGTGGGAGACAGTGTGGTAAGAAAACAGGGAAGGTCTGGGATCAGACAGATGTCCATTCAAATGCAAGTCATCCTCTAGAGTTGGGTATCATAGGGCTGTGGACCTCTATTCACATCCAGGCATAAAGTGATATAATCACCATGTTTAAAGGCACCGCCCTCTCTTCAATCCTTGGGATATCAGCAGAGCCTCTTTAATGAACTCAGGCCACTGGTAGCAAATCCAGAAGCTGCACAGGAACTGCTAATGATTAAAACTGCCTAGGTGTGAGACAATAGGGAGAGGTTGAGAGTGGGGTGACTTTTGAGAACACAGGCTTTGTTCAAAGTAGACATTAGCTTCTCAGTTCTATCCCACATTTATTATGTCTGGAAGCGATTCAGTAGTTAACAGATTTTCCCATTTCTCAAAAGGAATATCAAGCATAGAGTTTTAAGCAAAACCTGTGTATTTTTAAATAGCAGGGCATGTCTACCTGCTGGTTGCAGGGTGGTGTCAGATTGTGATCCTTGTCTTAGGCTTTTAAGATGGGCAGGGGAAGGTGGGAGAGAACCAGGAAGAGGACCATCTCAGCAACAGAATCCCACCATTGTCTGTAGACGCCAGGGGGCAGTAACTGACCTGGCATCACTTTCCTCATTCACTCTCTTTGTCATGAGATTTTATACTCAATGTTCTTTCTCAACTTTGTCTGCATTCAGCTGTGTTGAATGTGCAAAATATGGTCCCTGAAGCGATATTGAGAAATTGGCTTTCTACATCTTAAGCATTCTGTATTAGTTGGAAATTGCCTCCCCATGGCCCAGGGAGGCGTTTCCTAAACACTTACCTTGACACATGACAAAGAACCTAGAAAGTGGCTGCATGGGAAATGTGTGCATTATGCAAAACAAAACAAAATAAAACAAAAAACCTTCTGCATCTTTACAAAACAGCAGTCAAATGCTTGTTGGTAGCAGCAGCAAATCTGACAGCTTGGGAAAAACAAAACTCAACTTGAGGCTACATTGCCTTAGGTTGGCTCCTGAATGTTTCAACTTCATTAAAAAGAGATAAACCATACCTGTTTCTAGCTTCCTCTCATTCCCCATCCTGCCTGGATTTCCGCCCCTCCCCCCCTTCTAACTTAATGCTGCTATAGAAAGAGACCTCCCCCTCAGCAGCTTTTGTCCCTGAGTACTAATTAATTCTCTTTATACTTGCTGGAATTCAAAATGGCCAGTACTAGTTAGTCCGTTTTAGCTCACTGATGCCTAGAATGTCAATGTTCATGCCCTCCATTTCACTGTTGATGATTTTGAATTTTCTTAGATTTATACTATGTACATTAGACGCTCCAGTTATTAATGGCTCTTTATAGTTGTTCATTTTGAGTCGTGCCACATCAGCAAATGGAGGTCCTAGGGGCTATACTCCATTCCCATCACTAAGGTTGACTCTACTTTGAGGAGGCAACTCTTCCCCAGTCGTTTCTTGAATGCCTTCTAAGCCTAGGGAGCTCATTTTCTGGCACTATACCTGACAGTATTTCTCTGCTATTCACAAGGTTTTCAATGGCTAATTGTTTTGGGAGTGGGCTGCCTGGTCCTTCTCCCTAGTCTGTTTTAGTCTGGAAGCTCAGATGAAATCTGTCCACTGTGGGTGACTCTGTTGGTATCTGAAATACCGGTGGCATAGCTTTTAGCATTATAGCAACATGCAAGCTCCCACAGCACAAGCTGACAGACACGTGGGGAAGGTGCACCTGATTCATGCTATGGTATTTTCAGTCATCTCACATGCTTGTGAAAGCTGGACAGTGATTAAAGGAGACAGGAGAGGAATTGATGCTTTTGGATTATGGTGCTGGAGATGCATATTGAATATACCATGGACTGCCAAAAGAACCGAAATATCTATCCTAGAAGAAGTGCAACCAGAGTGCTTCTTGGGAGCAATGATGGCTAGACTGTGTCTTCTGTATTTTGGACATGTTGTCAGGAGGGACCAATCCCTGGAGAAGGACATCATATTTGGGAGAGTGGCAGGTCAGTGAAAAACAGGATACCCTCAACTAGATGGATTGGGTGCAACAGTGGGCTTAAGCATAAAAAGATTGTGTGCATGGCATCCTGTCAGGTAGTGTTTGTGTTTTGTTCTGTTGTGCATAGGGTCACTATGAATTGGACCTGACTTGATGGTACCTAACAAGAACAACAGGCTTACTTAGGTCAGACTCAGTTTCTGAGGCCACTCCAAGAAACAGGGTTTCTCCACGTGAGTGTCCCTGGGCTGATGGCTGCGCTCTGGCCTCAGAAGATTTCTCGTGTCACATGGTGTCAAATTCATTTTCACGAATATTTCAGAACTCACACATGCAGATACATTTTGTTTACAGAGCAAAGGCATTAGGGGAAAATTACACTTTTTAAAATTTATTATTATTATTATTATTATTATTATTATTATTATTTTGCAGTATTTGGGGGTTGAACCCAGGGCCTTGCATAAATGCTTTACCACTGGGCTGCATCCCCACCCCATTATTTATTTATTTTTATTTTGAGTCAGGGTCTCACTAGGTTATGCCCCCTGCCTCTGGCCTTGAATTCATGATCCTCCTGGCTATGCCTCTTGATTTGCTGGATTATAGGCATGCCTGACCCTAATGATACTTCTTACTTTCAAAAAATTATACATGAGTACTCTTTTCTTGTTAAATAATCAACTATTTTATTTCTTTTTTCTTCTCTTTCTTTTCTTTTTTTTTTTTTTTTTTTTTTGCAGTTCTGGGGAGTTGAACCCAAGGCCTCGCACTTGCATGCTTTGCAAGTGCTGGACCACTGAGCTGCACCCCCCCATTTTTTAATTTTAATTTTTATTTATTTATTTATTGCTTTTTTGAGGCAGGGTCTCGCTAAGTTACACAAACTACCTCTGGTCTTGAACTTGTGATCCTCTTGTTTCTGCTTCCCAAGCCGCTGGGATTACAGGCATGTGCCACCACGCCTGGCTAACTACTTTATTTCTTAACAGTAAGAGGGGATCATGATTTGAGTCAAGAATCTGGGAGCAGCTTAGCTGAATGGTTTTAGTTTATGCTCTCTTTTAGGATTGCAGTTAAGATGCTGTGTGGGGCTGTAGTATCTGAAGGTTTGGCTGGGGCTGGAAAACCCATTTCCAAAGTGGCTCTCTCAGATGGTTAATGGCTGCTGGCTGCTGGCTGCTGGCTGCTGGCTAGGGGCTTCAGTTGCTCTCCATGTGAGCCTCCACATACAGTTTCCTCACAACATGGCAGCCAGATCCTCCCAGCATGAATGATTCAAGAGTGTAATGCCTTTTATGATCTAACTTTGGAAGTCACACACTGTCACCTTAACTGTCTGTACTCTATTGGCCACAACATGGATCAGTCTTGGTACTATGTGGAAGGGGCTCCATAGTCTGGTGAAGAGATAGCAGTAATTGGGGGCCATCTTGGAGACTCCAAACCTATACCCGCTGCCCCTTCCCTCCTTAGGCCAAACAATTCTACCTAACTTCTTGGCAGCATGGACTTTAGACTCCCTGCACCTCTAGTGGCTGAGTCTTTGGGGACTTTGAAGTAGGGGGATTCTGTCAGTGTGAGGCTCATCTGTGTGAGTGAAAGACTCCCACTCGCTGGCTGCCTTCTCCCAGCAGTGCAATGAATGTTTCTCAGCCAACCTAATTGGCCTGAAAAACCACCTACTCCTGCCTAAAAATATGGTCCTGTTGACATGGAGACTGACTCAGGTGCTCACTATGCTGTTTTAGATCACAGCCTCTGAAAGATATGCTGACACTTTCTCCTCTTCCTGCATGGGGACAGTGACTCAGGCTGATCCCTGGGCTAGGATAGCGTGGGGCTTCAGAAGATGCCCTTCCTACAACCCCTGCCCCTTCTCCAGTTCCTCTGCTTCACCTGACTTCAGGCAGCCAGAGTCTGAGGGCTGCTGTGCAGAGGGTTTGCAGACCTCCCCCCGGGCCAAAGTGTTCCTTTGTTGCATCCTTATCCTGGAAGCTCTTGATAGAAGCTCTCTGTTGTCATAGTAACATGGCGCCATGGAAATTAACCTGGGCTCCTGGCTGGCCAAAAAAGCCAAGCTTTTAATCCTCTCTCTCTCTCTCTCTCTCTCTCTCTCTCTTTTCTTTTCTTTTCTTTTCTTTTCCTTCCTTTCTGTCTTTCTCTCTTTCTCTCTTTCTCTCTTTCTCTCTCTCTTTCTCTCTCTCTTTCTTTCTTTCTTTCTTTCTTTCTTTTTTGATAAGAGGTAAGAATTCCAAGGAGGGTTTTGGCTGAACATCAAAGGGCCTTTTCAGGTGTTGAGGAAATGCTTTTTAAAAAATTACTGGGAAATGAGTATGGCTCTAATGAGAGAAATGGACGCCTCTTTGGAGTTCTTAGGGAAACCATAACATGAGTTTTTTTTTTTTTTTTTGGAGGGGGAAGGGGTCCTGGGGTTGAACCCAGGACCTCGCACATACTTTCCAAGTACCCTGCCTCTGAGTTGCACCCCAACCCCTTTTTGAAACAGGGTCTCTCTAAGGTATGCAAGCTGCCTCTGGCCTTGAACTCCTGATTTGATCGCCCTGCCTCCCCAGTCACTAGGATGACAGGTGTGTGCCACTGCGCCCAGCTCAATAAATAAGTTTAGAGCCAAGACAACTTTTTAAAAAAATAACAGCTTTATTGAGATATAATTCATATACCACACAATTCAGCCATTTAGAACGTACGATTCAATGGTTTTTAGTATAGTCACCGAGCTGCGAAACCCTTACCACAATCAATTTTAGAACATTTTCATTACCCCAGAAAGAATCCCAGTACCCTCTAGCAGCCATTCTCCCCTTCTCTCCAGTCCCTCCCCCCACCCCAGCCCCTGGCAAGCTATTATCTGTATAGATTTCTCTATTCTGGATGTTTCCTATAAATGGAATCATGTGATATGTGGTTTTTTTGTGACTGGCTTTTGTCAGCGTTTGTATTCCTTGCTCTGTTAAGACTCCATAGTCTCCCTGACACAGATATTTCTATTCTCTTTGAGAACAATTCACTGGCTAAGGATGCAGCTGCAAAATTGGTGTGTAGGCTGGGGTTGAGTGGGAGGAAGCAGGCTCTTGTGAGGCTACCCACCTGGCCTTTCTGGCACCTTCTTGAGCCTTCCTGGGTGCTATGAGAGAGAACGTGTTGGGCAAAGGGTCCCATTAAAAGCATGGCTGGACAGATGTCACACTGCGTTGAGCTCAGATGCTTCTCGACAGTTCTTTCTTTTTTGGGAGACTTTAAATCATGACCAGGGAAGCTTACTCAGTGCCAGGCACCATGCTGGGGCATCTATGAGTTAAGATTGTCTCATTGTTACAGACACCCCCCCCCCCAGATTCACTTGAAAGGCACCTCATTCACTTCATGCAAATGTTTTGCAGACATTATAACTTAGGTCGCCTGCCTATTTTCAGCCATAAACAATGCATTTAGAAATATCTCACTCTTTACCTTCTGCTATTTTAAATATTTTACTTATTCTTTTCTGTTGTTGTTAACTTTTAGAGATGACAGTCTCCCTATATTGCCCAGGCTGGCCTTGAACTCCTGGGTTGAATCCATCCTCCTGCCTCAGCCTTCCAAGTGCTGGGACTACAGGTTTGCACCACTGGGCACAGATTATTTTATTTTATTTTATCTTATTTTTTACAGTACTGGTGGTTGGACCCAGGGCCTTGAGCACGCTAGGCAAGTGCTCTCTTATTGAGCACATCCCAGTCTCTCTTATTTTTTATCTTGAGTCAGGGTCTTGCTAAGTTACGAGGGTACCACTGGCCTTGAACTCATGATTCTCCTGTCTCAGCTTAAGATAAGTCACATCACTTCTCTGGGATTCAGTTCCCCGGTCTATAAAATAGGTTTCATAACACTCATGGGATGTTAGGAGGATTCAACAAAATCATGTGTTCATTTGACCAGTGTGAACAGCGCTTCTGTGGTCTGCCAGCGGTGGGCATTGGGTCTGAAGCAGTGACACATATTCCTGCCCCTTTGGAGCTCCGTGGGGAGAAAAGAATTGCAGAGACACTTTACATAAAAAGTGAACAATTAGCTGGGTACCGTAGCACACACCTATAATCCCAGAGTCCCAGGGGGCTGAGGCAGGAGGACTACGAGTTTGAGGCTGGAGGCAGCCTGCATAACTTAGCGAGACTTTGTCTCAAAATAAAAAATAAAAAAGGGCTGGGGGTCCAGCTCAGTGGTAGAGCACTTGCCTAGCACATTCAAGGCCCCAGGTTCATCCCCACAGCGGGTCCTAGTCCAATAGGACTATAGTCCAATAGTCCAATATGGACACAGTGGGACACATTCAGGGGGAAGATGATGTAATGACACAGGAGGAAAATGGCCATTTCAAGCTAAAGAACTCCTGAGGCCAGCAGAAGGGAAGGGAGAAGCCTGGACAGACGTTCCTTCATGGTTCCCAGGAACCAGTCCTGCCAATGCCTCAACATCAGACTCCTGGCCTCCAGCACTATGAGACAGTACATTTCTATTCTGAGCCCCAGGAAACTCACACAGCACATATCCACATCTGCACACGTGGGTATCCTTACACATGTACAGCTCAGTCACAATCGGCTTTGGATATCTGCTGTGGTAGGGAAAACCCAAGAAGAATAAATAAAGTCAGACATTTTTAGAGAAGATGACATTGAATCCCCCATTAGCTTTGGGAGTTATTCCAGCTGTTGTGTAGAATAGCATCCACTCTGAAACTTGTTAGTGGCTTAGAGTAACAATAAATGCATGATTTGGATAGGAGTCATTGGAGTTGGCTTGTGTCAGCTCTACATGTCCTTGAAGCCTGGGAGCTGGAAATTTTCTGAGGCCTCTGCCTCTAGTGCTTGAGTTTGGAAGACTCAAAACAGCCAGGGACTAGAATAAGGAGTAGTGCCTTGTTATCTCACAGCCTCCTGTCAGCATGGAGAGGGAGGGAGGGAGGGAGGGGGAGAGAGAGAGAGAGATAGGGAGGGAGAGGGAGAGGGAGAGGGGGGGAGAGAGAGAGAGAGAGAGGGAGAGAGAGAGAGAGACAGACAGACAGACAGACAGACAGACAGACAGAGGCTGTGTATGGTATTTTGTAACCAGCCCTTGGAAGTCATGCAATGTCACATCTACCTCCATTCAATTGGTTGAAGCAGTTGCAACAGTCTGTCTGCATCTGGATGGAAGAGTATCGACTTTTGCCAAAAAGATGTGGAATGATGATACAGCTCTGCTGCCAGCTTTAGGTCCAGAATGCCCACAGTGTGCATTTTGGAGTCAGCGGGCAGGAGAATATGTAATCCTGCTAGCCGGTATTCATTAGCACGGAGTATGAACCAGGTTCCCATGGAAGCAGCAGTGAAGAAATCAAAAGACGCTTTGCTCTAGAAAAAGCTGTAGCAGAAGATCTCTTTAGAGTATTGAAAAGCAAAGATATCATATTGAAGACAAAGGTGCGTCTGACTCATGCCATGGTATTTTCGGTCACATCGTATGGTTGTGAAAGCTGGACATTGAACAAGGGAGACAGAAAAAGAATTAATGCTTTTGAATTGTGGTGCTGGAGACGTCTACTGAATATACCATGGACTGCCAAAAGAACCAACAGATCTGTCCTAGAAGAAGTGCAACCAGAGTGCTCCTTGGAAGCAAGAATGGCTAGACTGTGTCTTATATATTTTGGACATGTAGTCAGGAGAGATCAGTGCTTGGAGAAAGACATCATGTTTGGGAGAGAGGCAGGTCAACGAAAAAAGGGAAAAGCCTCCACCAGATGGATTGACACAGTGTCTGCAACAATGGGCTTAAATATAAATATGATCGTGTACCTGGCACAGAATCATGAAGTGTTTCGTTTGATCTGCTGTACCTAAGGTCACTATGAGTCGGACTCGACTTAACAGCACCTAACAACAACAACAACAACATGAACCAGGATAGGCAGAAGCAACCTGGCCTCGTGTCTCTAGCTGTGGTGGCAGACAGAGGAGTGCTATCTTAGCTGGTTCTGCACTGCACTCAGAAGAGCGAGGTTCGATGGAGTGCCTTCACCTTGTCCAGTGCCCAGGCTTGGACTTTCTCTTGTTTTGCTTGGTGAGGCTTAGCACTTACTATCACCTCTTTATCTGTGAGAGGTGTGGGGACCCTCGGCTGAGGGTTCAGTAAAGAGGCTCCTGCTCTGATATCACCCAGGGTCAGCACAGCCTCCCTGTGGGATCTTGACCAGTTTCCATCAACATCTACTCTGCCACCTGGAGAAGTAAGAGCCCCATCAGCCAGGGCATGACCATCACTGCCAAGTCCAAATAAAGGAGGGGAGGAGGTGAGCTAGAGCTAGGGAATTGGGGGCTTGGTTGTGAGTTTCTTACCACTGGCCTGAGACCTGGTAGGTTGGTTATGGGGGCTGCAGCAGGTGGAGAAACTCTGGATGGGATGAGTTCTGCCTTCCTCAGGCAACATCCGACCTGAGGAACGTACAATATAGACAGATGATTTTGTTAAATGTGCCAAGGGAACTTCTTGGAGTTTCCATTTCATCTCCTTTTCCTGGGGCAGCTTATTTCTCTTTATGGGTGCTAAGAAATGAAACTTTCATTTGGTCATTGATTCATTGATTAATTCCTTAAATAGACACCGATCTCCTACCATGTGCAAGGCACATGATGCATGTGGAGATCTCTGGGTATATGGACTTGGTGAAGAATATTTTCCCTTCTCAAGACAAAGGGTAGCTTTTCTGCAATTTTTATTCTGCGATCCAGGGCAAAGCATTTGAAGGAAAGAATGAGGAATGACTTTCAAAATGCAGTTGTTCAACAAAACAAAGCAACTCCCCCATACGGGTTACTTTTCTCATTGCTGTGACCAAATATCCAAAAGGAACAACTGGTGGGAGGGAAGATATATTTTCACTCAGGGGTTTCAGAGGGTTCTGTCCAGGGTTGTTGGCTCCTTGTGCTTGAGAAGAACATCATAGTGGCAGCAGGAGTGTGGGACAGAGGCTGTTCTTCACTTCTTGGTGGATAAGAAGCAGAGAGAGAAACTGGAAAAGGACAGGCACAAAATATCTTTTTTTCCCCTCAGTATTTTATCTTGCCATGCTGTGGGGGCTTGCGTGTTGCTGTGATGCTGAAAGCAATGCCACTGGTGTCTCAGATACCAGCAGGGCCACCCATGGCAGATAGGTTTTGGCTGAGCTTCCAGACTAAGACAGACTAGGGAGAAGGACCTGGCAGCCCACACCCAGAACAATCAGCCATTGAAAACCCTATGAATAGCAGAGGAGCTCTGTCAAAAATAGTACTGAAAAATGAGCCTCCCAGGCAAGAAGGCATTCAAAAAATGACTGGGGAAGAGTTGCCTCCTCAAAGCAGAGTTGACCTTAATGACGCTAGTGGAGTAAAGCCCCTGGGGCCTCCTTACACAAATTCATGGGCCCCTATCCCAAGACATTCAGTTTCAGTAGCCCAGAGCAGGGTCTGATATCTGCATTTCCAACATGGCCCCAGTTGATGGCAGTGCTGTCGCTGGTCCACAGACTCTGCTTTGGGAGCCCACATCATGGCTGATGCTAGTGAGTCATTCATTTTCTGGGCATGTGAATCATTAGCACAGCCTCCGGAGTCAGAAGTGTGGGAAAAGGTCTCCCAAATGGGTGTCTCCCTCCGCCTCTCTCCCTCTCCCAGGGATATGTGGTTTGATGGCTTGCTCTCCAGGTGATCTGATAAGCTGAAGATTGAGGAACACTGGTTTGGGAAGGCTTTGAGAATCAACTGAGCTTTGTTAGGGGCAAAGCAGCCAGCGGATGCTCATCAAAGGTCCTGTGGCTCCCACAGTGGAGACGGAGCCCACGGCAGGGGTCAGCTGCTGCAGACTTTGCTGGAGGAGGAGAGCAGGACCCACCACCATCCTCTCTAGTCTTCAGTTCTGAGCCAGGCAACCATCTCCCCGAGAAGGTGAGAGGTGCAAGGGTGGCCTCGGAGGGAGCGCTGAGACCTGGAGTTCTGATGTCCTGCCTGGCACCCGTGGGTCTGGGGTGAAGATGAGAAGCTGCGGAAGGCACGGGCCTGGTATCTCTGTGCAGGACAGTTCAGTGGTTTTGCCTGTGGCTAGAAGAGAAATTGGGACCATCTTTCCTGGTATTGGCAGTGGGGCTGGGTCCCGCAAATGCAAGCCACAGCACCTTGGCAGCCCAGGCGGGCCTGGTAACTGGGCTGAACATCCCCTTCTTGTCACTCTTTCTTCCACTTCTTACTCCTTCCTTTTTTCCTTCCAGTTTTGTTGGGTCCCAGAAACCTTTACCAAACTTTAACCAACTGCATGCTGGGTTGAGCCTCAATGTCACTTTGTTGTTGTTGTTGTTGTTGTTAGGTGCCATTGAGTCAGTATCCGACTCATAGCGACCCTCACAGGGTTTTCAATGGCTGAGTGCTTCGGGATTGTCTTGGGAGTGGATTGCCAGGCCCTTCTCCCATTTTTGCGGTGCTGGGAATTGAACTCGGGGCCTCAGAGACTGCAGCGCAGTCTCATAGTGACCCTATGTACAATAGGCGAAACACCATTGTCAGTGCTTCTCTGCTGTTCATAGCGTTTTTAGTGGTTGAGTGTTCGTTGGGAGTGGGTTGCCGGGTCCTTCACCCAAGCCTACAGCACCTGGTGTTCCCAGGCGGTCTCTCATCCAAGGACTAACTAGGGCCAACCCTGCTTAGCTTTTGAGATCTGACGGGATCGGATGCCACAGTGCTACATCTGTAGGCATCACTTTAGGGGGAGCATTTTGTGATGCTCACAGGGTGCTGCCATGGGGCTCATTTATTGAGATGCTGGCACTGTGTGCCAGGCACTGTCCTCAGTTCTGGGAAATGGCAGTCAACAAGACAGACTCAATTCCTGCCCGCACAGAGTTTCCTTTGGAGTGCAGGAGAGAGACAAAACACAAAATGTAAAAACGGGCAAACGACCCGGTGTCTTAGACAGTGGTAAGTACTACAGGAAAACTGAAGTGAGGAAGGGGCTAGGGAGCAGTTGGTGACTTGAGTTGGTGAGTTATGTGGATGTCTGGAGGGAAGGGGGTTATAGGCAGGGGGAACAGCAAGTGCAGGGGCCCCGAGGTGGGACATCATTGACGTATTTATGAAAAACGGCAAGGAGGCCAACACAGCAGGAGACGAAGTGGGAGATGGGTCAGAAAGACAGCCAGGCCGGGTCAGGTCAGGGGGCCACTTTTGTCAGATTCAGAGGGGCAGTGTTTGGAGGCGTGAGACATGATCCGATCTGACTTAAGGAATGTGAAGAGACCTGGCAACTTCCTGTTCCTGAGTCCTTGAAAAAAGGTCACAGCCTCTCTGGGCCTCAGTTTACCCTTCCATTAATGGAGACAACAATTAGATGGACCTCATCATCTTATCAAGTGCCTGGAAGCCCTTAGCAAGTGCTTGATAAATCTCAGCTGTGGTCATGATTATTATTGTTATCCAGAATGACATTTCCCCTCTGGCTTCAGCTCAGACTCTGGGAGGAGTGAAAGGCAGGTGGGTGAACTCCCCAATTTTACCTGGAGCAGTAGCTCATGACTGGCTGGGAGGGGAACTCAGTGGGAGAGCGCTTGCCTAGCATGTGGAAGGCCCTCAGTTTGGTCCCCAGCAGAGAAAAAAAAAAAAAAAAAAAACAAAACTAGAACTATCTCATGAGTACCTACAAGGTGCTACATTGTTGTTGTTAGGTACCATCGAGTCCATATCATCGAGTCCATATCTGACTCATAGCGACCCTCATAGGGTTTTCAATGGCTGACTATTTCAGGATTGCCTTGGGAGTGGATTGCCAGGTCCTTCTCCCATTTATGCAGTGTTGGGAATTGAACTCAGCATGTCAGAGACTGCAGCGCAGCACTCTACCAACTGAGCTAAATCCCAGCCCCATGAGGTGCTATAGGATGCTGCTAAATAGCAATAAAATCTGCAAGTGAATTCGGTGGCCGCATGCATATCAAGGATCATCTTGCTTTCTTTATACCAAAGGGCTGTTGAACAGCCTAGAATGTTCTTTCCCACATCCCTGCTTCTCCCAAGAGGTCCTAGCCACCTGAGAGGTCGCTGCTTCCTCAGGGAGCTTGACAGATGCTAGCTGATGGCAGACCCTGCATGATCAGGACTCCGTGACCTTTCCACGACCACCACCTATCCCTCTCATACCTAATTCTTTCTCTAAGATCTCCCACCACAGCCTGCTATGGACTCATGAGGGCAGCCCTTATCTGCAGCACCCAGTATGGGACCCACACACTGTGGGAACCTCCCAGATATTTCTGGCGTGAATGGAACAATCTTCTATACATGACAACCCTGCCTTGTTCCAGGGTTGATCGGATTCTTATTCAACCTTTCAGTTTCCATTCGTAAAATCCTCACCATGGCTGCCCTTTACCATTCTGAGCCTGTTTCTTCGAGCATTGGCTTGCCGCCCAAAGAGGTCTTCCAAGTGAACATGGAAGTGAATAAGGAGAAAGAGAGAAACTTCCAGGTGTGGACAGATGGGTGGCTGCTGGCTGGACTTGGTCTTGGTGTTGTCCCAGAGCCTCAAGGCGTTGCGGAAAAGCTAGTTGTCCAACATTTCACTTTGTATGGTAGGATTTAATTATTTGGGAAGGTTAAGGCTGCGGAGCTGGCCCTTATGACTTTCTATGGGGGCTAGCAAAGACGCTCAAGGGAACCTGCACTGTGGCCAAATGACAGTTTGCAGGTGTCATGTGAAGGGAGTAGAAGCAACCTACAAATCTACATTGTAATTTCTTTGTGTGTGTGTGTGGTACTGGGGGTTGAACCCAGGGCTTCACACTTGCATACTTTGCAAGTACTGTACCACTGAGCTGCACCCTCAGCCCATTTTTTTAAACTTTTTTTTTGAGACAGGATCTCGATAAATTACACAGACTGCCTCTGGTCTGGAAATTGCGATCCTCCTGCCTCTGCCTCCCTAGTTGCTGGGATTACGGGCATGCACCACCGCACCTAGCTATAGTAGTAATTTTTTATGTGGTGCCTGGAGATGTAGCTGGTAGCCCCAATTACAGTAATAATGATGATCCAGGCATTTGTGCAGGGATTACATTATAAATCCCCTTTGCATGCCTTATGTCTGGGAATTGTCATAATTACCCTGCAGAGTGCATGCATGTGGGCTTTTGCTTTCTGTCTCTTGCTATCAGGTAGGTGTTTTTCCAGTTACAGAAAAGGAAACTGAAAACAGGGACATCATATGCTCTCAGGGCCCCACAAGCTTTGTCCTCAAGCTTTAAATCCAATGTATTTGTTGTTCATTTGCTTTTTCTGTGGTACAAGCCCCAGCAAATGTGAGTCACGAAGACCCTAGAAGGTATATGCTTTAGAAACTGTAAGAGGTAGTGGTGGGCCATGGTTAGAAGAAGAGGTTGGCTTGTGGGCCAAATCTCATTTGCCACCTGTTTTTATAAATAAAGTTTTATTGGCACACAGCCATGTCTGTTTGTTTACATGTCACCTACAGCTGTTTTGGGCTATAGTTGATAAGAGTTGAGTGGTTGAAGCTGAGACTATTTGGCCTACAAAGTCAAAAATACAGTCCCTGACTTTTGATGGTTCAATTTAGGATTTTTGACTGTATGATGGTATAAAATCTCCATGCATTTAGTAGAAACTAGAGTTTGAATTTTGAACTTGAATCGTTTCTTGGACTAGCGATATGTAATGTGCTGTTCTCTGGAAATGATGAGCAGAGGCATTGAGCCCAGCTCCCAGCCAGCCCTGTGATCGATCACAGGGGAAACAATCAACACACTCCAGTGAATGGTATAGCTAAGCTAGGGTGTTCAGAAGGTTAGCTGGATTTGGTGCTTTTTTGGCTTAGAATAAATTTTGAACTCAAACTAAGTCCCTCTGGATATAACCCCACTGTAAGTTGAGCAGGACTCTGCAGCCAGATGACGTGGAGTTGGAATCCCAGCTCTGCCACTGCATAGCTGTGTGACTTTGGCAAGTGACTTGGCTTGCTCTGCCTCAGTGTACCCATCTGTGAAATGGGGCAGAGTGTGTTGGCTACCACACAGGTCACTAGAGCAGTCAGTGAGGTTCTGGCAGGTAGACCACAGGGGATGTCATCACTCCCTGGACCTGTGGCTGGCCCATGACTGGGAATGACAATGTTCTGAGCTGCATTCCTGGGAGGCTTGGCACAGATGTGGTCACACACTCTGCACGTGAGTCCAGGGCAATAGACAGTCCTGTAGATTGTGAGGGAGCATTTCCTGTCTGGAACTTGGCTGTTTCTACAGGCCCTTGAGTCAGGCTGGCGTGTTGTGTTCTCTGACCCCCAGGCTTAAGGTAAGATGTCAACTAGGCTGCCCCGAATCCTCCTTCACCTTAAGCATGTGAGCTATGGGAACCGCAGAACCTCCTGGAGGGTTATAGAGAAGATACAGTCCTTCCTGGTCTCTTGGCCTGCAGGTCATGGGCTCAGCCAAGGCCCAGAAGTTCTGTGACTCTAAGGCCATTCCTTATGCGCCATGTGCAAAGTGGCTTTTAGTAGCTAGTGGCAGGGATCCAAGGGTTAGAATGAAACAGGCCACCTGCTGGGTTGACAGGCTCAGCCTGGGGATTAAAACACTGCCTATGAAGACTGACTTGGAGCCGGGCACAGTGGCAGGAGGATCACAAGTTCGAGTCTAGACACAGCCTGTGCAATTTAGCGAGATCCTGTCTCAAAAAAAAAAAAAAAAAAAGGGCTGGGTGTGCAGCCCAATGGTAAGGCAGTTACAAAGTATGTGCAATGTCTTGGGTTCAACCCCCAAGTACTGGAAAAAAAAAAGAAAGAAAGAGGCTGACCTGGGTTCAAATCTGAACTCTACTTTGTACTAGCTGTGTGACTTCGGGCAAATGACTTCACCTGCCTGAGCCTCATTTTCCCTAGCTGTCAAATGGGACTGATGCTCATCCCTGTAGCAGGGTTGTATGGGAGCAACCTCTCCTGTTTTTCACCCATCTGTGAATCACCTCTATCTTTAGTTTCTTAGCATGTAAGTCTGTATCTTTGTCCTGAGGCAAGAAAGTTGGTGACAACCTAGATACAAAGTGATGTTTTGCTCATATATATATCATAACCCTACTTAAAAATGTAGGTCCCACTAGAAATTCAGCTTTGTTAGCCAGAGATATTTTTGTGTATTCTCTTGGCTGCTGTACCCTCAGCAACGTGGCTGCCACATACTGGGTACTTAATAAATGTTTGCTGAGTGAATGAATGATCTAATGGCCTTAATCATCCTCTATGCTTTGGGAAACATGGAGGTAATGCACAGAAAGTGATGCACTTGGCCCTGTGCCCATGCTGGGGGTTTACTTATGTTTGCTGTTGTAATTATTGGCATGGGGAAGCAGGAGGAGGGGCTGTTGGAGGAGGAGCCTCCCATTGCCCTGCCAGCAGCCGGCTTCCCACTCTTTTGGATCCAGGTGGGGGGACTCAAACCTAGGGAGTCTGAAATGTCCCTTGGCTATTTCTAAGTTCTTGGTCTGGGTCTGAACTGGGCTGATTTTGACAATTAGGGGAAAGCTGAGTTCCCAGGAGGCAGAGTTCACAGTACTTGGAGGATCCAGGTATGGATGGATAACTCAGTCCTTGTTGTTGTTAGATGCCATCAAGTCGGTATCTAACTCATAGTGACCCTGCATACAACAGACGAAACACTGTTGTCAGTGTTTCTCTGCTATTCATAGTGTTTTCGATGGCTGATTGTATTTTGGGAGTGGGTTGCCAGGTCCTTCTCCCAAGCCTACAGCTCCTGGTGTTCCCAGGCAGTCTTCCATCCCTTCCATCCAAGTACTAACCAGGCTCCACCCTGCTTAGCTTCTGAGATCTGATGGGATCAGACACCATAGGGGTACGGCTGCAGACAACTCTGTTCTTAAGCCCTTATTTATTACAGCTGCAGGCATTTTTGTGCCAGGGATCGCAGGCGTTTGGGCACATAGCCGCTCCCAGCTGTCCGCCATAAAGGCTCTGTGCTTGCTGGATTTTCACAAGCATAAAACCTGCTGTCAATGGACTTGCCCAGAGCCTGTATTTGCTGCGTATTTTTGTTCTTGTTTAGTTATTACATTAAGTCTCCTGTGATTACAGAGCCGACAGCTGGTAAGGATTTGCATATGGCATGAAATTAAGTTAGTTCATTTTAATGTCTAAACTGAGCAGGGCATGAATTTGTCTGGTGAAAACTCTGTCTCCCTTATCTTTGTTTGCACATCTGCTTTCGGCGCTCACCTCTCATGTCTTCAAGCCTGATTTTCCTCCATTTCACCCAGAGAAGAGAGGGGATTGGCTGCTGCCACTACAATTCCCAAAGGGGCTTTGCCCTTGAGTGTAGCATTTTCTCTTGGGCTTCAGGAGAGATGAAGACTCAAGGGCTGCCGTAAAGAGATCCGTGCTCTTGTCCCAGCTTTCTTGCTGTGTTACCTTGGGCAATTAATGGAAATCAAAAAACACCTCCGCACAGTTCCACATTCCTCTGTTGCAAATATAGTTAGCAGCCTGCTCACATTCCTGAATCTCTTCACCTTTTTTTTTTTTTTTTTCAGCACCAGGGGTTGAACCCATGGTGTCATGCATGCTAGACAAGTGGTCTACCACTAAGCGCCCCACCCCCAGCCCCATTTTATTTTACATTTTGAGATAAGAGTCACTAAGTTGCACAGGCTTTTGACTTTGAACTTGCGATTCTCCTGCCTCAGTCTCCCAAGTTCCTGGGATTGCAGGCCTGAGGCACAACACTTACCCTCTCCGCCATTTTTATTCATACCCTCACCTACTGTCTGTGTCCTCCTCAGTCATCAGGGCCTGGGGCTCTGCTGGAGGACAGTCACAGACTTACTGTTCCGGGAATTGAGGGTGACCCTCACCCTGGGGGAGCTCTTACTCAGTGACTGGGAGAGGTGTGTGGGGATAAATACTCCCGCTCCCTCATCTCTGGTCTGGTTAACTCTGAGACGAGACCTGCTCTGTCCCCATAGATCCCCTGGGGACTGAGCCAAAGTGGCCCTCTGTGGGACCTTGCTTACCGACTTGTGGGAATTTTGTTGTTACATGCTGTCAAGTAGGGTTTGACTCATTGAGACTCTATGTATAGTGGAATGAAAAAGTCCCCAACACTGTGCCAGGCACATGATCTTTTTTTATGTTTAAGCCTATTGTTGCAGCCACTGTGTCAATCCATCTGGGT
Organism: Pedetes capensis; assembly: GCA_007922755.1. Taxonomy (NCBI): domain Eukaryota; kingdom Metazoa; phylum Chordata; class Mammalia; order Rodentia; family Pedetidae; genus Pedetes; species Pedetes capensis. Next base: position 125,259 of record VMDO01000395.1, on the reverse strand, counting down.
CTTCTTTTTCCTTGTTGACCCACAACTCTTACAAACATGATGTCCTCCGGGGATTGGTCCCTCCTGACAACATGTCCAAAATACATAAGACACAGTCTAGCCATCCTTACTTCCAAGGAACACTCTGGGCTCATAGTAAATCACCTTTACTCAAATTCTTATCCTAAGGTGTGTTTCTATACAACTCAGCCCAAGACAGCCTCCAAGGCACTATGGGACTCCCTGATGATGACAACTAAACTAGATGACCTCATGGACTTATTTATTCATCTGACAGATTTTTGGTGTTTGATATGTGCCCAGTCAAAAGTTGGGTGTGATGGTTAATTTTAGGTGTCAACTTGTGTGAAGTAAAGTGTGCCCAGTCAGCTGGCAAGACATTTATTTATAGCTGTATCTATGAGGGTATTTCTGGAAGAGATTAGGATTTAAATCAGTAGACTGGTTAAACCAGATCCAGCCTTTCTAATGTGGGTGTGAGTCATCTGATCTACGAGGGCCCAAACAGAACAAAAGGTGAGGGAAGATGATTCCTCCCTCCCCTTCTCTTCTTGAGCTGAGATGTTCATCTCCTATCTTCACACATCTGAGCTCTTAGTTTGAGCCTTTAGACTCTAGGACTTACATCAGCTCCTTACTTTACCTCTACTCACTAGTTGTCTGATTCTCGGAACTTTGGTTTTGAATCAGGAGTCACAACATCAGCTCCCTTGGTTCTTAAACTTTCAGCTTGGACAGAATTACATCATTTTTTTTTCCTGGTTCTTTAGCCTATAGATGCTCTAGCTTGGGACTTCTTGGCTTCCATATTTGCATGAAACAATTCCCGTAATGAATCTCTTCTTACACACGTGGTGTTGTTGTTACATGTTGTGGAGGCGGTATCCGACTGATAGCAACCCTATGTACAACAGGCAAAACGATATTGTCAGTGTATCTCTGCTGCTCATAGGGTTTTCAATGGCAGACTGATTTTTGGGAGTGGGTTACTGGGTCCTTTTCCCAGGCCTACAGCACCTGGTGTTCCCAGGTGGTCTCCCATCCAAGTACTAACCAGGCCTGACCTGCTTAGCTTCTGAGATCTGACGGGATTGGATGCCCCAAGGCTACGGCTGCAAGCTCTTAAGTACATACGCATGTGTATATATGTATACACAAATCTGTATATATCCTATTTTTCTGTGTTTCTGGAGAACCCTGACTAATCCATTGGATATACAACTATGAACAGGATAAGGATCTGCTGTACGGTGCTTATAAATGAGCAAGGCTGACAGATAATAAGCGAACTTAGATGGTGTCTTCTGATGGAAACAGCCAGGGTGCTGTGAGAGAGAATAAGGAGTGGCGATGGGCTTTATGTCGGATAATTGGGGGTGGAGGTGGAGGGTATGAAGAAGAGACATCTATGCTGGTACTTCAGGGAGGAAAAGGAGTGAGTGAGGCAGGTTGAGAGCAGGGGAAAGCTCTTTCTAGGCAGAGGGATTAGCATGTTCAAAGGCCCTGAGTTCAAGAAGGAACTGACATTTTGGAAGACTGAGGAGTAGAGGGGCTGGAGAGCAGACACAGGGAGGTGGAGAGGGAGGTAGGAGACAGGGCTTAAGCAATCTTGTAGACTGTGGTGCAGAACTTGGACTTTAAGGGTGATGGGAAACCATTGGAGGGCTTTAAGTAGGAATGAATTGTCTTAATCTACATTTGGAAGGAGTACTCTTGGCTTGGGCTGGGATTTAGCTCAGTTGGTAGAGTGCTGCACTGCAGTCTCTGAGGTCCAGACTTCAATTCCCAGCAAATGGGAGAAGGGCCTGGCAATCCACTCCCAAGGCAATCCCGAAACAATCAGCCATTGAAAACCCTATGAAGGTCGCTATGAGTCAGACACCAGCTTGACGGCACCTAACAACAACAACTACTACTACTCTTGGATTGGAGGTCAGGTGCATTAGTGAGGGTCTGGCCTGAGTGTTTCAGAGGCTACTTGATACAGAGAATTGGCTACACAAATGTTGGGACAGGTGAGAAGCTAAATGGGGGACAACAAGGTGAGCCAGAAATGATCAATATCAGGAAACTTCTTTCCAATCATTGCCAGATGGGCCCAAGGATGAAGTGATGTCATTAGAAACCCAGAACTAGAACCATGGAACCATGGAAGAACCATGGCTGGGGCTGCTCTGCTGGAGCTGGGACCGTGGGGTGGAACCATTGAGCAGAAGCAGATGATACCCAGGATGTTGCCTGAGGCAGGGGGAGCGTCAAAAACACCCCACTTTCCCTCTTCATCTCCCCCTCTAGTCTTCCACCGGTGCCTCCACTGGCTGAATTTGCCCAGAAGCCAGAGAACAAAGGAGCGTGGGTATGATATAAGGCAGAAAAGCCTAATATGATATGAAGAAGAAAAACCTAATATGATATGAAAAAGAAAGGCCTAATAAAACCATACCAAACCCTGGCTACTTTAAGGCTCAGGAGTTTACATTCCCCACTCCCATAATCAAAGAATAGGATTGCACTTCCTTATCTAGGGAGTGTCAGGAGCTCCTCTCCCTGAACACAGAGATGCTGCAATAAATTCCTTCCCATATGGACATAGCCCCTGGTATCTAAAAGTTGTTTTTTCAAAGATTTGTGGTCAAAGACTTTCTGCTTTCTGCTTAGATTGCTAGGTAACATCTGCAGACTGTATAAAGTAGCCAATCAGAGAGAAACACAAAGATCCCTTTGTCTACTAGTCTGTAAGTCCAATATAAGGAACAGGAGGGAACAACTTGCGAAGCACAGCCTTTTGGCACCAGAAATGCAGCTGTGGCTTCGCCAGCCATGAAACCTCTTCCTCTAACTAATGCTGGTGTTGGGGTGATTCTTTCTCCCTGGTGGGCCTTGCTTCCTGCAACAGGGGTAACTGAGTTTCCTGCAATGGAGAGCAGGCTGGGAGGCACAGGGATCGGATGTGAGCACAGACAGGCAAATGGCCAGCCCTGGGGCCAGCAGAAGCTCCTGTGAGAGTGCAAGTGAGAGGTGGAGGTGGCCTGAGATGGAATGGTGAAGTGGAGACATGTAGGTAGAGTGGGTTCTGCATGGGATCTAGAACCAACCAGGCTTGGGCATGGTGGTGAAGGAGAGGGAGGAATTATAGAGGATTCTGAGAAGGTTTGGTCTTGAGCAACTGGCAGATGGGGTGGTTGAGTATTGTCATACCAGGCTTCTGTCAGAAGCTCCCCTTACTCATTAACCCAGAGCCTGCTTTTTTGATGGGAGTCTTGCCTTGGGGGATGAATTCTCACTGACATGCTGCTGATGGGCACTGTGTAGGTGCTTCCTCTACTATTGCTTTTAACATCTCCTAGGGTCGTGGGAAACTCTTTAGAGTGACCAGAATTCCTAGCTTGTAAGACTTAGCGCATATTCTGAGGTTCAGAGCACCGAATCTCTGCAACCCTGTGTGATCTGACTCATCCCTACACTTTCCTAGTAGTGAATTATCAACAGCAGGTACTTCAGGTCATAGAAATCAGGTTTAATTCCTATTCCAGCTAGGTAGCCTTGGGAAGTTTACATAGCTTCTATGAACTTCACTTTTCTCTTTTGGAAAGAGGGAATTATATTTGTTAAGACTTTTTAATGCTGTGTTACAGAAACATGAAGACATTGGAATAAAGAACATTAACAGTTAATTTATTAGAAAGCTCATGACCTCAAAGAGGAGTTTAAAAGTGAAGCTGGGGAAAGGCTGAGACACAGGCAGATCCTGCTAACTGCAGGCAGGACTAGAGCTGTATAGTGCTTCTCTCTGCTGTTCATACCTTCTCTCTGTGTTGATTTCTTCTCTTATTTCTTTGTAGTCTATGTTGCTTCTGCTCTTCAGTTCACAAGATGGAAAACGTGGTTGCTGTGGCTTCAGGGTTATCATGAAATAACATGAGCCATCCATAAAGAGCCTGATTTAACTTTTTGCCACATACAAGATTCTCAAGGCAGGCTATCATTTGTCCCCCTAATTTGAGAATTACCCCAGCCTGCTCCCAATAAACATGGCAACAACAGGAGTAGAGAGGTTACGATGTGATCCTGCCCCTCATCCACCGCTGACTGGCTCAGAGATAAACACCTGACCAGCACGATTGTTTTGTACCATCACAAAGCCAAGGAATCTTTAAGTAGACTCATCCTTAAGTTGGGACCATCTGCACTAGCTGCTATCATAATTAGTATTTTTTTTTTTGTTTAAATCTGATCAAAGTCATCCTTTGCACCAGTAAAAATTTCAATCAGAGAACACCTTGTAGGGAACTTCAATGGTGGCATGAGGTATGAAGCCGGGAGGCAAAGACTTTGCAGTGAGCTGTCCCTCCTTTCCCCTTAGGGAACCCACTGGGATGTGGTATGCACATTCGCTTCTCCCTCCTACAAGGGAGTACAAGAAGAGAGACCATGAATATCACTTTCAAAGATGAAAAGGGAAAGGATGCTCCTCACCAGACTGAATCAAAAGGATGAGCTGAATGACAAGCAAGATTGCAGATGCAGCTCCATGTACATGAAAAAATGTGGTTTAGCTCTTTGAAGAGGTCCTGAAACCTTGTTTACCTCCTTTTCCATTGCCTCCACCCTCTGATCTTTTTTCTGTATAACTCTTTTGGTTACAAATGACAAAAATTCAACCAAACTATTTAAAGCTCCTAAAGTATTTTATTAGTTCGTATAACCGAGTAAGGGGCTGGGATTTAGCTCAGTTGGTAGAGCTCTGCTCTGCAGTCCCAAGTTCGATTCCCAGCGCCATAGACATGGGAGAAGGACGTGGCAACCCACTCCCGAGGCAATCCCAAAACAATCAGCCATTGAAAACCCTATAAGGGTCACTATGAGTCAGGCACGACTCGACGGCACCTAACAACAACAACAACAACAATAACCGAGTTGGATAGGAACAGAGGCATTGGCAGGGACAACTGTAACCAGGAATTCAGCAATGCTCTTGGGATTCGTTCTACATTTTGTAGCTTCTTCCCTTTATATGTTGATTTTTCTTTTGAGTGGCAGAAGCATGTAGCTAGCAGGCATAGATTCTGGCATTGTGACTATAGAAGCCGTACACAGTCTTTGGCATGACTCTAGCAGATAACCAGGGGAGAATTCTGATTGGTCCTGCTCAAGTTACATGACTCTCTGAACACGCCTGGCCTGGAAGGTACGGATCTCTATTAGACCATGTGTGTTGCTATGGAAGCTATGATTGACAGCACTAGTAGGGTAGAGAAGGGCAGTTCCAAAGAACAAAGCCTACTGGAAAGACCAAGACTACAGTGTCCACTACAGTTCCTCCCAGGATTACTGGCAAACACAATGGTTTAAGAAGTCTCAGAAAGCTCTTGTGTTTGTTCTTGGGGGAACAGAAGAGAAAAGCCAGACTACATCCCATTCTGCAGTAGTCCAAGGAAACGAGATGGAATTGGATGGAAGAGGTGATGGTATGAGACACAGAAATGAAAAAGAGGATGACTCAGCAGCTCTAGGTTTGGAATCCTACTCACCCAGGCCAGTGGAGCATCCTGGATTTCAGTGCAAAGGAGAAAGGAGAAAGCCACCAGCACGTGGTGTGTTTTTCAGCTGCGTGGATGGATCTACAATCCCTCCAAGATGGGGGTCCTTGTTCTTGGAGAGTGGTTTGTTCTTTGACAAGTCGAGAGAGAGAGAGAGAGAGAGAGAGAGAGAGAGACACCAACCATGAGCTATACAGCTAGTCCCTGCCTCAGAGCCAATCAGCATGGAAGGACAGGGTGTTCTCATACGTGGTGAGGCCATTGTGCAAGACATGGCTGCACTGAAGAGTTCTGGGAAGGCTTCAGCCATCTCTTTGCAGGTGCCCTGTGTACTGGCCTTCTCTGATCCAGGCATGTGGGTCTCCATTAGGCATCTTGAAAGCCTTACCTTTGAGGTGGTTTCCTTCTACAGTTGTTTCTCTTCTATAATAGCAGGTTGGCTATTTGGTCACATCAGAAGGGCTTTAAATATTTAAAACATTTGTTAACTTCAGGCTCAAGGGAGCCAAGGTCCCATGGGCACTTCTGACCTATGGGAGACAGGAACTGACCCCCTGCCTATGGACAGTTCTGACATGCACTTCACAGACTCCTTTAGAGATTCTAGTTACAGAGCATCCTGTCACAGGAGGCTGCAGCCAGCTGGACACTGCATCCTTATGTTGACTCTTCTCTCTTCACTCCTTCATTCTTTCTCCCTAAGATCAAGTTCCTAAATCAACAACTTGCAAAGAGATATTGCTTTCAGTGAAATTGCTTCCAATCTTCACTCCTATGAACAGTGCTGCAGAGAGCATCTTTATAGCTAAAACTTTTTAGTTTGTGAAAATAATTTTGGAGAATAAATTCCCTGATGAGTAATTGCTGAGTTAAAGAGCTTGCCTGTTGATAGCTATTGCTAAATTGCCCTCCAAAGCTGTTTCAGGAATTTGCACTTCATGACTTTCTTGATGTTGAATATTATTAACCTTGAAAAATTTTGGCAAGTGAATGAGGGAAAAATAGCACTTCACAGGTTTAATTTATAGATTTCTGATTATTAGTTTCCAGAATATTTGTATTCTTCTACAATTGCCTAGTTATGTCTTTTCCTCAATTTGTTTCCCCTGTGAGATTTTTAAAATTGTCTTAGGGATTTGAGGAGAACTTAAAAAAAAATGTCCTTACAATGTATGTTGTAGATTTTTCTTCCTAGTTTGTTATTCTGCATTATGTTTCATTTATTTTTTGCTACATAGAAGTTTAAATCTTGATGTGCTCAGAATATGTCAGAAATTTTGCTTGTAATTCTGGACTTCATGTTATGTTTAAAAAGTTTTTTACTCCACAAAAATAAATATACTTTTTGGGATTTTCTTCAAGGATGATTATTTCTTTTTTTTTAAATTTTTTATTGGAAATTTTTAATGTACACCTTAATGTGATTCATTCTGACATGCTTTTCATTATGACATTTCCATATATACATTTTGTTGTACATTATTCATATAGGTTCCCCCTTACCCTCTTGTGCACTTCCTGCCCCTGTTCCCCCCACCCATCAAAGACTTCTCTTCCATTTACTTGTCTTTTTATGGTAATACTTTTCTATATATCCTTGGGTTCCAGATCTGTTTAAGATAGAAACTTTTTCTGTAGTGAACTTTCTTTTTACCTTGTCAGAACTATTACATGCATTTTCTAGAAGGGATGGTTATATCTTTAAAAAAATTCCAATTGGAATTTATTTTAGGTATTATTTTATTCAGCTTCCATGATAACTTTGTCCATTTGAGCAAAAACAACAACAACATCAAACAATTTATTGGCAATTTATTGGAAGAGAAATAGAGATTCTGTGGGGTCAAGATACTTGCCCTGGGCAATTTCATGAGTTGAGAACTTGAACTTAGGTATTGGAGCCTTTAGCTTGTGTCTGGGTTGGAGACTGAATCTGAGGTGCATATGATGCTCTTGGCCTCCTAATGAGTAGCATTTTTAATTCTTTCAAACCCTCCCTGGATGAGCAAATAGGCAACTTGCTATTATAGAAGAGAAACAACTGTAGAAGAAGGAAACAACTTTGCTGAAGACCTCAGAAAACTCTGGGACTCTCTCTCAGCATGGTCTCTTCACTTAGCTCTCCCTCTCTTGTTTGGCTTAGTCTCACCCTAAATCTAACTGTAGGTGTCTGAGACATGGCAGCTCTTCACATCCCAACAACCTTCCCCATGCTCAGAGCGCTAAGATGTTCCCAAGATGTCCATTGCAGTGTTGTTTATAAAGATGAGAGATTTGAATGAACTCCAGTGTTTCACCATAAGAATCTGGTTGAATAAGTGGTGGTGGGAACATATCTTGGAACATCAAAGAGTCATCACAATACTGTGTAAATGTCACTCAGGAGCAGTGTGTGCTCACTGTGTATTGAGACACCAAGGCTCACCATGTGAATGCCCACAGGGGCCCAGCACATAGGTGAGGGAAACCACCTTCGTCAGGGTTGTGGCAGGCGTGGAGCCTGTACCCTTCCTGCAAGGGCCGGCTGTGACCCAACTCTAGCTGCTTCTGCTCTACAACTGCAGGGACCAGAAGCTGCCCAGTCGCTCTCCTTTTTAAGATATCCGAAATCTGCCTTTTAATGTGAATCCTCCAGAATGCAAAATTTGAGCTACTGAGATTTGAAAAAGATTATTTGGACTAAACAGAATATATCTTCAGGTTGGATCCTTCCAGAAGCTTCTGGTTTATGACTCCTGGTTGTAACAACTATGATCATGATGATAATGGTGATGGTGGCGATAGTGACACAGGTATTATTAATGGGCTTGGTCAATGCCAGGGACTCAGTTCTAAGTGCTTTGTGTGAATTAACTCATTTACTCCCCACAACTGCCTTCCGGGGTAGATATTATCATACCCACTCTGCAGATGAGGAAACCAAGGCTCAGAGAAGTGAAGTTATTTACCTCAAGTCATATAGCTAGGAAGTATGGAATCAAGAACCAGATCTGCATCTGGCTGTATCACCCATGCCCGTGACACTCCACTATACTCTACATACTATACAGGGTGGCCTTATTTTTATTTAAACAAATGCAGTCTGGGTATTTTGACTGCTTATTCTATTTTCAGTAAAAATATGCCTTGAACCATTTTTGTACACTGGTCCTATATATTAGGTTATGGTAAAATAAAGATCGAAGGCCAGAGGGCTTCATTCTCCTTTCCTGTCCCCTGCTGCCACTGAGTCTGTATTCCCACTCCCTCCTCCTACAATCTGCTTCCTTTGGTACTCCCCACAGTTGTGATCCCCTGGGCTCCAACTGTACCTGGACCCTGGGCAGAAGAGCAACCTCTGGTAAGGGGTGAGTCTTCAAGCAGACCTGGTCTTAGTTTGGGTTTTCTAGAAGCCCCTGAGATAAGATTTATATGTCCCAAGGGAGATGAGGAAGGGAGCAGGGGAATCAGGACAAGGAAGGGGAGGAATCTAAATAGGATGCAATTTCAGCCAAATCCCATACAGGGTGGCCTTGGCCTGATCCTGCCAGGTGCCCTGGAGGTGAGTGACATTTTCAGATCAGCTCACTTCTAGGGAAGGGAACTGGACTTGGTATAATGATGTACTTGTCACTCATCAGTAAAGGGCTGTCTGGGAGAAATGCTCAGGGTCTTCTGGTCCTCTGCAATGCCAACAGATAGCCCCCAGTAGTCAAGGAAGGTCATAGCCAAAAATTAGCCAAAGGGAACTCATGGAGCTGGCCTCCAGAGGGCTATGCACACAGAAACTGGAGAGGTTGGTAGGTGTATAGGAAAGGTAAATTGGGCTCTGCATGGATCTGGGTGGGGCAACAATATCACCCACGGCCGACCTAGTTTAAGGTGGGAGATGCTGGGATGTCCTGAAATGAGGGCTTTCAAATTCTGAGATTATGTGGGGTGTGTTGGTCCACGTCTATAAGCCCACCAACTAGGTAGGTAGAGGCTGGAGGATTGCAAGTTCAAGAGCAGAGGCAGCCCATGTAATTTAGTGAGACCCTGTCTCAAGATAAAAACTAAAAGATGGGGTTGGGAGTGCAGCTCAGTGGTAGAGTGCTTGCAAAATATGCACTAGGCCCTGGGTTTAACTCCCAAGTACCACACACACAAAAGAAAAATCTAAGATCGACCTAGTGTTGTCTTCTTGCTATGTGACCTTGACAAGTCTCTCAGCCTATCTGAACCAGTCTTCTATTCTGAAAAATGGAGGCACTGCCCCAGGGCTTTGTAAAGTGTAAAACAACACATTAATATAAGGCATGTACCTTATAAGGCTGGGGATTTGTGTATTCCATGTCTTTGTTTGTTAAATCAAATGGGATTGTGTTCAGGCTACTGTAACAAAATACCAGAGACTGGGTGGTTTAAACAAAGAAATTTATTTTCTCACAGTTCTGGAGGCTTGGAGTGTAAGATCAAGATGCTAACAGGGTTGCCTCTCTTCTTGGTTTGCAGCCAGCTGCATTCATGCTGTGCCCTTGCATGGCCTTTCCTCTGTGTGTGCATGGGAGAGAGAGATCATTAATCTTCTTAATCTTCTTACCTGTCCTGTTGGATTCAAGCCTCACTCTTATGACCTCAGGGCTGGGGTTTAGCTTAGTTGGTAGAGTGCTGCTCTGTGCTCTTTGAGGCCCTGGATTTGAGAGCCTCATAGAGCTCACTGGGCCCACTCCCTAAACAATCTTGAAACAATCAGCCATTGAAAACACTAGGGATAGCAGAGAAGAACTGACATAGTGCCAGGCATGGCACAGTGTTGGGAAGTGTTTTGTTCTGTTGTACATAGGGTTGCTATTAGTCAGACCCACCTCGACAGCACCTAACAATAACAATTTATGAACTCATTTAATCTTATCTCCCTAAAAGCCTCTTCTCTAAATATGGTTACATTGTGGTTTGTTGTTGTTGTTAGGTGCCATCGAGTTGGTATCTGACTCATAGCGACCCTCTGTACCACAGGGGAAACACTATTGTCAGTGCTTCTCGGCTGTTCATAGGGTTTTCAATGGCAGATTGATTTTTGGGAGGGGGTTGCCTGGTCCTTCTCCCAAGCCTACAGCTTCTGGTGTTCCCAGGCGGTCTCCCATTCAGGTACTAACCAGGCCCGACCCTGCTTAGCTTCCAAGATCTGACGGGATCAGATGCCACAGGGCTATGGCTGCAGGCACATTGTGGTTTAGGGCTTTAATATATGAATTATTGGATGGGAGGAAGAGATATAAGTCAGTCCATAGCATGTATCCCAGTGTGTCAGTCAGCTTGTCATGCTGTGGGGTCTTGTGTGTTGCTGTGATGCTGAAAACTATGCCACCAATATCTCACATACCAGCAGGGCTACCCATGGTGGACAGCTTTCAGCTGAGCTTCCAGACTAAGACAGACCAGGGAGAAGGACCTGGCAGCCCACTCCCAAAACAATCAGCCATTGAAAACCTTATGAATAACAGAGCACTGTCAAATATAGTGCTGGAAAATAAGCACCCCCCAGGCTGGAAGGCATTCAAGAAATGACTAGGGAAAGTTGTCTCCTCCAAATAAGGTCGATCTTAACGAAGGGAATGGAGTGAAGCCCCTAGGACCTCCTTTTGCGGATGTGGCATGACTCAAAATGAGAAGAAGCATAGTGGCTGCATCACTGGGCTCAACATAAAAAGATCATGTGCATGGCATAGTATCAGGTAGTGTTCCATTCTGTTGTACACAGGGTCACTATGAGTCAAATCCAACTCAATGGCACCCAACAACATAACATGTATGTAAAATGCTTGCATAATGCATACTAGGTGCTCCATAAGTATTAATTTTATCTCTCCTCCTCCCTCCATTCTTCTCTTCCTTCCTTCTAACCAGTATTACTTTCCAAGCTCTCTTCTGGGTTGAGACCAGAGAACTAAACTCCACACACAGTGTGTGCCTCATTTCCTGCACCCACAGGGAAGCAAAAGCAATAAGCTTGAGATTGAACCTGAAGTTCCCCTGATGTAGTGTTTTAAACAGGCCAAAAATTGGGTCTGCCTCATTGGGATGTATTTTTCTGGGCCTGGACTGTCTGGACTGTGCCTACTTTTTAAAAATTGTTGCTAACTTTAAATATGACTTTACTTTTAAAATGCCCATCTTTTGCTTCTTTTGAAACACTTAAACAAGCTGGCAGCCCTGGGCCTGCATTCCAGGGAGGCCTCTGTCAGCCTCTGGTACACAGTGGCTACCCTGGGGAGAAGAAACATATATTTTTTGGAGCACTCCATTCCTCACTGGTCTGACTTGGTAATTTATTACCTGTCCATCCCCTGTAAGTATTAAGATTTGTGGCTGTTGGTTTAAATAAGTACGACTCTAATTGAAGAGCCTTATTTGGAGCTATCACTTTTCCCATATGGAGAATGAGGTCAAGAGAATCTTGTTTACTATGGGCTTAGGATAATGGGCAGGGGGTGAGGGTGAGGCTAGCTGGTGGCTGTTGGGTACCATTTTGCAATCAGTTGGCTCATTTGTGGCCCCAGCTAACATCCTCCCTGTATCAATGCCCTTCATTCTTTACCTATCCTTCCTCATTTTGGCTTTCAACATTACTATGTGACTTGCTTTAAGCCAATGAAATTTGTAAGCACGATGGAAGCAGAGGTTGGAAAAAGTGCTTATACATTTCCCCTTGCTCCCTTGGTACTCTGTTGTCCCCTTGAGAACATGCCCAGACCAGCCTGTTGGGGGAAAATGACAGACATGTGAGAGAGAGACAGGAGGGAGAGAGATCAGTTGTCCCAGCTGAGGCCATCGGCAACAGCCAGCTGATGGGCACACATGTGGATGAATTCAGCTGTGGCCAGAACTGCCAGCCAGCCTGCAGAGCTGTGGGCAGCAATAAAAAAATAACTAGTAGTTTTAAATCATCAAGTTTTGGGCTATTTGTTACACAGAAATATTGTGGCAGCAGATAACTGATAAATTTACATTTTGTACAGATTCCCTGCCTTCTCCCCTCCTTATGTTTTACTTTTTCTTAGATTAAATTATTTAGAGAAGTTTTAAGTACACAGAAAAGTGGAATAGAAGCTGAATTGAGGAATCAAGGACTTCTAAATCTTGGCAACTATGAATAAAGCTACTCCAAGCATCAACATACAGAGATTTCCATGTGCTCCCTGCCCTCATACATGTCTAGCCTCTGCCTTTATGAACATCCTTCAGTTGTATATGTGTTATAATTAGTAAACCTAAGTTGACACATCATCATCACCCTAAGTTCATAGCTTACATTAGGGTTCACTCTTGGGGTTGTACATTCTATGTGTGGGGCAATGTGTAATGATATATATTGTATTAGTTAACTTATACATCAATGTGGCAAAATACCTGACTGAAATAGCTTATTGGAGGAAAGACTTATTTGGGCTCACAGTTTAAAGGATTTTAGTCAATACAGGCAGGGCAGGCATGGTGGTGGGGCAGGCAGCAAGGCTTGTGGTAGAGGACCTCACATCACAGAGATCAGGAAGCAGAGGGAGCAACTGGAACTGGGAGCCTGCATGAAACCTCCAAAGATATGCTCCCAGTGACCTAGTTCAGCAAATCTAAGTCCTATCATTCAAAGTTCCACAGCCTCCAAAAACAGCATCACCAACCAGAGGCCAAACATTTAAACACATGTCCTTTGGGGGAAATTTTATTCAAAACATAACACTTGACCCCTGACTCCAAAAGGTTCATAGTCATGTCATAATGCAAAATACAGTCAGTCCAACTTCAAGAGTCTCCAGATTCTCCGTAGTCTCAACCTTCTTCAAAAATTCAAGTCCAAAATGTCTACTGAGACTCAAGACAAACTTAGCTGTGAGTCCCTGCAAGACAAAAAACAGGTTACATATTTCCAACATACAATGGCACAGAGTAAGTGCTGCCACTCCAAAAGGGAGGAATGGGGGCATGGAAGGGAAAGATTTGTCCAAAGCAAGACTGACAACCAGCAGGACAAACAAATCCTGTAACTCCGTGTCTAGCATCTGGCACGTGAGATGGTATCATCTGGACTCCAACAGGCATGGACATCTCTGGCCCTATGGCCTTGCCACTTGCAGCACACATGGCCATCTTAGCCTGGCTCCAGTCATTGCTGGTAGCTTTCCTTGGTAGACATTTTACATTGCTGGAATCTACAACATTGTGAGGTCAGCACTGCAGTTTAGGCTCCACTTCCAAAGATTCACACAGCCCTCTGGGGTCTCCATGCAGGGAAGCTGACCATGGTGTACACTGTGTGTCATTGCATGCTATTCTGTGGATCTTTGGTGGCAGCCTCCACAACCCTTTACCTCTTGCATTCTTCATGCCTGAAAAACCAGCACCACATGGATGATGCCAAGGCCTACTGTCAGCTTGGGTGGTAGCTGGACCCCTTTTGGCCATGGCTACAGGAGCAAGCCCTATGTGCCTGGGCCAGGAAACTTATCTAGGAGGCTGTTTGCCAGCTGGGAGTCCAGGAGGCACTTGCTTTTCAGACACTTTCTTTTCAAAGGAAAGAGCTTCCAGTTTCACACCCTAGAGTCTTAGACGGGAAGGACATGGCTGATTCTTGCCTTGCCCTCAGGGCATTCTTCCCATTGTTCTGGCACAAAGTACCAGCTTTTCTTTAACAGTGCTCACTTTGTTTACAATTACAGCTTCCTTGCCTAAACTGGTCCTATCTGCAGATACTTCCTGTGGCTTTTTTTTTTTTCTTGCTAACTGCATGTTTTCCAAATCTTTCTGCTCTGCCTTTTGCTTCTCTTTTCACCATAAATCTGGCTAAAACATCCAGTAATTGACATACAGCCTCAGGACTATTTTTTTTTTTATTTCCTCTGCCAAGTTAATTAGTCCACTACTTGTGAATTTAGCCTCAAATTTTGAAGACACAGGCAAACTTCAGACAAATCCTTTGCCAAAATGTATTATGAATGGCGAGTCCAATTCCCAATAGTGTCTTCATTTTCCTCAGAAATCCCCTGAGTCCCATCTTTTGCTGTCTACGTTTTTATTGGTGGTCTGGTCTTCCAGACTGTTACCAGAACAATTTGTCAAGCTCTGCTGATGGCATTGGAAGGCCTCTCTCACGCACATCTCCAAATTCCTCTCGCAAACAAATTACAATGGTCTAAGGACCACATGGCCAGGTTTCCACACAGCAATAATCCCATTCTCTGGTACCAATTTTCTCTATTAGTTACCTGGTGTGTCACTGTGGCAAAATACCTGACAGAAACATCTTGTGAGAGCAAAGATTTATTTAGGTGCATGCCTCAGAGGCTTTCAGTCCATAGAGGCAGGGCAGGCATAGTGGTGGGGCAGCCAGCAGGGCCTGTGTCAGAGGATCTTACATTATGGTGACCAGGAAGCAGTGCTCCATCATTTCTTTTCTCCCTTCTCTTCCTCCCCCTACAATCCATATTTATGGAGCACCTACTATGTGCCAGAGATGCACAGGAAATGAAACTAGATATGGTTTTCTCCTTTATTATCCTTAGTCCTATCTCTTTGAAAGATGGACGTTCAATAAGGAGATGAAGAAGTTCAACAAGGAGGGGACTAATTTCCTGGTTATCCATGCACTCTGCTGTAGGCTGATCTGGGATGTTTTTTTTTTCCCCCATTAAATGCTTTGTTGCAATTTCTCTGTTTCTCAGTTTAATTGTTCCCTAAGCCACTGCAAAATTTGTTACTGGTAGAAACAGCTCTTCCCAGTAAAGCAAAATCCTTTCAAAATGATGTATAAACCTGGAATGTCCTTAAGTAATTTATGAAAAGGGTGAACAATACTTTGTATGTTTTTATAAGGTAGGGAGAATTTTATGTACTGTAAGGTTTGATGTATTATTATAAATTATGCTTTGGTCTCAGGCCTACGCAAAAAAGTGCAATGTTTCTCTGGTTTCTTGGAAATATGCTATAAATAAAACTGGTGGTTTATTTCTTGGCTGGGCATTTTTTTCTAATAATGCAAAGTGATGTCAACACCCATATCTTAATGGTAAAATATGAGGTTCTCTTCCCTTCTCACTACAGGGAAGAAACAAACAGAACCTGCTGGGTCCTCTAGAGTCTTCAGGGAAGTTGGTCCCAGGCTAGGGCCTGTGGCCTGGTGCAATTTGTAGTCCTTATGGTCCTAGCTTCCTGTCTGAGTGCAGGTGCAGTAGAGATGCCAGCATTATTTAACCATGGGCTCTTACCACCTTCCTCTTCATCTGGGTATCATTCCCAAAGGTATGTGTCTGAGTCAGGCTGCTATAACAAAACCAGAGCCTGGGTGGCTTATCAATAACAGAAACATTGCTCAGTGTTCTGGAGGTTGGGGAGTCCAAGATCATTGTGCTGGCAGATGTACTATCTATCTGGTGTGGGCCTGTTTCCTGGCTCATAAATGGTAACTTCTTTTTGGGTCCTCACCTGGTGGAAGGATCCAGGGGTCTTTCTCCATCATCTTTTTTTTATTAAAGGACACTAATTTCATTCATGACAGCGAGGCTTCTATGGCTTCCCAAATTCTCCATCTCCTAATACTATCACCTTGGGGGTCAAGATTTTAACATGAATTCTGGGGTGACATAAACATTCAGATCAGCTTGTTTTCCAGGCTACTGTAGAAAAATCTCTCTGTGGAAGTGGAAGACCAGGCACATACCTTTTCCTCAGTGTCCCCATCTATAAAGTTGCCCAATTATAATTCACAAACACTTGCTATATAATTCTGCCAATAAGTTTAACCTGTAAATGTCTTCACTGGGTTTATGCATTTGTTGGATGATTTCTTCTTTCCTCTTGACTGACCTATGATCTGAGGAAGCTTCTCTCCCCACCATGGTAACAGTGACCACCAATAGTGCTAGGCCTTTATCTTACTGGTTTTGCAATGCTGGTAGAAGGAGAGCCTCTTCCGCAGAGGTTTTAGAAAATAGTCCCATGGCTGAATTTCACTGGCTTGAGTCACATGCTCATCTCTGAGCCAGTCTGATGGGCTAGACCTGGGTCATGTGCTCATCATGGGCAAGGGCAGGGGAGGTTGTAGCTCCATTCAAACAATACCAACTGAGCAAGGTCAAGGCTCCCCAAGGGAAAGGTCAGATGCTGAAGCTAGAGGAATAGGAAGTGGATGCTGAGCAGAAAGGAACAATGAATGTCCATGTCCACGGCCAGACTGAGATTGTGTAGGTGGATCTCATAAAATAGCTGTTTGTGTCTTCCATCCTTAGCATCCTGGGATGTCATGAATGCTCACATACGACAAAGCTCAACTCCTTTCTTTCACCTGTGCATTTCATAGACTAGAAGACTGAGGTTTGTGGAAATATTGTCATGTGCCCCAAATCCGTGAGCACTGAGATTAAAATTCTCCCAGCCTTGGCAGGTGCCTGGCCCCTGGTCCTCAGGAGATAAACTACTCTTCTCTGAGTGGCTTGAACTCGATGCCCAATGGGAAGGACACTGACCCAATAATGACTCTTCCAAGCGTATAGCATCCTAGTATAGATTGTTTAGAGACTAGGAGCTGTCGGAGATGCAGTTTCAGGCCCCTTCCTAGACCTGGTGAATTGGCACCTGCATTTGAACAAAGTCCTGAGTGATTTTGTCTTGCTAAGAGTTGAGAAGTGCTGGTCCACACTCTGGACAGCAGGTTTCTAGGCAGCTCTTGCCTTTGGTCAGGATTACAGTCCACTGAGAGGAGAGCTCTCTTATTTTGAACGTCACAGAAGAGGAGAAGGTTGCAATCTAGGAGTACAAGGTCATCTGCTGAGTTGCAGAATGTTCATGGTCAGGAATTTAACCTGCCCCCTTCTTGCTGCTACTTAAGCAGAGTTACTGCTACATTGTCATTCCCTCTACTGCCACCAGTGGTGCAAGAGGTGTCAGAGAGCTTGAGACCTGGGTCTGGGACCAATGAGGAGGATCTACTTCTCCTTGGGTTGCTGGGCATGCAGTAGTATTAATATACTGTTAAAATCAATATTAGTGTTAATATTAAAGTTTTTTTCATTCTTACTATAAATGCTCCCACTAATTTTTCTGCAAAGAAGTACAGATGTTGGGTGATGGGGCAATCTGATTTCCTTACTGGCAGCTGTTAGGTTCTCCCTTGCTATCTTGGCTATTTTGAGTAAAGAACTTTCAGTCAAGCAGAACCACCATATATCATACCATAGCTGAACCACCCTATACCAGCACCAGTGGTTTTGAGCACCTCAAAGATGCCTTAAGGAAGGAAGCCACATGACCATTGCTGCTGCAGCACAACTCCAGGTCCTGAAGGTGTGGCTCCAGCCATGGCTGTTTCAAACAGTTTGCAGTTTGTACTGGAACTTTTGCTATCCCAGTCCTCAGTGAACATTAGATGGCCCTGTGGCTAACCTAGGCTAAAGAGGGAGCACTTCCCATGGTTGCCCAGTGGAGTGAGTGCTAGGATTGGACAAAATGGACTGCTATGATTGGTGAAAACACAAATCTTCATTTGCATGAGAGGTTTTTGTGATTGGTGCAAACTCCCCTTCTCTAGTTACTTAAGGAGATTGTTTGACTCAGCTAGGGAACTAGCCAGGAGACCCTCTTGTGCTGCCCTGTGGTGTTGTAACTTTGTTGTTGTTGTTAGCTGCCATCGAGTCAGTATCTGACTCATAGTGACCCTGCATACAACAGGTGAAACACTATTGGCAGTGCTTCTGTGCTGTTCATAGGGTTTTCAATGGTGGATTGATTTTTGGGAGTGGGTTGCTAGGTCTGTCTCCCAAGCTTACAACATCTAGTATTCCCAGGTGGTTTCCCATCCTAACCAGGCCCGACCCTGCTTAGCTTCAGAGATCTGATGGGATTGGATGCCACACAGCTATGGCTGCAGGCCATTGCAACTTTAGGCACAATAAAAGACTTCTTCAAGTGGTCTTTTTGCCTACTTCTAATAGTTCAGGCTGGGCTGGTAACATGAGGATATAAGTGGGCTGGGCTGGTAACATGAAGAAAGAAGCAGTGGAGACAGCAGAATGGCATTGATGGCAGTGGCAAGGGACAGCCAAGATAGCAGAACAGCAGTGGCAGAGAAAGCAGAGCAAGAACACCAAGATGCAGGAACAGTGAAGCTGACTGGCTGTCTGACACCTGAGGAAGTGAGGCTGCAATACCAGGAGCCAGCAGCAGCAGCAGCAGCAGCTATAACAGCAGCAGAAAGACCATGATTGGCATCAATGGTGAGAGCAGGCATAGCAATAAGAGGCAGCTGAACAGTTTGACAGAGTGACCAGGACATGAAGAAAAGGGACAAAGGAAGAGAGAGAAAGCTGTAAAGAGCCAGAAAAGAGAAACTACAGGTCCTGGTTGTTGGAAAAATTCCAGAGAGCTGTCAAGTATTTAGGACCAAGGGTCTCAGATGCCTTATGCCTGGTAGCAGTAACACTAGCCACTGTTTAGGACTGAGGAATCCTGGTACCATGTCCTGCCTAGAAGCTGCAATATCAAGTGCTATCTAAGGGCTGAAGAATCCTGTTACCTAGACCTACTTGGAAGTGGCAATGCTGGATGCCATCAAGGGCTGAGGAATCCTGACCTCCTCGGCCTACATAAGAGCTGTAGCATTTATGGGCTTGAGAGTCCCCACCTCCTGGGCCTACATAGGAGCTATAATACTTGAAGGGATGAGGAATCTTAACCACCCTGGCCTACCTAAGAGCTGTAATGCTAGAAGGTGCCACTTGCTGCTGCTGCTGCTACTACTGTGGTGGCTTCTATCTGCTGTCACCACTTGCTGCTGTCAAACATCCAGGGATGTGGATGCTGCCAAAGTCCAGCACTTGAAGAGCTTCTCCTTGCCTACCCATAATTTCCATCCAGGAAGAAAAAGGACCCACAGCCGGCTGATTGGTGGCAGGTTGAGGCCCTGAGGCTTTTAGGAGCTATATGACTTGGGCAATAAGTTCCTTTTCTGGGCTTTTCCTCCCTCCTGCTTTAGATGGAGTTAGCAGTTCTGTTTTATTGGCCTCACAGACCCAAAGCAAGTCTGAATGAGATTAAGGATATTGCTATCAGATGAAAAGCCAAGAGTTTCTTCACCTTGTAATGAAGACTGCAGCTGAGAGTCTCCTCTTCCTTTTCCTCTCTAGACTGGACCCATTCATAGACTAGCTGGGAGAATGTCATCGTTACTGATAAGGCCACCGAGAGCTCAGGACTCTATGAAGAGTTCTACCAAATGTTAATCGCCATGCTCAGTGAACATCTAGTGGGTTCTGGTTGTTGCTTCTTCTTGGGCCTAGGAACCATTTGTGGGAAATGGGAAATGGGAAACCACATGGTGCTTTATCCAATGTTTATGGCCATTGGTTTAGGGAGGTGAGTTTACAAGGCCCTGCAGGCTGTGCACTGGGAAATTAAATTGCTTGCATTTTGACTCAGTTCTAGTCATGTCACCAGCCATGGGATTTATGGGACCATAAAGAATCGAGCACATTGCTTGCTGAAGGACCTGCTTGTGGCTGCCTGCCTGCATCCTTGACAAATGGCATTTTCTAGGCCCTCCAGGCTCAGCAACACACTCCAGGTGCCTACTGTATACAGACAGCTCAGGAAGCAATGGAAAGGAGGGCAGACATGGGATCTTCCCTCTGGTTGCCTCCTAAGGAGATAGAATATAATAACCAAGTAATTTCATGGATATATGAAATTGCAAAGTATGGTTAGCAGAGTGGCAGAAAGGTTCAAGACACTGTGAGAAAGTCTTATGAGTGGAATAGTACCATCTTCTCCCTATGCCTAAAGAAAAAAAGATACATCTAACCCCCAAGCCTGGGAATATGACCTCGTTGGGAAACAAGTCTTTGAAGATGTAATTAAGTTAAGGATCTCAAGAGTAGATCATCCTGGATTAGGCAGGTTAGCTCTAAAGGAAACAATAATTGTTCTTATACAACAGCAGCAGAAGGGCCGTGTGAAGATGAAGACAGATTGGAGCCATGTTGCCACAAACCAAAGGACACTTGGAGTCAGCAGAAGCTGGAAGGGGCACAGGATTCTCACCCAGAGTCTCCAGAGGGAGCACAGCCCTGCTGATGTCTTGATTTCACACTTCTGACCTTCAGAACTGTGACAGAATTGTTGTTGTTGTTAGGTGCCATCGAGTTGGTATCCGACTCATAGCGACCCTCTGTACAACAGGGGAAACACTATTGTCAGTACTTCTCTGCTGTTCATAGGATTTTCGATGGCAGATTGATTTTTGGGAGGGGGTTGCCAGGTCCTTCTCCCAAGCCTACAGCTTCTGGTGTTCCCAGGCGGTCTCCCATCCAGGTACTAACCAGGCCCGACCCTGCTTAGCTTCCGAGATCTGTCGGGATGGGATGCCACAGGGCTATGGCTGCAGGCGTGACAGACTTGCCTGGGATATCAAGGAAGGCTTCCCTAAGGAAGTGAATTTTGAGCTGGCAAATATGGGATAAGTAGAAGTCTAGTTGGGAAAAGGGACCATAGAGGTAGCGACAAGAAGAGGACAAGTATTTTATACAGAAATAGTATATGCAAAAACCCTGAGGAGAGAGGGACTGTCCTTGCCCAATCCACGGCTCCTGTCAGCTATTCTCCTTTCAATTTCACAGAGTCATCAAGCTGTGTCCCACCTGTGGACCTTTGTACCTGCCGCTCCCACAGCCTGGGATGCTTTCATCTCCAGCTCTTCAACCTGCCTGGTTCCTTTTCATCCTTCATGTCTCAGCTGAAGTGAAACTTTTTGATGAGTCTTTTCACGATGCCCCTGTTTAACACATGCTCTCCTTTGTCCTTTATCCTTTCCCCATTTGTTCTTTTAGTGCATTTAAAATGCAAATAGTGCTAGTAGCTAAGATCAGCTGAGCCCTCACTGTGTCCTGGACTCCATGCTCACTGTTTTTTAGGTCTGCTCTAATCAAATCTTTATAAACATTCTATGATATCAAAATCATTTTGTTGTTAAAGCCTTATTTCACAGATGGGCAAACTGAGGCCCAGGGAGCTCAGGTAACATAGTAGTAAGAAGAAGAGCTGGGGTGGTAGTCTTGGAAATGATGCTAGGGATGAAGGACCTGGGAACTGTGAAGTGAGATGGGGAAAACGAAGCTGATAGAAAGTCTCTTATTGAGCCTGCTACCCCCGTGGGTAACGAGAGCTTAATCTCATGGAGGGTGACAGTGTAGAATGTCTGTCACCCAAGAGGTGGGAGCTGGGGTACTTAGACATCACCTCCACCTCCTGTGAGCCACGGTTGAAGGGCTGCTGCTGGGCTGCTGGTGTCTGTGGAGGGTACGGGCAAGGGGTCCTTGGCACAGAGACAGATGATGCAATTTGTAAGTGGGCCCTTCCCGCATGGGCAGGAGGGTGTTTACTTCAGACCACCGATGAAAACAATGGATGAGCGTCAGTTCCAAGCTGGGCCAAACAGGCAATGTCTCCCTGGAGTTTGGCTCTTAGACACAAACATCAAAAAGCAATTAGAGTTCATTAACACCAAGGTGAACACCCAAAATGTGTTCCATTCATTTCTGCCACTTACTACAGCTCTCTGCTCCTCCTCAAACTGCCCCAAAACATCTGCATAACGCAGGTTGTTGATGAGTCTTCCTCCAAAAGCTGAAACTCCAGGTTCCTGCTTTCTGGAAACTGGAGTTTCAGCTTTTCCGTCAGTTCTGTTTTTATTCAATCAACACTCACTTAACTGAGCACCTACTATGTTCCCAGCCAATCCATTGCCAGCAACCAAAGGATACTGATGACACAGTGTGACCATCTCTCCAGCCCACCATCCACCTTAAGGAGGAAATTCAGAAATGACTATGAATCTGGCTCGTGGGAGCAGGGGGCCCAGGACATCTCATGTCCTTGTTTCTGAATCAAGGAGGACCTGCCTCAGTCCTGCCCTGCCTCGCCTATGCCGTATTGCCAGGGACCTTCACCTTTCCTAGTTATTAAGAGCCCAGAGTGTGCACAAAGGTCTCCAAAGGCTCTCTTTGGGCTGGGGCGTTTCTCCTTGCCTTGTCCTGTGCCTTCTAAGGAATGCCCATGACTGGGCCATGTGGTACTTTCTGGCAGTGATTTCATTATTATGACAGACAGAGTTCTCTGGAGAACCATTCTGAGAAAATTCTGTGCATTGTTCTGGCATCAGGTACCACCAGCATTTGACACATGGGGCTGGAATTGCCTGTCTGTTTCATGCCTCCCTGACTAGGTTGTGAGTGTGGTTAGCAGAGACAGGGTGGTGCTTGATCATTTCTGACTTCTCAGTTGTGCTTGGCACATGTTGTTGTTGTTAAGGGTTATTGAGTAGGGTCCGAATCATAGAGACCCTGTGTACAACAGAACAAAACATTCCCTGACACTGTGCCAGGCTAATGATCTTTTTATGTTTGAGCTATTGTTGCAGCCACTATGTCAATCTATCTGGTTGAGAGTCTTCCCTTTTTTTTTGTTCACCTGCCACTCTCCCAAACTTGATGCCCTTCTCTAGGGATTGGTCCCTCCTGACTACATGTCCAAAATATATAAGACACAGTCTAACCATGCTTGTTTCTAAGGAGCGCTCTGGTTGCACTTCTTCTAAGACCTGCTTTTTTTTTTTGGCAGTCCATGATATATTCAATATTCATCTCTGGCACCATAATTCAAAATCATCAATTCTTCTCCTGTCTCCCTTATTCACTGTCCAGCTCTCACAAGCATATGGTGCAACTGAAAATATCATGGCATGAGTCAAGTGCACCTTTGCCTTCAATGTGACATCTTTCCTTTTCAACACCTTAAAGAAGTCTTTTGCAACAGCTTTTCCCAATGGAATGCATCTTTTGATTTCTTGACTGCTGCTTCCACAAGTGTTGACTGTAGAACCAAGTAAAGCAAAAACTTGGACAACCTCCATCTCTTCTCCATTTATCATGACGTTACATACTGACCCAGTTGTAAGGATTTTTGTTTTGTTTATGTTAAGGTGCAATCCAGACTGCAGGCTGTGTTCTTTGATCTTCATCGGTAAAAGTCTCAAATCCCCTTCAGTTTCAGCAAGCAGAGTCGTGTCATCTGCATAACGGCAGGTTGTTGATGAGTCTTCCTCCAATCCTGATGCTGCATTCTTCTTCAGCTTCTTGGATTACTTGCTCAGCATAAAGACTGAAGAGGTACATAGCAGGTTCTTTACAAATATGTAATGGATGGACTGGCTGCCCTTGGAGCAGGAATTCCGTGTCTGTGTGGTTTGGTTATGAAGCATCTTCCATAAAGTGCTGAGGGCTTGGTCTCCAGCTGGTGGTGCTATTGAGTGGTGTTTGGACCAAGAAGGCACTGACTTCACTAATGGATTATTCCATTCATGGGTTTGTACTGAATGGGCTGTTAGGCAGTGGCGCCTGGTTGGAGGAAGTAGGTCACTGGGGGCATGTCTGTGAAGGGTTTATCTTGTCCCTGGGCCCTTCCTCTTTCTCTCTGCTTCCTGTCTTCCATGAGGTGAGCTACTTTGCATCACCATATGCTCCCCACAATGATGCTCTGCCTTACCATATAGGGCCCAAAAGAAACTGGCCCACATGAGCAGGTACTGACACCTCTGAAACCGTGAGCTGAAAAAAACCTTTCCTCCTTTAAATTGCTTTCCTGAGGCATTTTGTAACAGTGACAGAAGACTGACTCACACACTGCTTTATTCTTCTCTGAGACCATGGACAAATCACCTCTCCTCTCTGGGCCTCGGTTTCCCTGCTTATGGAAGAAGCAAGTTGAGCTTGGTTACCTCTCACGTACCTTCCATGACTGATATTCTCTCTGCATTCAGGTCTCATGAGAGGCTTTCACTTCCTGCCCTCCTGTCAAGGGACCAATCGTGTGACTTGTTTTGGCCAGTGAATTGCAGCTGGACATGATGGGCAGTGCTTCCAGGCTGGTGTGTGGAATTACTGCTGCAAGATGCTCCAGAGCTCTTTCTCTCTCTCTTATGGGCCGTGGAGACCACCAATGAGGTAGGTAGTGGCTGGATCCAAGTGGGGACATGGAGATGCTGAGTGGAACATGAGCTAGATATAAGCCCTGGTTGTTGTAACTCATTCACTTTGGGGGATTGATTGTTATTGAAGCTTGAGCTGGCCTGTCCTATCTGATGAAGTTACTCTGGGTGGTGGGTGAGAGTGAGGTGTTGGCGGTAAGAATGGAAGCAAGGAGAGCTCAGAGAAGGCCTGTTCATTCCTGTAGGTGAGAGATGATGGTACTTGGGCTAGAGCAGTAGTGGTGGAAGTGGAAAACAAGGAACGGATTCAGTTACCTTCAGGAGCAAGTGGGGCCATGTTAGGCCAGGCCCGTATCAGAATGTAAACAGACTGAGATAATGGGACATGGACTGGCGCATGTGCACAGTATTGGTATGATGTAATCCCATGTAACTGTGAGGTGATTGGGCAGTGGTTTGGCAATTAGCCACTATTGTGTAAAAGCCTTAAGAAGCACTGCCACCAGCACTGGGCATAGGCAGAGAGGACAGGGCACGCATAGAGAAGACTGTGGTGCATGGAGAGGACCCGGGAACATGCAGAGGAGTGGGGGCGTGGAGAGGCAATGGAGCCTGCAGAGGGCAAGGGTGTGGGTGGCAGCACCATGGAGGGAACAGAGAGGAGCACCCTGCAATAAAACAGGTCAAACCTGCCTTCAGCTCCTTGAACCTGTTTTGGTTTTGCTGTGAGCCCTAGCTGGCCATCTTTCTTGCTGAGGAGCTTGGGTTCCACACCAACAGGCAGTGACTTGATGATGGATGTAAAGAACAAAGGGAAGAGGGCTCCCTGTGAGTCACCACTTGAAGAATTTCCAGGCTATAAATGGGGCCAAAAACTCCTCCCACAATCTCATGTTGGAAAAGAAATTCTGTCCATCTTCTCTCATCAAACAGATCTCCATTTTTACTTTTGGGGGCAAAAGAAAGTTCTCACAGGAGAAGCGAGGGAACGAGGGCTTGCCTCTCCCACTGCCAAGGTGTTTTTTGCTGGCGATGTAAACTACAACCAACCACGGCAAATGGTGGTCACCTGGCCTCACAGCGGGCGTTAGGGAAATTGGTGTTTGGCTTGATTATTTTACCTGGCTCTCCCCAAATACGTGAGAAATCGACCTAAATTCCTCTGGTTTTGTGCTTCATGCTATCCTCTCTGCCTTGTGTAATCTCAGCGCAATAAGAAGAGGGCTTTTTAGAACAGAAGCTGTGAAAAGGAGTGACCCAGGGGAAATCTTATTAGAGGGAGGGTCGTGGCAGGAAAGAAGAAAGAGTGAAATACAGCTCAGCCTTGTATGTTCTCATTAAAGTGATTGTGCATCTTTGAGAAGGAGCGGCATTGTTTAGACTGAAGGAGATATAAGCCTTGCAGATGAATCTTGGGGACCAGAGGACAAGGCACATGTGGCAGGGGTCAGGTCAGCTTTGGGTGTGTATCTTATTGCGCTTGGTGGCTTCCTTCTGGAGACCTCAGAAGCTGGGAACCCAATCCAGTGGGGCATATCCTGGCATTTTATCCCCAGCATCTAATGTAGTAGGCACTAGCCACACAAGGTCATTTACATTTAAATTCATTGACATTACCCAGGTGCTATGGTACAGGCCTGCAATCCCAGCCACTTGGGAGGCTGAAGCAGGAGGATCACAGGTTTGAGGCCAGAGGAAGCCTGTGCAACTTAGGGAGACCTTGTTTTCACAGTAAAAAATACAGAAAAGGGTGTGGGGGGGCACTGGGGGTGCAACTCAGTGGCAGAGTACTTGCCTAACATGTGCAAGGCCTGGGTTCAACCCCATGGTATTAAAAAAAAAAAAAAAAAAAGGAAAAGAAAAAAATTAAGTAAAATGAAAAAAATTCAGTCCCTTACACCAACCACATTTTAAGTGTTCAGCTGCCACCTCGCTGGACAGCACAGGCAGCACGGTTTCCCTATCACAGTAAGTTCTGTTGGGCAGCCTGGTGTAGAGTACTGGGGAGACAAAACGTGGATGATATTAAAACAAAACAGTGGGGGGCACCTTTACTGGCTCTTGGTTAAGGAGCCTATTTGCTTCTCATCCCTGTTTCTCACTGAGCTGCAGAACTGGGCTGAGGACCCCAATCTCATTTAATCCTGGCTCTACCCACCTTTTCTCTTCATCTCTGTGTAACATGGAATCCTCCGAGGCAAGGGTGGCATTAATCCCAGGAGCTGCCTGCCTGGATTGGGCACCCAGATGTGGAAAGTGTGGTGGGGTAGCGGGGGTGTGGTACCCAGGGACCTGCTACAGATGGCAGTAGAGTGAGGCCAGACAGTGAGAAGTGGGGCACTGACTCTAGCGGCTTATTGACCGCTACATTTTTTTCTTCTTGTCCCTGAGATCCCTCTCAGCAATTAGGGAGGTCCATTGTAATATAAATAATAAATTAAGCGCATGCTTCTAATCCAAGCCACTCAGGAGGCTGTGGCAGGAGGATCATGAGTTTGAAGCCGAGGCAGCCTATACGACTCTGCAAAACCCTGTCTCAATGTGAAAAATAAAAAAGAGTCTGAGGCCACAGCTCAGTGGTAGAGCACTTGCCTAGCACAAAGCCCTGGATTCAATCCCTCAGTATTTCAAGAAATCAAATCAAATCAAGTCAAATCAGGTCATGCCACTCCTCTAAATAAATACCATTCATGATTTCTCACCAACTTATAATAAGTTTACATTTTACTAAGGCCTGTAAGGACTCACATGACCTAGTTTATCCTTCCCTCCCCAACATTATCTTCCTTCACAGCCTCTTATTTGGACCTTCCTGGCCCTCATACCTGCCTGGAAATACATCTTTGTTTTCCTGGCTGTTGCCTGTACCCACTCCTGGACTGTCCACTTTATGAGGGAAGGCCATGCTCATTTTATTCACTTTATGGTCAGTGCCTGGCACAGTCCCCAGAGATGCACTAAATACTTGCAGAATGAAAGAAGTAATAACCTTGTGCATGATGCTTAATCTCTTTCATCCTCTATTTTCTCATCTGTTAATTGGGAGTATTAGAATTATTCTGGAAGGCAGAAACAGAGTTATGAAAAGTGCATAGCACATAATTGACATTCAAGTTGGTAACTCTCCCCTGCCCCCCAGGGTAATTGAAAGTAAGTTACCAACTTGATGCTCATCATCTCCCAATACAGCAGTCTCTTTCCTTAAAACAAGACACATTCTGGATAATTACAGTAAACCGTTGGGGCCAGGACACCAGCCTTGACCCATTCCTGCCATCTGCTCTTTAGACCTTATTCAGGGTTCCCCATTGTCCCAATAACATCATTCGTAGTAAAGGGATCAAGCTCATGATCGCTCTTGTGTGTAGTTGTCCCATCTCTTGGGTCTCATGCAGCCTGAAATATTCTGTTTCACGACTCTCATGACCTGGGCACTTCTGAAGAGGCCAGGTCATCATTTTAGAGACTGTCCCTTGGTGTAGGTTTGCCTGGAGTTCCCATGTGATGCGATTTGGGTCCCACGTCTTTGGCTGAAATAGCACATGAGCTATTTCCCTGCGCCTGCGGAATCCCACCACGTGGCACGTGATTTCAGTTTGGCCTGGTTATTGCTGGTGATCACTTTGACCACACGATTAAGGGGCTGTCTGCCCACATGGACATCTCTCTGCTGAGAAGTTACTCTTTTCCTCTCTGTCATTAGGAAGTATTTTGTGGGGAGTGTCTCTGAGCCTGCGTATCTCCCTCATGATCCAGCATTTGGTCTCATTGTTCATCTAGTCATGTAAGTATGAAATCATTCTTTGCCATTTTATTGAGTGCATTATAATCCATTACCCTTGTCATTTATTTTGATGTTTAAATTGCTTCATTTTGGTCAGCAAGGGACCCTTCAATTTGGCTTCCATGGCCCTAATTCAACCCCTATGATACTTTGAGCACTCCCTTGCTTTCCATCCCAAGATAGGTCAGTTTCATCTGTCCATCCCCTGAGCGATCCTGGAAGCAGCCTTTGCTCAAAGGACCTCTGATTGAATTTAGTTGAGAATATCCCAAAATAAAGATCTCATGTGTGCTTATTGTTATTGGGATATTGCTGCTTCCAGGCTCCCTCAGTGGACAAATCAAGGGAGAGAATATGCATGGCTGGTGTGTGTGTGCATGCAAGGCACACACATGCAATGTGTATATGTGTGCATAGATACAACATTTAAAAATATCTCTATTATTTCTAGATCTTGTTTCTCTATACTGCAAACCATAAAGTCATGTTAAGAGCTCTGATTCCAGGCCATCCCTAGCAAATTCATTCTGTTCCTTTTTCTTTTCCACATTTGCTTCTCCCTTCTCTGATGGTGAGAAATCCATTTGTCCCCATTTGCTTTTGTTGTTGGATCCATATAACAACCCTCCTATTACGATTGCCATCCCTGATTTTGGTGGATGCCCTTGTCCCCTACCTGGGCTTCTTCATTCTTGTGGGGATGTTCACATGCCCATCCTCATGAGCAGTGGTCCCAAACTTTTCAGAACAAGGGATCAATTTCATGGGAAAAAAGTTTCCTACTTAGGATGGAGGGGGATGGTTTGGGTTGATTTGAGTGTATTACATTTATTGTGTAAATGCAGATGAAGCTTCTCCTGCTCACTTACCACTCACACTGTTACTAGTCTGTGGCCTAAGGATTGGGGACCCGTGCTCATGGGGATCCCCACATCCTGCCTGGACTTAGATTTGGTATCATTATGGTTACTGTTCTTGTTATGATTGTCATCCTTGGTGGGTGGTGGGTTGGTGAAATGGATGGTGCTGCTGTCCTTTAGGTGACCTGCCCTGCTGTAGCCAGGGGGGCCCAACCCAGAGGCTCATGTATGCATGTTTTTTTTCTTTAATATTTTTGGGATGCTTCTACACAGTCCCCTCTAGGAGACCAAACCAATTAAAAAATCCTTGATAATTATTCCTGGTTCAGAAATGGATGGCTGATTCCAAACACCGTGTCTTTCACCCTCTCTCAGTGCCCCCCCACCAAGAAATCTAAGGGAGGAAAAGTAAATAGCAGCTGAGATGCTCCCCCCTCACTTTCTTTACAGAGGAAAATTAGCTGCTCTAATAATCATGAATATTAATGTATAGTCAATTTTACTCAATTAACGTGATGATCTATAATTTTGCCTCAGCGCTTCATGGAGGCCATTTCAATGACTGCTGAGTGGGGCGGGTTGCTTTGCCATGTTCATGAGTTTGGCTTAAATCCCTCACCCCCATCACTGGCTTCTAAGCATGATGGACCTCAGTCCTTCCCTGACCAAATCTTTCACTCCTTTAACTGTAAAACTATTCCTGATTTTAGAAACCAGGATAAGCTCTGACCATGGTGAGTTTATGAAATGTTGCACAGCTCATATGGACTCCTCTTCCCCCATCCCTGATCCCCAGGGTCCCTGGGATGTGTTCCCAGCACCACACTCGTTCAGGGAAGTCCCACCTTCTCTGACCATAGCAAATTGGCTACAGCAGAAGCACTGCCCCACTTGGAACCTTTTCCTTGGGAATTTGGAATCAGGACTAAGACCAATGCCAGAGGTGTGCTTTTGAAAAATGAAATGTAAGGCTCAGGGCTATGGGCAGATGTCTTATCTTGTGTCACATATATTGGGTGGCCCACATACAGAGAGAAACAGCAGAAGGGGTAGTCATAGGATGGAGCAGATGGCCTTTTGTCTATTTGCTCAGGTTTCTCCTGAGCTCTAGGTTCCATGACATACTTCTGCATCCTTACAATGAAGTCTCCTTGTATTTCTAATGTTCATCTGGGGAAATTTCTGTCATTTACATCCAAAGAGTCCCAACCAACACACTTGTCAAACGAGAAACCTCTGTATTTATTCTGGAAACTGGACAAAAGCTTCTCTGTTCCCAGCAGTACACTTACTGGGAGAAAGACCCAGCCTAGGCCAGGGAGTGGAGTGTCGGTCATACCCTCCAGCCCCTTGCTCTCTTTTTATCTGTCCATGGACAATTCTGCTAAAAACAAAAGGAAAAAACAAGCAAGCAAACAAACAAAACAATACAGCATAAGACCAGCCCAGTGGAGAAAATCACTCGGAACTATGGTTGGTTTCAATGCTACCCAGTGGTTGCCTGGCATGTTTTTCCAGGCAGTTGTTTGGGGCTCCTGCAAACAGAGCAACTGTGTGTCAATGGCTCTCTTTGCTGTTTTCAAACATCCCTGAATCACTCTTATCCCTTACTCTGCTGTGTTCTTAGTGCTTATCACCACATAATATTATAATGGTCACTTCTTAACATATAGTTAATTGATTGTCTCTTTCAACTAGAGAAGGCACCTTGTTTGTCTTGCCCACCATTGTACCCCAATATCTAGAACAGGGTCTGGCACATACTAGGTAACCAATAAGTATTTGTAAGATGAGCAAATAAATGAATGAACCTAACTGTTCTTTGGTAACCCCAAAGAAAAGCTCTGACTAGTGACCAAAACCATGACAGGGGTCTGAATGTCCCTTAGTTTAACTGCCTTCCCAGTGCACAGAGGCCATGCACACAGGTAAGTACTTTTCTCCAGAGTGTGTCTAGAGAATGAGGCTTGGAACTCAGCTTTCAGATGTGGCACAACTGCCTTTGAATCTCAACTGTGCCATGCTAGCTGTTGGGCCCTTGGGTATATTACTAAGCCTCTCCATGTTACATTTGTTCATCTTTGGATTGGGGATAATAGTTTCTATCTCAGCAGATGATTTGTCAGCCCAAAGCACAAATGAGTGTTAATTTGTTATCCTTGTAATTGATATATGGTACTTGCTCAATAAATAGAAGTTTTTATTATAATTCTACTAAGAGGCATCACCCTCTTACTGAATAGCACTGGTTATTCATTCATTAGCTCATGAATTGATTTGTTTATTCAGCCAGTGTGGATTGAGTGTTAGATCTCAGGAATATGATGATGGGAAAAAACCTTGCTATTCCCTGTAGTGGGAGAAGGGCCTGGCAATCCACTCCCAAGGCAATCTCGAAACAGTCAGCCATTGAAAACCCTATGAGGGTTGCTATGAGTTGGATACCAACTTAACAGCACCTAACAACAACAAATTCCCAATAGAGCCTGCAGCTGTACCATGGTGGCATCTGATGCCACCAGATCTCAGATGCTAAGCAGGGTCAGGCCTCATTAGTACTTGGAAGGGAGACTGACTGGGAACAGCAGGTACTGTAGGCTTGGGAGAAGGGCCTGGCAACCCACTTCCAAAAAACAACCTGCCATTAAACACTCTATGAATACCAGAAAAGCGGTAACAATACTGTTTCACCCATTGTATGTAGGGTTGCTATGAGTCAGATACTGACTTGGACGCACCTGACAACAACAATAGCAATTCCCAATAGAACTTGTATCAAGGAAAGGAACTAAAAAAGATGCCCTCAGGCATGATGATCTCCTGGGGGTTCAGGGCCACCAGTACAAATTCTTAGGAGAGTTTCATTGTTCTTGTTGTTTTGTGACAGGGTCTTGCTGACCTTGAACTCAGGCTGACTTTGAACTCAGCATCCTCCTGCCTCAACCGCCCAAGTGCTGGAATTACAGGAGCGTGCCACAAAGTTTGGCTAGCATAGTGTTCAGACATGGGTCCTAGTGAAGTACTGGATGGGTTAGAAAAATTATAGAGTTAGGAGGTTTGCTGCTTGAACTTGAGAATTGTGCTTGACCTAGATTAGCCTATTTTCCCACCTGAGCAGTGTGAGCATGGCAATACATCAGTTGGTCTCAAACATGCATGGGCATCAGAATTATTTTGGGGGTAGGATATGTCCCAGTGTATGACCCAGGTCTCTGCCCTGCAGTGAGTGATTCAGCATTTGTCAGAAGGAGTGATGCTCTAGGTGATTCTGACGCAGGCTCTCAGGATATACCATGAGGAACAGTGAACTAAATGTTGATGAAAATTTGCTCTCCTTGGTGCTAGGACTCTTAAACACAGCACAGTCCCCACCTTTAGTATTCTGGGTTCTGTAGAAGCTTTGGATATGGTGTAACCGCTAACCCAATTTTTTCTCTTCCTTCTCCACTTCATTCAGACTTTAATTCCCCAAGGAGCTTTCCATGATGCTGAAATCAGCACTGTTATTGGCATCTTCCTGGTGGCTGTTTAGAAAGGGAGATCTGGTAGATCTCAAAGTCTCCTCTTCCTGCCACGATCTCTCCCAGCCTTTCCTCTGCTTGGTGATGGAAGAAAATCATGTTCTTCTATGTCAAGTTGCCAGCACACTGGTTTCCATGGCAGCAGAGAGGGAGGATGAAAGCCAGGCTTTCACCTATGGCCGAATTAAAAGCCACCCTCTTGGAGAATAAATAATGATTCCAGGAGGGCTTTGAAATTTGGAGAGCATTGGTTTTTGACTCTTTTAGCTGCACAGTATGATGTTACAGAAAAGGCAAAGTCTGGGGAGCACCAGAGGTGTCTGTAAGTGTTTTTCATGGGAGGAAGAGTGCATAATGATAATTGTAGGCCAGGCACAGTGGCCCTGCAATCCTAGCAACTGGGGAGGTGGAGGCAGAAGGATTGCAAGCTTTAGACCAGAGGAAGCCTGTGTAACTTAGACCTGGTCTCAAGATTAAAAAATGAAAAAGGGGTCTGGGGATCCAGCTCAATTGTGGAACACTTGCAAAAGTACCCTTGAGGATCTGGGTTCAACCCCCAAACACGGTAGAAAAAAATAATAATGGTGGCAATATCAATGATTATCCCTCTCAAAGCCACCACTTCTTAAAACATGTGGGGAGTACTTTGGAAACTCAGGATAACGTGTGAGTTATTTTCATGAAGAAACTGAGACCTTACATGGAGAAGCAATTCATAATACTCTCTACCTGCTGTCTCTTTGGTACCTGAGTCTTCTCCTCACCTGATTGGACTTCTGCAGCCCTGTGTAAGCCATGATGCTCCTCCTGTCTCTTGCCCTGTTCTCTCCCCCTTCAATCACAATGACCCAGTTGAGAAGCCAATCTTGTCTAGAAAGCAACAGCAAACTGAAGAGCTGTTCTCTCCAGTTGAGATTACTTTGGGGGACAGTACTGTAGACCAAATGGTGACTCCAATGATAAGAGAGCTCACATTTTAGCTGGGTGTGGTGGTACATGCCTGTATTCTTAGCACTTGGGAGTCTGAGGCAGGAGGATGGTGAATAGAGGCCAGCCTGGGCCATGGAATAAGATCTTGTCACAAACAAATAAAAAAAAAAACCCCAAATAACAAAAAACAAAACCCCAAACCAAACCAACCAACCAAACAAAAAACCAAACCAAACCAAACCAAAGAGCTGCTGACATTTTGCCTGATTAGGGAGGGCGATAATGTTTGAATACAGGTGCTCAGCCATTTTCCTTATGCGAAGGGTTGTTCTTATTCACATAACCTGGAGGGTACTAGTTTCATGTTCTACATGTCCTCAAGATAACCCTAGGTAGTAGGTACTATTATGACCCACATTTTATAGATGAAGACTATGAGGCCCAGAGAGCGAGGTAACTTGTGAGAATTCACACTGCTATGAAATGCCAGAGCTGGGATTTGAAACCAGGTCACCTGCCACTGCAATTGGACATGAGGATCAAGTTCAACTGTGTAACAGCCAAAATAAATCCCCCAAGGCAACCATCTTGCTTGATGCTAGATGGTAGAGCACTTTTGGGATGCTGCTATGGTCAATTTCAAAGTTGTTTTCTTACTCAAGAGGATTTTTAAATCATAGAAAGCCTTATGGAGAGAAGGGGTTTGGGTTGGGTTCATTTTTTTTTTCAGTCCTGGGGCTTGAATCCAGGGCCTTGTGTATGCTAGGCAAGTGCTCTACCATTGGGCTGCACCCCAACTCCTTATTTATTTATTTTGTTTATTTTGAGTCAGGGTCTTACTAAATTGTGTAGGCTACCTCTGGCCTCAAACTCCACTCCTCCTGCCTCAGCCTCCTGAGTCAATGGGATCACAGGCATATGCCACAGCATCCAGTTTTGGGTTGGGATCATTTTGCAACAGTTGCTCAGCACAGGGTGAGCTGCATTGACTGGGTTATAAATATAGAAGCCTCAGTCACAGCAAAAAACCGTCAGCTTCATGCTTTATCATTGTGTGTGGGGGATTAGCAGCATCTTCAGACTTATTCCTTCACAGTCCACAGGGTTGAGTGGCGACATCAGGTTGAGATTTTATCCTTGTAGAAACTGATCTGTAATCTGAGGAAAGAATTAGGGTCAGGCAGTGATAAGAAGTTAGGATAGGCAATGCTCAAACTGAATAGGACCTTAGAAATAGTCAAGCCCAATGTATCTCAAAGTGTTATTGTGTACACCACCAGGGGTCTGTGAGATGCTAGAGATACTGTATTAGTCAGGATAAGCACACTTATGCTGAGGTAACAAGCAAACCCAGAAATTTTTGTGGCTGAATATAATATAGCTTTAGTTCTCCCACACAATTTCTAATAAGGGGAAATTCATCCTGCAGTGTGGTAGTCCTTCATGCAATGACTCAAGGTCTCAGGTTGCTTCAATGTTTTTTTTTTTTTTAAATGCTGTTATCTCATTGTATAAATTCCAGGTCCTGAATGCAGAGAAAGAGAGAGCTGGAAGGTTGCATATGTTGGAAAAGAAAAGGAAAAGAAAATGTGCCATAGCACATACCTGTAATCCCAGCAAGTCAGGAGGCTGAACAGGAGGATCATAAGTTTGAGGCCAGAGGCAGCCTGTGTAGCTTAGTGAGATCCTACCTCAAGATAAAAAGTAAAAAAAATGGGCTGGGGGTACAGCTCAGTGGTGGGGCATTTGCAAAGCATGTGTGAGGCCCTGGGTTCAACCTTTAAGTACCACAAAAAAGAGGGGATGCTAAGGATACAGCTCAGTGCTAGAGCACTTGCCTAGCATGTGTGAGGCCCTGAGTTCAATCCCCTAGTGTTGCAATAAATAAATAAAAAAGAGAGAGTACCAACTAAGACAGAACCATAACCAAATCCATACACAAAGACACACAAACACATTGAAGCAGACATGCAAAGAAACACAAATTTACACACCTGTCCAAACACACACAGGCACACCCACAAAGGTCTACCAACACTCATCTCCTCTGTGTGTGTGATTAATCTCCCCAAGGCTAGGAGGAGAGGCTAGAAAGTTCCTGAGGTCCCCTGGGAATGATGAACTAAGCCTGGAGTGCATAAATCAAGGGTTGGCAGTAGAGAGGGCTCAGGCTCCCTCATTTCTCTCCCACTGGAGCCCTGTAAATGTCTCCCAGCCCCCGCTCTCCTCCCATCAGCAATCCTCACTACCATTGCTCCCAAGTTTATTAGATTTAGGAGCTAGACTGGTTTGTTTTTCTCTAGCCCAGCAGAGCCTGGATGACAGGGACAAATTTACTAGCCAGGGAGCTGCAGAATCAATACTGTATCCCCTGGACACAGAGACACAGCAGGGCTGGGGGGGCCAGCCACCGTTGAAGTGAACGGGGCCCTGGTGCCTCGTAGAGCAAGGATAAGGGCTCCTGCCGCAGGCTGGGACAGACCAAGCCTCATTTCAGTGTAGGCTGCCCAGCCTGTGCTGTGTCCACCTGGGCACCCAGGCCCCATGGCCCTGGAATCAAGAAAATTTAAGGCAGAAATTACTTAGTAGACTTCTTGGAGACATTGCCCATCCTACCACATCCCCAATGCTAGCAAGTTTCCTGTGCCATGGTCACGACCCTCAGCCTGCCTGGGTGTGAGTCTCAACTCAGCCCCTGAGTACCTCTGTGACCTTTAGCTACTTGCAGAACATCTCTGACCCTCTGTTCCCCCTGTCTGTAAAGTGGGATGATAATGGCGCTCTCCTCGTGGTGGGGCTGTAGTGGATATGTGTTTTATAGAGCATTTCAGGGCAGGGCCAGGAGGCGGCATTCCAGACCTGTTGGCTCTTTTCCTCCGACTTAAGATTGTGCCACTGATTCAGGTAAGAGCTGGAAACCTGACTCAAAGAAACAGGTTTGCAGAGATGTGGCAGCTTCAGAAAGAGGATAGTAAGCCAGGCGTGGTGGCGCACGCCTGTAATCCCAGCAGCTCAGGAGGCAGGAGGATCGCAAGTTCGAGACTAGAGGCAGTCTTTATAATTTAGGGAGACTGTCTCAAAAAGTAAAAAAATGGGCTGAGGGTGCAGCTCAGTGGTCCAGCACTTGCAGAGCATGCAAGCGGGAGGCCCTGGGTTCAACCCCCAGTACAGCAAAAAAAAAAAAAAAAAAAAAAAAAAAAAAAAAAAAATGAGGATGACTGCCGGGTCCTACCCACCCCATGAGAGGCCTTGGTTGTCATGGATAGGCCATGACAGGTCTCCCTGGGGGCTCATGCCAGTGATGGAGGACAGGACATTATCATGGCCTCTGGATTGCTAGGCAAGCTGGCGCTTTCTTGGGTATCTGGGGCTGTGGGTGTAGATCTTGCCTGAAGGAGCACAGCCAGCCTCCGATTCTAATTCCTGTCCTCCCTCTCTTTGCTGCTCGCCCTTCCTTCTCAGAGTTTTATTGTGCACCTACTACGTTCTGGGTGTTTGAACAGTGTCAACCAGGTCCCTGGCATGGTGGTGTTTGTATTATAGTTGGGAAGAGACAGTAGAATAAACAGAGAGGCAAACCAGGGAATTCTAGATGGCTGTTAGTTCTATATGATGATTTAGCTCAGTTGGTAGAGCGCTGCGCTGTAGTATCTGAGGTCCCGAGTTTGATTCCCAGCACCGCAAAATGGGAGAAGGACCTGGCAATCCACTCCCAAGGCAATCCCGAAACAGTCAGCCATTGAAAACCCTATGACGGTCGCTATGAGTTGGACACGACTCGAAGGCACCTAACAACAACAACAACAACAGTTAGTTCTCAAGAGTAAGGCTGGGGCCATTCACGGTGGCACATGCTTGCCATCCCAGCGACTCAGGGGGCAGAGTTAGGAGGATGGCAGGCTCGAGGCCAGAGGCACCCTGCATAACTTAGCAAGACCCTGTCTCAAGGTTAAAAAATAAAAAATGGGCTGGGGGTGCAGCCCAGTGGCAGAGCGCTTGCAAAATACATGCAAGGCCTTGAGTTCAACCCCTAAATACTGCCAAAAAATAAAAATAAGAATTAAGAATAAAACCGGCTGCTGAGATGGGAGTGATGGAGCTTCAAGTGGGCCCAGGGAGGCCTCTCCAAGGATGTGACATCTTAGTTGACACCTGAAGGAGGAGAAGGAGCCGGGCAGGCAGACAGCTGGAGGCTGAGAATTCCAACGAGAGGAAATAACAGGTGCAAAGGCCCTGGGAGAGGCGAGCTGGCAGCTTGAAGTTTCACAGGGACAGAAAGAGGGGCAGGCTGAGTGAGGGAGGGCAGGGTGCAGGAGGTGAGGTTAAGAACGCAGATAGATCAGGTCCTGCCTCAACAGCCAGAGGGAGCAGTGAAGGTTGAAGGTGTTATTTTAAGTGTGCCCAGAGGCTATTTGCTGGACGCTCTGAGCTGGGGAGAGACACACAATCCTATGTTGTTGTTGTTGTTGTTAGGTGCCGTCGAGTCGTGTCTGTCGTTTCCGTCGTGTCCGACTCAGTGACCTTTGGGGTTTTCAACGGCTGATTTTTTCGGGAGTGGACTGCCACATTCTTCTCCCATTTTTGCAGTGCTGGGGATTGAACTTGGGTCCTCAGAAAGCGTGGAGCAGCACTCTACCAACTGAGCTAAACCCCAGCCCCTTACACAATCCTATACATACATATGTATATGTATGTATGTATGTGTATATGTACATATATGTAAGTATATATTGAACCCAGGGTCTTGCACATACTTTGCAACTGCTCTACCACTGAGCTACACCCCTATCCCATTTTTTATTTTTTTGTCTTGAGACACTGTTTTGCTAAATTAAGCAGGCTACCTCTGGCCTCAAATCTGTGATCCTCATGCCTCAGCCTCCTGTGTCATTGGGATGACAGGCATAAACCACCGTACCTGGCCCCAATTTATACTTTAGAAGTCTGGCTGCAGCATGCCAATGGCCTGTGGAAGGTAAGGATGGAAACTGGGGGAGCAGGGAGAAGTGACTGCTGAAGTCCCAGGGTCTTGGACAGGGTGGTCATAGTAGGAAGAGCTGGCTTCCCAGGGTCTGCTGAAGGAGGAAGGGCAGGGCTTGCTGACAGATTGGGTTGCATTGGGGTACGGGTGACAGACTTGAGCTTGTCTGTCTCCATTTAGGTCCTATTTTATTTTACTATTAACCTTTCTATGATGATTAATCTTCTTGCTCCGCTGGGGGGGCAGGTGGCCTGGGGGAGCAGGTGGCAGGGGCTGTGATGGAGACCCCCTCCTTCTTCAAGTCAGAATGAAGTGATGTCAGAGGCCTGTGTTGTTGCCCCGTGTCTGCTACCCGCTTGTTAATTGACACTGACTAAATCCTGTCCCTCAACCTGGCCCCAGAGCCTTCCCTGTGAAATGTGCATGATCAGGGAGTCAGAGCAGCGGGGGTTCTGAGGCTCGCTGGAGTGGGCTCACCATGCCTGTTCTGGATGCAGGACATAGTGAGGCAAAGTCAAGTGGGGTCGGGCTGTGTCTGCTCCTTCTGTTCTCTGCTTTCTATTTGCTGCTCGGAGGAGCCTTCTCTCCTCTGTCATGTGGCACAAAAGACAGTGATGGGTGAATGCAGGCAGATGCATTCTGATTCCCTACTCTACCCTCAAAGAACTGGTGAGACTAGAGCTGGGGAAAATGGACTATTTGGGGGGTGCTGTCCTGGCCAGGGAGGATTGTGCCAAGGCCATTGGGAGATGGGGGGAGAGTGGAGGTCTCCATTATGCGAACCAGGAAAAGGGGGTCCAGACACCGAGCACTGCGTTTTCTTGGAGGGGACCTGTCTTCCAACTCATCATTTGTGGTGAACCCCCACCATCCAAATATCCTGACAACTCTCTAGCCTCTGAGAGAGCATGGGGGGCTTGGACATATTATGGGGGGAGGGATAGGGTGCTATAGTTTGGATCTGGAATGTCCCCCAAAGGCCCATGTGTTAAAAGTCACCAGGCTGTGGTGCTGTTGGGAGGTGGCACCTTTACGAGGTGGGACCCAGTAGGGGGAAGTTAGGTCATTAGATGCCTATACCAGGGGTGTCTGTTCCTTGATATCCATGAAGGCAGGCCTATGTCCAAAGATGTTTAACGAGTCTCCTGCCACCTCTGGAAAATCCTAATAGCCCATCACATCAGTCAAATACATTATGGCACATCCACCTTGGGGACTATAATGTAATTATGAAAAAGGACAAGCTCAATCTCTGGATCACCCTCGTAGAATGTCCTTAAAACATAATGAAGTGAAAAAAGCAAGTTGTAGAACCATGTGCACACTATAGCCCCCTTGTTGTTAGGTGCAGTTGAGTCCTGTCCAACTCATAGCAACCCTTATAGGGTTTTCAATGGCTGATTGTTTCGGGATTGCCTTGGGAGTGGGTTG
The DNA here is from genome assembly GCA_007922755.1 of Pedetes capensis. Classification (NCBI taxonomy): domain Eukaryota; kingdom Metazoa; phylum Chordata; class Mammalia; order Rodentia; family Pedetidae; genus Pedetes; species Pedetes capensis. Next base: position 85,227 of record VMDO01000395.1, on the reverse strand, counting down.
CCATGACCTTCTCCCATTTTTGCGGTGCTGGGAATCGATCTCGGGACCTCAGAGACTGCAGAGCGGTGCTCTAACAACTGAGCAAAATCCCGGCCTGTATAGCCCTCTTACAAAAGGAAAAAAGGCATGGAGAAGGAACTCTATGACAATCTGTTAACATCAGGGAGGCAGGGTTGGAGAATGGAGCTGGGAAATTATTGATTTTTTTCTTTATAATTTTTTATTTAGGATATCACAATGAACTGATGGTACTTTCATAAATATAAAAAAATCTAAGGCACATTTTTTAAAAGTTCAAGGTGCTCTGTTGGGTGTTCGAGCCCAACAGAATCTTGTATCTGAACTCTAGGTGCTGGCCACTGGTATGTATTTGAAAAAATGGATGTTTGATTGAAGGAACAAGATGGAGCGTTTAGTTCAATCTCTTGCTTGGATGGCTGGTAAAATCTTAATAAAACAGGACCTTGAGACATGAACAAGTAACTCATCATTAGAAGTCTGGACTGCATATGAAACAGTCCCACCACCCACCTGTCCTCTTTGTAAATGCAGTCCCTGGTCCAGCCAGTGGAGGTGGAGACTTATGTTCCAGCCAACAGCTTGGAGGTGGTGCCCACCATGCTCCCTCACGTGACCACCTCGTGTCTGCTTAGGGAGAGAGAGCCAACCAATAAGCAAGTCCTTTGGGTGCCACTGTGATGTTCAGCCCTGGTGTCTGTGACAGGGATGAATGATGCTGCCCTCAATGCCCTTGATGCCCTTGATGCAGCATCGGAAGATTTGGGCCGAGTAGCTCGCTGCAGACGCAACCTCTTAGAAGTGGCTGCCTTCTCCTTTCTGTGAACAGGCTGCTCATTAGTCCTCACCTGTTCTGGTGTCCTGTAGAGTTGGCGCTGTGTGCTGGGATGATGGGGCAGGTTTGAGGGAGGGACATGGATGGGGGTGGTTCTTGCCTCCAGCTCTCGCCTAATCTTCCTCTTCCAGAGAGAGAGAGAGAGAGAGAGAGAGAGAGAGAGAGAGAGAGAGAGAGAGACAGACAGACAGACAGACAGACAGACAGACAGACAGACAGACAGACATAGAGAAACTCTCTGGCACAAGCCACTGGCACTCCATGCTGCCCTGAGTTTTCCCCTTCCCCTCCCTTGTCCATCTGTGCTTTGCCAAGGAAAGTGTGGCCCCCCTGCCCTCTAAGATAAGCTCATTTTCAAATTCCCTTGCTCACATTTCTAGCTCACAGGTGACAAGAGACCAGTGCATTACTCCTCTGAAGTATTTAACAAATGTCTCTCAGAATACATGTTTAACTAGACAGGTGACTCTAATGGAGGAATTTTCGTTTTCTACTAGGCTGAGGGGTAGAATAACATAGCACTAGGTAGAAGACCCTGTTGTTAAATTGCATTTCCCCCATTTATAAAAGTGATGTGTGATCAATGCATAATATGTGGAAAACACAGAAATCTATAAGGAAAATTAAGTAACAAATCCCTGTGTAATTCCTTGTCAAAATTACCACTAGCAATATACAAATATGCAAAAATAGTATACTTTGCAAATTCTTCCATAGCCTGTTCTTATGTAACAATATATTGTGACTATTCTCCTATAGAAGTAATTATCAATACTGTGATTTTTCCCAAATAGAGAAAATTCAAGCAACACAAAATATCTAAAAATAGATCTCTATCTTACTCAATTTTCCATTGCTGTAACTGAATGGCACAGGCTGTGTAATTTACAAAGAATAGAGGTTTATTCAGCTCATGCTTCTAAATGTTGGGAATTTCAGGGTCAGGTGGCTATATCTGATGAGCACATTCTTGCTGCATGATGACATGGTGGAATGCACCTCATGGTAGGACAGAGCAATATTTCAAGTCTAGGTCCCTCTTTCTCATTTTAGGAATCTATTAATGCCATTATGAGGGCTCTATCTAACTACAACAATAACAACCCATATGGCTTCATTTAATCCCAGTCACCTTCCAAATGCCCCACTTGGTCCCACCTATTAATACCTCCAAAGTGGATCAGACTTCAATTTGATCAGATTTCAATATGAGTTATGCTGGAAAAATCAAACTATAACAATCTGTTAGTATCATAACCCTCGGGGAGTAATATTACCACTTAAAAAAAAAGCAACTTCTAAAGCTGGATATGCCTGCAGCGGTAGCCCTGTGGCACCCAATCCCATCAGATCTTGGAAGCTAAGCAGGATCGGGCCTGGTTAGTACCTAGATGGGAGACCGCTTGGGAACACCAGAAGCTGTAGGCTTGGGAGAAGGACCTGGCAACCCCCTCCCAAAACTCAATCTGCCATTGAAAACCCTATGAATAACAGAGAAGCACTGACAATAGTGTTTCCCCTGTTGTACAGAGGGTCGCTATGAGTCGGATACTGACTCGACTGCACCTAACAACAACAACAACAACAAAGCTGGATATGGTGGCAAACACTTGTAATCCCAGTGACTCGGAAGGCAGAGGCAGGAGGATCACAAGTTTGGGCCCAGAGGCAGCTTGTGTAACTTAGTGATACTCTGTATCAAGATAAAAAATAAAAATGCGGTCCAGAGTGCAGCCCAGTGGTAGAGCATTTGCAAAGTATGTGCAAGGCCCTGGGTTCAGCCCCCCAGTCCCTCAAAACCAAACCAAACCAAACAAAAACTTAGGTTTTTCCCCTCTGTGCATGCATGCTAGAATGCAATCCCTATTGGGTCTAAGCTTGCTTATCCACCCTTGTGTCCTCTGTTCCTGAAAGAATGTTTGGCATATAGTAAGTGTTCAGTAAATATTGTCATATAGATGAAAACATATAAACACATATTTAATAATGCTCCTGGAGTAGAGTTCACTTTTACATGTTTTTAAAGCATAGGAAGCTCTCACTTAATACATTCCATGCATTTTCTCTTTTCCAGGAAGGGGATTGGAGTATATCTTTGAGAAGGACCAACCCTTGGTTCTTGATGTGAGCATTTGGTGAACAGACAATAAGCAAGCTAGTTAGCCTTGGTTCTTGGGAAAGCCCTAAAAGCCCAAATGCTGAAGCCACAGATGGAGCTGTTCAGAATTCTAAAGAGAAGCCAGTGTAAACCATGTGAGTTAGCAGAATGTGCTCCTGTAGGGCTGGATAAAAATCTGTTTCCAAAATTGACATTAGGGCGCCCCAGGCCTGAATGTACTTTTTGATCTTGGAAGACGGGTTATACATTCTCATTTGAGTATTTGCTCACTGGAGGTGAGGACCAGATGGTAGCAGTAGGGTTGTGTAGACCTGACCTTCCCTTCACCTGAGGCTAGAGGAGACGGGACAAGTTTGGCATGGAATACCTTGATATCCAATTACTAGAGTTCAGATCTTGAATATACCCTAAAGACCCATGTATTGAAGGTTTGGTCAGCAATCTGTGGCAATATTGGGAGGTGGTGGAACTTTTGGGAGGTGGGGTATAGTGGGAGGAAGTTAGGTTATTGGAGGTGTTCCCTTGAAAGGGATATTGGAATCCTGGAACCTTCTCTTCCTCTGTCTCTGCTTCTCAGCCACCATGAGGCAAGCAAACCTCCTCCACCTTGGGCTTCTGGTATGAGGCCCTAAGCAACAGGGTCAAGTGACCATAGACTGAACCTCTGAAACTGTGAGCCAAAATAAACCTTTTGTCCTCTTAAGTTGATTATCTCAGCTGGGCTCTGAAGAATCCCATCTGCACATGATTATAATCCACATCTGATTTTGTAGTCCTCTAAAACTGTTGAAAGGGTGCAGATTAGATTTGAGAATATATGGTAGTTCTCTTAGCCTGTTGTCTGTAGTAGTGCCTCATAGGCTGAGGATCTGTTGATGTTTGAAATGCAAATATCCCTTGGCTTATAAATCCCACTTTTAAGACTCTTGTCTAAAGAAATATTAGTGCGATGCCGAAAGAAGTATGTATTGACATTCTGTGAAGCATTGTAATAGTTTAGAACTATTAGAACTAAATAAGGTAAGTGCCCATCAGCTGGGGAGTTTTAAACTTTGGTAGATCTTCATTATAGTGAGACATATCTGTACATACTATTAGGTGGCAGTACACAGAGAATGATCTTATTTATGCAAGAAAACCCCACAGAAATATATTTCTTTATATACGTAAATGTGCAGAAAAGCTGTAAGTATGCTGTTATGGTTTGGGTCTTAAATGGCCACCCCCCCAAAGCTTATGTGTTGAAGGCTTGGTGCCCAATGCAGAGGTCAGAGGTGGGGCTTTTGGGAGATGATTGGCTCATGAGGGCTCTGAGCTCGTCACTGGATTAATCCATTTGTAGACTCATAACTTCATATGCTATTGGGACATGATGGAAACATTAGAAAGTTAGGCCTACTTGGAAATGTAAGTCATTGGGGGTGTGTCTTTGAAGGGTATATTTTGTCCCCAGGTACTTCCTCTCTCTCTTTGCTTCCTGGATGCCGTGAGGTGAACAACTCTGCTCCATCATGCACTTTCTGCCATGATATCCTCCCACACCATAGGCCCTGATGCAACAGAGTCAAAAGATGATGGACTGCAACCTCTGAAACCATGAGCCAAAATAACTCTTTCTTCTTTTCAAATTGTTTCTCTCAGGCATTTTTTCACAGTGACGGAAAGCTGACTGACAGATGTGCCCACTTGCACAATAACTGGAGCTGCTTCTAAGGAGGGCAATGGGATTGTGTATGGAGTACGTGTGAATGTACAATGGTACCTAAAATAAAAGGCAACTTTTTTTTCTGAAAAGCATATGACAGAATTGTTTAATTTACAATCAAGTTCTGTTGGGCCACATATTTAAATAAATAAAGATATGTCCTAGCCTGTGAATTAATTCCTTCCTTCCTTCCTTCCTTTTCTTTCTTTCCTCTTTCCTTCCTTCCTTCTTTTCTTCTTTCTTTCCCTTTTTTTTTTGCGATATTGGGCCTTGAACCCAGGGCTTCATGCTTGCATGCTTTGCAAGTGCTGGACCACTGAGCTGCACTCCTAGCCCATTTTTTTTTTTTTTACTTTTTGAGACAAGGTCTCACTAAATTATGCAGACTGACTCTGGTCTTGAATTTGCGATCTTCCTGCCTCTGCCTCCCGAGTTGCTGGGATTACCGATGTGTGCCACCGCGCCCAGCTCTTTCTTTTCTTTTTTTTCTTTTTCTTTTTTTTTTTTTTGCAGTACTGAGGGCTAAACCCAGGGCCTCAAGCATACTTCCTAAATGCTTTACCATGAAGTTGCTCTCTCAGCCCCCTTTTCCTTTTTTATTTTTTTTCTTTTTTTAAATCTTGAGACAGAGTCTTGTTAAGACATGTAGGCTGCCTCTGCCTTGAACCTGTGATCTTCCTGCCTCGGCCTCCCGAGTCACTGAGATGAAACGTGTGTGCCCACTGTGCCCTGCCAAGTATGAATTTCAATTCCCCTCAACACAGCCTCTCTGAATGGAAAACCAAAAAGTAATGTGGGCAGGGAAAAGAGGAAGAACAGAGCTGGTGCCTGGGAGAGGAAAGGCTGCTGCGCTTCTCTTCCCCTCTTCTTACGCTCATGTCCCTAACTGTCCAGAGAACAAGCACAGAAGAAAAAAAAACCACAAATTAAAATGTGATAAAAACATGATGTGTCAGACACCCAGACACGTAACTAGAATCTTATACACAGGTGGAATGGTAAAGAGAAATTCTCTCCCAAACCTCTATCACCATCCCTATTTCCTGGACTGGGCTCTCTGCATTAAACCCCGAGGCCAACACACACACACAGGCCTGGCAGAGAGGTGGAGGCCGGAGTCCTCACTGCCAGCTCCAGAGCAAAGCATCTGAGGCCTCAGACACGGTCCCCAGGAAGAATAGGGCAACACCCACCTGGCTGCACCCTGTGCACTGACACCAGGTACCATCCTTACCTCTGCTGCAAACCCGCCTCACTGGGAGAGGTTGGCACATGTCCTCTCCTTCCTCAAACACAATCACTTACCCCAAATCTGCTTTATTTCTTGACCAAGAAATAGATACATGCAAGTGTTGGAAGGAAGGGAACCAGGGGCTCTGAAGACCAGCCAAGGGCCCAACGTGGTATCTCCAGTGGTGCGTGAGATCCCAGCCAAGGCCTTGCAACAACCCCAGTTCCTCCTTGGCCTCAGGACAGGCCCTGCCTGTGGTGTTCCCACTAATGCAAGGCTGGGAGCAAATCCACTGGGCAAACGACCCATGGCAGGTGGGTTTGCATTGGGCCAGAGACAACCTTGGAAGGAAGGGAGAAGCACAGGACCCAATACCGGATGTGTGTGGAGGTGGTGGCTCTGGGTCCGGTGAGAAGACCCGGTTGGGGCCCTGTGTTCCCCAGTGAGGTGTGGAAGATCAGAGCTAGTAGTGGTTCCCACCCAAATCGGGGCAAGAACCCGAACCTCTGCTAGAAGGCAAGCATTTTTGAATGCTCACCATGGGCCATCCATAGGTGAAGGGCTTTACTTGAATTAACCTGCCCAAACCTAATAGGGACCCAAGGAGCTATGATTTATTGTTGCTGTTAGGTGCCTTTGACCCCATGTGCAACAGAATGGAACACTCCCTGATACTGGGCCACGCCCAGCATTATGTCAGTGCTTCTCTGCTACTCATAGGGTTTCCAATGGCTGATTGTTTCAGGAGTGGGCTGCCAGGTCCTTTTCCTGTTTTTGTGGTGCTGAGGATCAAATGGAGGGTTTCAGAGAGTACAGAGCAGCACTCTACCAACTGAGCTAAACCCCGAACCGTGAGCTATGATTGTAACTTCCATTTTGCAGGTGAGGAATCAGAGGCACAACTCCAGGGATGCTTTATAGAGAGAACATAGTAGAAATGATGGCCCTGGGATTGGGTAGGGAGATGAGACAGTAAAGGGATAAAGCAAAAGTGCCCAAATTAACTAAGAGGTGCAGTCAGGATTTTTTTTTTTAGTACTAGAGGTTGAACCCAGGGCCTCACACATGCTAAGCAAGTGCTCTACCACTCAGCTGCACCCCGGCCCCCTTTTTAATTTGTAATTTTGAGTCAGGGTCTTGCTAAATTACACAGGCTGCCTCTGGCCCTGGACTTGAGATCCTCCTGCCTCAGCCTCCTGAATTGCTGAAATTACTGATGTGAGTTATGGCACCTACAATTGCTTCTACTTCCCCTGTAATTGTTACAACAGGATTCTATTCATGCATTATGTGTGTGGAACAAACCAACCAACCAGCAAATGACTCTGTTTTGGTCTTACTTGGTCATTGACAGTGGCTGTGGGGTGAACTGGAGAGCGTCCCCTGCCTCCCTGGCTAGAGAGGGGAGCCATTCCAGCAGAGCATGGCGATGGGACAGTAAGGCTCCAAAGACCTATGGGCACATCCGGAACCAAGGTGAATGGATTCCCAGGGAGCCCTCAGAAACATCTGGGATAATTCTAAGTAATTAGGCTGCTATGAATTTGAACCTCGTAACTTGGGAGTAGAGTTCTTTAGGGGGTAAAAAATTTTATTATATAGTGACAGGCTACGAAAGCCTGGTGAATATAGGATTCTATAATAATGGTGTATATAAAACACAACAGGATTATACTATGCATTGTATATGTGAACTCCTTTTTCAGCCTCTGATAAAAGATAAAGTGCCTTCTCTGCATTGTGGTCCACCCTGGGTGTGGATTATAATTTGCATCTTGGATCCCCTATAGGGCATCAGTGTCACTACTGAAACAATGCTACCGGAACATCCTTGGCCTGCGGCAGGCTCTCAGACTTCAGTGTGTGTCTCATTTACCCAGGGATCCTGTAAACCTGTAGATTCTGGGCTCATGTTGTGTAACAAATGATTCCAAAACCTAGCAGCTTGAAACAACAATAAGCAGCCCTTCCCGCCCACGGTCTTTGAGAGTCCGGAATTAGGGAATGTCTTAGTTTGTTGGTTCTGGCTTGTGGTCTTGCATGATGTTGTAGTCAAGATGGGAGTCAGAACTTGTCCAGGGCTGGAGGATTCATTTCCAAGGCAGCTAGCTCACATGATGTCTGATGGCAGAGGGCAGTTCTTGGCAATGTAGAATTCTCCACAAGGTGTCTTGATAGTCCTTATGCCATGGTGGCCGGCTAGACCCAGAATGGATGACCCAGGAGAGTAAGCTGGATGCTGCAATTTCTCTTATGTCCCAGCTACAGAGCTCACTCTGCTTCTTCTTCAGGAGCCTATTGGTTACACAGATTGGCCACGCTCAAGGTGGGAGGACTATACACAAGGAGGTGAATCCCAGGATGCTCATCTCACAGTTGTCAGGTGGGGCTCAGGGGTTCCCATACCTGCTTTTCTTTTTCTTCTTTTTTCTTTTTTCCTTTCTTTTCTTTTTCTTTCCTTCCTCTCTCCCTCCTTCCCTTTTCTCCCTTCCTTCCTTCTTTCTTTCCTTCCTTCCCTCCTTCCTTCCTTCCTTCATATGCCAGGAATTGAACCTAGGGCCTTGTACATACTAGGCAAGTGCTCTACCACTAAGCTACACCCCCAGATGAGAGATTTTCCCCTTTGAAACAAATGCCCAGGTGATTGTGTTATGGGCACTCTGAGCAACCTTATTTCAGAAGACGCCAGTGTATTCTCATTGCAAGTGTCTCTGAGAATGAACATTCTTAGGATAAACATACAGAAGTGAATTTCCTCAGTGAGGGGCACACCCAAGCTTAAGGATGCTGCTTCCTCCACCTCACTGCTCCTGAGAGAGGAGGCCCCATTCCCATCTGAATTCAGACCCCTTGAGGACCCTTCAGATACATCAGCTGCCTGTCATTTCTTCTGGCACCTATTTGCCTGTTTTCAGGGTATGGGCTGAACCATTCAGGGTGGTCAGAATAACAGGGGTGAATGCATTTTGTGTTTCTTCCCTAAACTCAAGCTAACACCAGGGCTGCTGGTGGTGGTGTTGGGGCGAGGGAGGGAGTGAGTCTAAGCTGGAAAAGGGCAGCAGCTGAGCCCAGCAGCACTGGCTCAGTAATAAGTTCCCTTCCAAGGGGGCTGCACACGGATTCTTGGAATGTGCTTGCCCTGAGCTTTGGGAACCAGGTGGGAAGGAAAACTGTTTGGCATCCTTGATTCAGGTCCACAGTGGAAGAGTTTGGACAATCCTGGAAATGACCCCTTAGACTGTAAGAAACACCCTGGAAAGAACTGCTCAGTGGTTAAAGAGCCTACTCTGGAGTCAGACGGATGGAGGCTGGGCCCCGCTCTTCCTTGTCTGGTTATGAGAACTTGGGTGTCACCTTGGCCCTTCTGAACCTCAGTCTCTTCATCTAGAAAATGGAGGCGATTATTTCTGTATTGTTGTTGTTGTTGTTAGGTGCCATAGAGTCAGGCCCCACTCATAGCCACCCTTGTAGGGTTTATAGTGGCTCACTGTTTGGGGGCTGTTTTCAGGAGTGGACAGCCACATCCTTCTTCCGTATTATTTCTATGAGTGTGTCTAACTTTGAGATTGAAGAAAGGGTAAAAAGTTCGGAGAATCATTTGGGGTATAATTTTGAGGTTCAGCTGATTGTGGGGGATCCTGCAGGGTCACAGGTCATGTGTGCCAGTCAGGATGCCTTTCCCTTCCTCTGTGAATGTCACTCTGATTTACTGTGGGGAGCTAAGTCACCCCTCTGAGTCAATAATGGCTGGGCTTAGCCCTCTTCCTGGCTCTGGGGATAGGCAACTTTCGCCCTGGCCAGTCAGGGCACTTATTACATCTCTCAGGTGCAATGACTCGTTCAGGGAGGGCACAGTCAGCCAGTTGGAGATGGGTTTCTGGTACTGGCAAATCTTGTATAGAGAGTAATGACTAGCACAAAAACCATTGTGGAACATGAAAGCCTCATCTAGCTGAAATCTGTATTAAATTTTCATGCATTTGATATATTTGATGAAATGAGGCAAAGTTATGTTTTTGTGGGATGCTTTCCCATCTCCTTGGGGAAAAGAATTATCTCATTTGTTACAAGAAGCCAGACATCTGGCCATTCCCAGAGAATTAACAAATTCTGTTACTCAAACCATGGACATGTCTTCAGAATGGCATGTCTGCTCTGCTGGACTGAACACAGACTCTCCTCTAGTAAAATGAACTTGCTTCTGATTTACAGGGGGGGAAAATCCACAATCAAATCCTGAATGACTAGAATTTATAGTTTTGGCTTCATCTTCCATCCTTTTTCTGCTAGATCATTGGCTCTTGCGTTTGGCTTCTATTAGAATTTGGTATAAGATGATAGTTGATTTAGCATGAAATTTTGTGTGACAGGATAATTCATTGAGGTATTAACTTATGTTTTGTTTTGCTACAGAAAAAGAATCAGAATGAATGGGAGTTATTTGTAAATTCTCCTCTGTGCTGGGTACAGTTAGGAAAAAGGAAAGAGAAGGGTTACTGGGTAGCCATGTGATGTCTGCTCCAGTTGGTGCTCAATAATTGAGTTTCCTTCTTGCCTTCTGTCTTGGTGGAGCTCAGTGAAAAACTAGGAGTCTTTGCAGGAGAAGAATTCTCCCAGGGTCCATCAAAACCTTCTCCAGAGCCAATGACCTCCATAAAGAGCCTGTGGATTCAGGTCAGGCACAGGAGTAGGCTGATGGGTGCTTTGGGGGCTGCTGCAGGAGTGTGGGGGCCCAGACTCTGTTAACCATCACAGGATGGCATGGTTCAAAGGTCTGTGTTATGCAGTCCAGACGCTGTTGACAGCCCAGGCACTGTTGAACCCTCTGTGAAGCACATTCTGCCATCACAGGGAACTTGGACCACTGCTTTTGCTCTTTCAGGTGGCAATGCATGGCTGATCGCTCAAAAAGGAAGGAAGGGACACAAGTGATTGTGAGAAGCAGAGAGAAGGCAGGGACAGTGAGGGAAGGAGATCCCTTCATGCCAGAGGGATTGGAGCTCTGTAGGTGCCTCGATCTAGTCCGTCACAGGGTCCTGGGAATATGGCCAGACCTTCACTGCTGGACAAGGGTGGGAGGTGTGCCATGGCTGGGCTATACTGAAAGGGGATACACTCTGGCCACTGGGGAATCTCAGCCTCTACAGAGTCCTGCAGCCGAACATATAGGATTCTGCAGGGTTGGACAAAGAGCCCGCCAGTGAGGTCATGGGACACTGAAGACTTGAGCTGACCCATTGTTTCCCAGCCTGATGCCAAGCCTTTCAGATTCTAATGTGGCTATAGAGAGTTGGCAGGACTGCCCCGAAATATGGAGGTTGAATTTCTTGCCATTTCTGTAGGATGGGGCTTAGAGTTGATTTTTAAGATGAGCATGACACGAATTACAAATTAATTTGCTGACTCTGTCTTTTAAACATTGCTTTCATTTTTTGAACGTTTATTAGCATAAGCACTGTGTCAAATATTTGATCTTACAGTGTTGTCTTTACCCTTCATAACAACCCCATGATATTAGGTAATATAACATTTAACAGGTGGGGAAACTGAGACTCAGAAAACCCATGTTAGCATAGGTTGTTGATGCCCCTTCAAACCTCATTCTTCCTCCCTTGGGTTTTTCCATTTTAGAGAGCACAGGCTGGACTTCCAGCTCCCAGCATGGGCAGCTCTTTCTTGGAGGGCTCTGGCCAGTGAAGCCCCGCACACACTGGCTGGAAGTGCCAAGGAGTGAGTGTACCTGGCAGCAACCCTCAAACAATGACTTGGGTGTTGATGTATTGATCCTTCAACTTCCTTGCTATCTGGGTGAGTTACCACTGAAAGAGTGGTCACTGGGTCCCCAGCAGAATTCAGCTTTGTTGTCTACAGTGACAGCCTTCTACACACCCTAGTTTAGCTCCTTCCCTCCCCACATCCTTCTGGCATTTCCAAAGGTCACCTTCTACATCAGCCACTTGCACTTGGATCCTTGTCTCAGAAGAAGTTTCTGAGGGACCCTAAACTAAGGCACTTGCCTAGAGTAAATGGCAAATTGTGGAGTAGAAATGTGCAGCCTGGTCCACCTAGCCCAAATGTCTGTGCCCTTAGCTGCTGTGCTAGAATCTTCCTTTCAGCTGGATATATCAGCATTTCAATGATCTGCAAGGACCCTGGGATGTATATGCTCTCTGCCCCTTGACAGGCTTGAAGACAGTGATCTTACTGGACAGGTGCAGGTGAGGGAGGTGTACACCATGCAGATCCCTGGTGTTCTTTACAAGGGAATGTAGGGAGAGCAGCTTTCATGGGCCAGTCCCAGAGCTGCCTTCTGCTCTTTGGTGGCAAGGAGGAGAGAGGGGAGAGCGCTGTGTCACTTTGAGGAAAGGCCTGCATGCTGATGCTCAGCCTCGTTAGCATGCTGCCCAGGCGCCTCTCTTCCCAGCTGGCCATCTCTTAGCCAGGCGATAAAGTAATTTAATGAGGGCTGTCTTCCAGGCTAGAGCTTCGGGAGATTGCTCCCCATTTGTCACAGAGGAAGAATTGGGAGCTTCTGGCCCTGGCCTGCCAGCCTTCTCCAGGCTGCACGCCATTGATCTTTGAATGGCAAAGTTCTGCAGTGGGTAATGGAGTCAGAGCCTGCACGCTCCAGCAGCTGTGGAAGCTTGTCTCAGCCAGTCGTCTGCCTGGTGTGAATTCACAGGCTTCCTGTTTACTCACTGCCAGTGAGGTAGGTGCTGATGGGCCCTGGGAGGATTCTTCTGCTCACAGATGTCTACTCTGCTGGTCCGCCATGATGTCTCTCAGCAGAGCAATAAGGAGAGCGAAAGAAAGAGATTTTGAGTATGATTGCAATGGAAATTCTATGTTTGCCTATATGCAGAGGTCTGCAAAATTTTTGTAAAGGTCTCAACAGTAAATGTTTTCAGTTTTGCAAAACATATGGTTTCCATTGCAGCTATTCAACCCTGCCATGGTAGCCCTTAAGCAGCCAGAGGCAAGACACATAGACTAATGAGTGTGGCTGTGTTCCCATAAAATCCCTCACAAAAACAGGCACTGGGCTGGTTTTGACAGGGCAGCTAACCCTGGCCTACAGCCCCTGTTCTCTCCTCCCCTCCCTCCTTACAGAGCCTGATTTGCATTCCTCCCCATCCATTATACTCTGTGCTCCTGGGAGACTGACTTCACTCCCAACCACTGGGAGTGGGAGTGGATTTTGATTGGCTTAAGCCACCCAGCACATTCTGTTTCTCTGAATAGTGATTGGTCCAGGGGTGGGCATGTGACCTAAGTCAGCCTATCAGAGTGGATGTCAGGACTCAAAAGAATTAGAAATAAAGAGCAAACCCTGAGACTTTCCAGTTAAATTCTTGATTTAAAATGCCTATTGGGGATGAGTTCTATGTACTTGTAGCAGGAAGAATTTTAATAGGCTTTCATGATGATAAACATTGTGCTTTACAGATACCATGTAATCGTCAACAATTTTATGCAGAAGGCCTTCTAATCTCTATTTAGCAGATGCTGAAATGAGGACATGAAGATTAAGTGGCATATCAAAAGTTACACGGTCGACACTATCATGGATGACCATTTGGGACACTCTTCCCATATTCTAATAACAGATCCTTCCCTCTGCCTACCATAATTGATGGCTCTTGAGACTGGCATGTGATGCAAGCTAAGCCAATCAGAATTCTTCCCTCAGGTTTTCTTTCTGTAGCTGGAGAGAAAGAATTTTTTTCTTCTTTAGCTATGCAGCTCCACTTTCTGGAAATTTCTTTCCTACTCATATCCAAAAGGTTATAGAGACTAGCTGTGTTACAATGTGCCCCTGACTTTTTGCTAGGTGCTGTCAAGTTGGTATCCGACTCATAGCGACCCTCTGTACAACAGGGGAAACACTATTGTCAGTGCTTCTCTGCTGTTCATAGGGTTTTCAATGGCAGATTGATTTTGGGGAGGGGGTTGCCAGGTCCTTCTCCCAAGCCTATAGCTTCTGGTGTTCCCAGGCGGTCTCCCATCCAGGTACTAACCAGGCCCGATCCTGCTTAGCTTCCGAGATCTGATGGGATTGGGTGCCACAGGGCTACAGTCCCTGACTTTGGTCACAGTTGATTGGTTTGAGAGTGAAAACTTGACCCAAGAAAAATTAATCAGTTCTGTGGCAGCTAAAAAATATACCCACAAATTCTTTGATTTTCCTTCTTTCAAAGGGTGAAACCTAATTTCTCTCTGCTTGAATGTGGGCTGAACATCATTCTAGTAACTAGAATGATGGGAAGCAACTTCCAAGGCTGATAATAGAAAGGATTGTTTCTACTAGATGTTTTCTGTCTTGGATCCCTCACTTCAGAGGAATCCAACTGCCACATGTTAGGACTATCTAGTGGCCTCTGGACACCCAGAGCCATACTGCCAAACATTTGAGATAACTATTTTGGAAATGGGTTCTCCAGCCCCAGTCAAGCCTTCTGATGGGTTCTGTAATGACACAGCCATAACCTTATAGATAAACTACCCTTGGATCTCTGACCCACAGAAACTATGTGAGAAAATAAACCTCTTGGTTTTGGGATAATTTGTTATGCAGCAGTAGGTAACTGATACAAGGCTGTTCACTGAGACTTTGGGGCTTAGCTTTGAGAGAGTCAGGAAAAGTGGGTCTTGGATTTGTTGGTAGGCTGATTTCTGACCAATGAGAGCAAGAAAGTGACAGTGAGAGAAAGGGAGAGATGAGTGAAGAGAGAGGAGCTCTGGTAGGTGGATGTTGTGTCTGCCACACTTCTACCTTTCCTGGCAACAACACCCTGATTTCCATTCATAGGTTCCATCGTCTACCTCTTGTGAGTTCATGAAGGTTGGATAGAACTGACTCCATACCCTACCCTCCAGGATGAATATATCATCTACACAGTTTTAGCTCCCCACTTATTCATCAGCTTGTCATGCTCTGGGGGCTTGCATGTTGCTGTGATGCTGAAAGCTATGCCACTGGTATATCAGAGACCAGCAGGGTCACTCATGGTGGACAGGTTTCAATTGAGCTTCCAGACTAAGATAGACTAGGGAGAAGGACATGGCTAACCCACTTGCTAAACAATTAACCATTGAAAGCACTAGGAGTAGTAAAGAAGCACTGTCAAATATCATACTGGAAAATGAGTTCCCCAGGCTGGAAGGCATTCAAGAAACGGCTGGAGAAGAGTTGCCTCCTAAAGTAGAATTCACCTTAATGACAGGGATGGAGTAAAACCCCTGGGACCTCCTTTTGTTGATGTGGCACGACTCAAAATGAGAAGAAACATAGTGACTGCAACAATGGGCTGAAACATAAAAAGATCATGTGCATGTCCCGGTGTTGGGTAGTGCTTTTTTCTGCAGTACTTCAGGTCACTATGAATTGGATCTGACTCAATGGCACCTAACAACAACAACAACAATAACAACAACAACAACAACAAAAACAACAACAGTTTTAGTACCTTTATGTAGCCAGCCCTTGGAATTTTCAGTTATGTGAGTGAATAACTGTCTCATCCCACTGACCTTTTTGTGCTGAAGCTGGTTTGACATGGATCCCACTTTACACATGTAAGAGACTGCACTCAAATAGGAACAGGGATGAGCAACACAAGGAGATGAAGACATTTCTGATGATGTTCAAATTCCTGGATCTAGCCAAGTCCTGACTTTAATAACAACTACAGAGGAGGCCCCAGCAGTGAGTATAATAAATTCCATATTTTGCTAATTCAATTTCTCTCACTTACAACCAAGAAAAGTCTTAATAGTACAGCATTCATTGCAAACACATCTGGAAAGGGAGAGAATGTGCCAAGGGAAACAAAATTGAAATCAAAGTTTACAAAAAGACACAAAATGGGAGATCAAATAAGACTGTAACTACATCATGTGATAACTCTCTCTGTATTTAGGACACCTTGTGGTGGGCAGCATAACTCTATGGGGAAAACTTAAAGGATGGGATACCAAACTGTTTCTTAGAGACCTGGTGGTCAGAAAAGACTATGCAAAGTATATGTCTGAAAGCCTTCTGAATAGTTAAGATTTGGACCTAAGTCTGCCTTCTGATTAAGAATGGCAGGGACAGGAGGTAGCTTTGGAAGGAAGAGATTTTTTAGTTGATAAACCATGCATTTTCCTTTCATTTGTGAGTATTTTTTTTAGTTTCTTCTTCTTTTTTGACTAGGATACAAAGTACAAGTCCTACTTTTCCATTCTCTAGAGGGGTCCACTTTTTAACTGTTTGGAGTACATCCTTGCAGGTTTTTTTCTAGGCATTTGGACATCTGATGTATATATGTGACTCTATGTAGTTGTGCATTTCTTTTCATTTTAAGCACATTTATACTATAAATTGGACTTTTTCACATAAGGAGACCTACTTCATTTAAAAAAGAGATCTTTTTTTAATAATCCAATGGAGTATTGTCCATTCTCCTGTTGATGGACATTCAACTGTTCCCAGCTTGTGTGTGTGTGTGTGTGTGTGTGTGTGTGTGTGTGTGTGTGTGTGTGTGTGTTTCATGTATAACCTTGTCCATCTAGATCTGTGTCCACATATTTCTATAGAAAAGATGGATCTTAGGAGTGGAGTAGGGAGGAGAGAAGTTTATGCTATTTTGGATGTGTGATGGAGCCTGCCACTGTCCTCAGAAGAGGCTCTGCTAGTTTGTTTTCATGAAGTGAATATGAGCCCTGCCTTGTCAAGGGAGGGTAATTTGTTTTTGCTAATCTTATTGGAGGGCTGGGATTTAGCTCAGTGGGTAGAGAGCTGCGCTGCAGTCTCTGAGGTCCCGAGTTCAATTCCCAGCACTGCAAAATGGGAGAAGGATCTGGCAATCCACTCCCAAGGCAATCCCGAAGCACTCAGCCATTGAAAACCCTATGAGGGTCGCTATGAGTCGGATACCGACTCGACAGCACATAACAACAACAACAAAAATCTTATTGGAAAAAAGATGTATTTTTGTGGGTTTAATTTGAATTTCCTTTATTTTTTTTTTCAGCTCTCAGATTGCTCCCTTTTTCTTACATCATCCTGCCTCCCACCCTCAGACACCACATTTCCTTTCTTCTTCCAGGTGAGTGGTGAGCTGTGAGAGTTCCTTTCTTGCTGTAAGGCCTCAGGTAGGACCTCACCAGTGGCTTTAAGCCATTACCACTGTTTCTTTTGGGGCTATATTGAAAGAAATTAGGAAGATGGCTTTGCTTAGGTTTAGAAGGTGGTGGTGGTCTAGGCCTTTTGTCTTTGAGATGTCTCTGGGAAAGGAGCTGCCAGAGAGAATGAGGTAAGAGTGCTGAGGGCCAGGAAGAGCTCTTTGGCATCCCAAAGACATCTTGAACTGATGGTAATTTTGCAGTCAAAAGGCAAGGAAAGATGTACAAGTTGCGATTAGGAGTATGAGTGTTGCTGTCTTGGAACAGGGGCTGGTGGTGTAAGGGTGGACTGCAGAGACTGCAGTGGAATAAATGGTAGCTATTATGCAGAATTGCCCGCAGACATACCACTGTGGCGTCTGATCCCATCAGATCTCACAAGCTAAGCAGGGTCAGACCTGATTAGTATTTGGATGGGAGACCGCCTGGGAACACCAGGTGCTGTAGGCTTGGGAGAAGGACCTGGCAACCCATTCCCAAAAATCAATCTGCCATTGGAAACCCTATGAATAGCAGAGAAGCAGCATGACAATAGTGTTTTGCCTATTGTACGTATGGTTTCTATGAGTCAGACACCGACTCGATGGCATCTAACATCAACAACATCATACAGAATATCTATGTGCCAGGCACAGCGCTGAGGACTCGAAATACAAGACCTCATTCAATCCCCACAGGGACTCTATGAAGTTGATATTGATATTATCCCCAATTATAAATTGAAAGCTAAGGCCCAGAGAGATTAACTGCTTTGATTAAGACCACATAGCTAGTAGGTGGCTGAGCGAGGTCTCCACCTGCTGTCGTCTTGCTGCCTCTTAACCAATCCAAATACTGCTGCCTCCTTAAGGTGATTTGCTACTCATCCTATGCGGCCTGGAGATGCACTTGGACGTGTATCACTTGACTTTACGCCTGCCATCTGTGAGGAGGGCAGAGGTTCCCATCCCACAGCACAGGAAACCGAGTCTCAGAAGAGGTAAGTAGTGGGGCTGGGACGTGAACTCAGACTTCCAATGCTCAGTTCAGCTATCTTGACTCCCTCCCATGTAAAGAAACTGAAGAATCTCAAGGTCAGTATTCTTACTGAATGTTTATCTTAGCCTTGTAGACAAGCACAAGTTACTTACAGCCAGCATTGCCACATACTGGCAGAAAAATGAAAGAAATTATTTTCCTTCGATATTGGGGGCTGAATCCAGGGCCTCGTGCATACTTTTTGCATGTGCTCTACCTATGAGATGCACTCCCAACCTCTTTTTCATTTTTTTACCTTGACACATGGTCTCGCTAAATCACATATGGCCTCTAGCCTTGAAACTGGGATCCTCCTGCCTTGGCCTCCTGAGTCACTGGGATTACAGGCATGTGCCACCACACTCAGCTAAATGAAAACTTTGTAAAGAAACAAAATGATTGTTATTTTTATTAGGAAGGAAGTTATACATATCTGCCATTGAAAACCCTATGAATAGCAGAGAAGCAGCATGACAATAGTGTTTTGCCTATTGTACGTATGGTCGCTATGAGTCATATCCATTATTGGAAAATTAGAAAATAGAAGCATCTGTCAAGGACATTAAAAGGATCTATGTGATGGTTGATTTTGTGTGTCGACTTGACACAGCCACAAGCTGCCCAGACAACCTTATTCTGGGTATCTGTGGGGGTGTTTCTGGATGAGGCTGACGTTTGAATTCATAGACTGAGTAAAGCAGATCACCTTCCCTGGTGTGGGTGGGCCTCATGCAGTCAGATGGGGGCTGGAAGAGAACAAAGAGGCTGTTGTTGTTAGGTGCCATCGAGTTGTATCCAACTCATAGCAACTCTTATAGGGTTTTCAACAGCTGATTATTTCGGGATTGCCTTGGGAGTGGAATGCCATGTCCTTCTCCTGTTTTTGCGGTGCTGGGATTCGATCTCAGGACCTCAGAGACTGCAGAGCAATGCTCTACCCAAAAAGGCTGAGTTAGAGGGAACTCCTGCTCGACTGCTTTAGCAGGAACATTGATTTTCTCCTGCCTTTGAACTAGAACTTATACCATCAGCGCTCCTGGGTCTCCAGCTTGCTGACTTCGGAGCTTGGGACTTCTTGGACTCTATAAGTGCATGAGCTGATTCCTAATACTCTCCCTCTCTCTCTCTCTCTCATACACACACACACACACACACGCACACGCACACACACACACACACACACACACACACACACACACACAGACACGCAGACACACACACACAATCTCCTACTGGTTCTTCTCTAGAGACCCTGACTAATACAATCCACAATCTTCTTCTCCAGGGATAGGTCTCCAGACTTGTTCCACACATCTACACAAACACACTGGCTGGACAACAAGTAGGTAAATAAACAATTACCAAAAATTCCTTTAGCATATTTGTGATAAGTGCTACAAAGTAAAAACAAAAACAAAACCATCACCAGCAACAAAAACAAACAAACAACAAAACCCCCAGGGATTTTCAAGAATGCATAGTAAACTCAGGGAGCTAAGGTCTGTGGAGTCAGCAGAGTGTTCTCTGAGGAGGGTACCATGGAGCAGAGCCTGAAAGGACAGGACTTAGTAAGGAGAAGTGTCAGGGGAAGAACACCAGGCAGGAGGAATGGCAGGTGCAAAGGCTGAGAGGAGGAAAGGGCTGCCTGAAATCAGAGAGAAGGCCGGTGTAGATGCAGTGTAGTGATGGGAGGGGGGTGAAGAAGGAACTATGGGCTCGGGCCAGACCTCATTCTATTTTACAGAGCCTAAAGAATTTGTCCTTAATCCAAAATCAATGGAAGGCCATTGAAGGATTTTAAAACAGTCATAGGACACTGTCGGAGATGCAGTTTAAGAAGATCCCTTGGGCTGGGGGAGTCCAGAGCAGAGGTCAGGGCCCAGTTAGGAGGCAGTGTGTTGTGGAGAGGCAGGAATGGGGAGGTGGATGGCATCTAGCAATATTTAGTAGGAAGAGTGGAGATGGGGACTGGGCGGGGACTAGATGCATCTGAAGAGGAGAAGGGGAAGAAGGAAGAGGAGGAAGCAGTGCCCTTCACGCCAGGGCTGCATAGAGGTACCACCTTCTGAGCAAAGCACGCAGGGAGGGAGGCACAAGGAGGGTGGTCGGGAAGGCAGACACGGGTGCTCAGGGAGTTTTGCACAGGATGAGTTGGAGGAATCTCTGCAACATCCCAATATCTCGGTGCTGCCATCAGCTGACAGATTATTCTCCACTCCTGTGGGTGGGTAACTTAGAGGTTCTAAAGCTGATTTTATTACTGCAAGCTGGAAACAAATAGGGAGGTGTGTGGTGGGAACCAACCCAAGCTTCGTTATGGAAACTTGGCGAAAATTTTGTTCAATGCTTGTAGTACAATGGAGAAATGTCAGGCGAAGAGATGTGCAGGGAAATAGAGAGGACTCCTGTTCCTTATCCCCATTTGTCTTCAAAAGTCCGAGAACAGCAGTCATTCGGTTCAATGCAGTTCAATCGAAATCCACCTTTATTGAGTAACTGCTATATGGCATGCTTAATGGTGCCCAGTGGAACTCTGCCTCCCTGGAAGAGATTCAGAAACCATGGCTAGGTGGTCTGGAGTGGGGAGACCTTATGTCCGAATAGAGGCAAAGACCAAAGAAAATTAATCAGGACAAGTAATCACAGCTAAATTAAACCCACATGCTAAGCAGACATTCCACTAAGTGATTAGGATTAAAGAGGAAATCTGTTTTCTTTTGCCGGCTCTCCAACCTTTTCCTAGCGTAGTTTTTTCTTCCCCCTTCTAAAGGTAAAGAGAGGTCTTAACAAGCACTTCAGTGAATGATGTGGAGTTCTCTTGGAGTTTTCAATTTGGCTGTATTGATTTATAAGGTCTTTTCAATTACTGAATTCTTCTTGGTGGCAGTGAGTCTGGCCTGAGTACGTGAGCATCATGCTCTATCGATCCCAGGTACTTAGAAAGGGGCCTTTGCGTGTCTGCTTTAGATTGATGGAGTTGCAAATAATGAAGCTTCCCACACAACATTTATTAAATGAAAATCTCAAATTCATTAACACAGGAACTTGTCTTGTATTAGAAGGGGGCGGGGTTGGGAAAAAATAGGAACTTACAGTAGCTATCATGAGCATAATATATGAAGCAATTTGAATTCAAGGGAAGGCAATTTGGAATCTTATTAGATTTTCTTCTCTCCTTTTATTGTGTGAGCATGGTTGGGTGGCTTCCGGGGGGAGGGGAAGAGCATCGATCAAAACATAGGTATATGGGGAGATGGGCACAAGGAAAAAGAGACTAGTTCCCCAATTCTTGCTCTAGTTAAAAACAGGATAATTAGGTAGTAGTTAGCATCTGACCCAAAGCAGGAATTCAATAAGAAGGAATGTTGTTGTTGTTGTTGTTATGTGCTGTCAAGTTGGGTCCGACTCATAGCAACCCTCACAGGGTTTCAATGTCTGATTGTTTCGAGATTGCTTTGGGAGTGGATTGCCATGTCCTTCTCATGGTAAAAGAAAGAATGAATGAATAAGAAAGACCACTGGGCATTAGCTCTGGAGGCTAAGAGAGCTGGCTCAGCTATTTAGCTAAGCCCACCAGACTCCATTTCCAATTCACTTTCTCATTCACTCCCTCACCAAACATTTATTGAGAATGGACCATGTACAAGGAACTATATTAAGCATTTTATTAGTTTTCTAGGGCTAACAAATTACCACAAAATGAGTGGCTTAATCCTGCAGAGATTTAGTAGCTCAGAGTTCTTAAAGTCAGAAGGCCAAAATCAAGGTGTTAACAGGACTGTGCCTGCTCCTGAGAGAATCCTACCTTGCCTCTTCCAGCTTCCTCTGGCCCCAGGCATTTCTTGGCTTGTTCCAGCACAACTCTAATTCCTGCCTGTTGACTCCATTTGGCCGTTTTTCCTGTGGGTTGGTGTCTCTAAATCTTTCTTTCCTTATAAGGGCACCAATCACTGGATTTTGGGCCTGCTCCAATCCAATGTGACCTCTTGTTAACTGGGTAACATCACCAAAGACCCTATTTCCAAACAAGGTCATAGTTGCAAGTTCTGGGTGGACATGAATTTGGGAGGCACTATTCAACCCAGTCCAGGCACTATGGGGAGCTACATAGATTGGTACCCCCCGCCTGGAGCTATGGTACATCAAGCTGGGAACAGCTTTATTCTCTTGAATCGTTCCTGAAACTGAATGAAGCAGCAAGGATAGTGCTCATTTTTGTTGTCATTGTTGTTGTTGTTAGGTACCATTGAGTCAGTGTCTGAGTCATATTGACCCAATGTACAACAGGCGAAACACTGTTGGCTTGCTTCTCTGCTGTTCATAGGGTTTTCAATGGTTGATTGATTTTTGGGAGTGGATTGCCGGGTCCATCTCCCAAACCCACAGTACCTGGTGTTCCCAGTCCGTCTCCTATCCAAGTACTAACCAGCCCGACCCTGTTTAGCTTCCGAGATCAAACAGGATGGATGCCATAGTACTATGGCTGCAGGCTGCTCATTTTTAGAGGAGAGGAAACAGAGGATCAGAAAGGTGAAGTCACATAGCTAGGAAGGGCCACAGCCAAGTCTTGCTGATTTCTTCTTCATGCTTATGGTAGGGAAGCTAGAACAGAAGAACACATTGGTAAACACGATGACATCTTGGTGTCCTTTCAGATTTTGCAAGGAGCATCCCATTCCTATCTTAACAACTGGCCATCTTCCCTTCCATTCTTTCTTGGCTGCTTCCAGAAACTATGCTTTGGCACTGCCCCCTCAATCCTGGCTATGGTAGGTTAAGTCAGCCATGGGGACCTGGTCTTTGCTGACTTCATCAGCCCTTTTATTGGGGACTACATATGGAGACCGAGAGTTTCCAGCCTTAGTCTTGCGGATGGATACCTGACGTGGGAATCCAGAGTGGGCCACAGTGCACCATGGTGTCATTGTGGAAGCAGAGGAGAATGGTCAGCAGTGGGGGGCAAGAAGGAGGCCAGATGAAAGCAAATTTCAATGACTCTTACAATCCAGCCACACCTTACTCTTGAGTTCTCTGCATATCCTTATGACAAACCTCCCTTTTCTAAGCCAATTACAGATACTATATAAGTTATGATGACTTGCCTCATGGGAAAACCTGCTCTAAGTTGAAAATGTAATAAGTCAAAGATGCATTCGGTACACCTAACCTACCAAACACCACAGCTTAGCAACACAGGATGCTGCAGAGTGTTGGTTATTTCTCCTTGTGAGTGTGTGGTCAAGTGGGATCTGTGGCTCTCTGTTGCTGCTCAGTATTGCAAGAGAAGATTGTCCCACATCTCGACAACTCAGGGAAAAGATCAAAACCCAGAATTCAAAGTATATTTTCTACTGAACGTGTACCCCTTTTGCACTCAATTTGTCTCATAATTTAAAAATCTTAAATCAAATCATTGTAAATCAGGGATTATCTATAGTTTGAAAGGGTTTCTATTAGCTGTTACCAAGAGTCCGCAACAAGTGGCAGAAAAAACAAAACGAAACAACAACAGGAACAAAACTAACAGTAGCTTAAACTATAAAGATATTTATTTATTTACCAAGATATTTGGTAAGCCAGGCGTGGTGGTGCACGCCTATAATCCCAGCGGCTCGGGAGGCGGAGGTAGGAGGATTGCAAGTTCAAGACCACAGGCAGTCTGCATAACTTACTGAGACCCTGTCTCAAAAAGTAAAAAAAAAAAAAAAAAAAGGGCTGAGGGTGCAGCTCAGTGGTCCAGCACTGGCAGAGCATGCAGGCACAAGGCCATGGGTTCAACCCCCAGTACCACACACAAAAAAAGATATTTGGTAGGAGATAGATCTGGAAGGTGGTTCTAAGTTCACTGTCACCAAGGGCATAGGTATTTACTATCTTCTTGCACTGCTGTCCCTGGTATGTAGGCAATGACTTCCCTCATGGTAACAAGATGGCTGCTGCAGCTCTAAGAATCACATCCTCACAAGACAATGTTCAAAACCAGGAAGGGATGCCAGGCACTGTGGCACATGCCTGAAACCCTACTGATTAGGGAGGCAGAGGCAGGAGGATCACGAGTCTGGGGCCAGAGGCAGCCTGCATAACTTAGCGGACCTTGTCTCAAAATAAAAAGTAAAAAAAGGGACTGGGGTGCTACTCAGTGGTAGACTCTTTGCCTAGCATGTGTGAGGCCCTGGGTTCAATCCCCCAGTACTGCAAAACAAAAGAACAAACTAAACCAAACAAAAAAATAGGAAGGGAGGATAGCCACAGCTGGAAAAACACTTTCTCTGCATGTACGTGGCTCTCATTGGAGGGGTTGGGAAGACTGCTTTCCAAAAACTCTCTCAGCAAATTTCTCTTATGTCCCATTGTTCAGATCTGGGTTATCTACATCAGTGCTAGACCAGCCACTGGAAGAGGGTTTGCATAAGTCTTAATCTGTTGTTGTTAATTTATCTTCTGCCTGCAGCCATACCACTGTGGCATATGATCCTGTCAGCTTTCAGAAGTTAAGCAGGGTTGGACATGGTTAGTACTTGGATGGGAGATAGCCTGGGAACACCAAGTGCTGTAGGCTTAGGAGAAGGACCTGGCAACCCACTCCCCCAAATCAATCCACCATTGAAAACCCTGTGAATAGCAGAGAAGCACAACAGTAGTGTCTCATCTGTTATATATACAGTTGCTATGAGTTGGACATGGACTCAATGGCACCTAACAATAACAATTCATCCTCCAGAGCTAAACATATTTATTCAATAAAACAAAACCAGAACCCTGTAAGGAAGAAAGAAAAGGGTAGAATGGTACTAAGAGGGTAATCAATAAACAACTTCATCAATCCTAATGATAAACTGTCCACAGTATTTTCTAACCTATGATATTCACTTGAAATAGTGTGACATCTTTCTGTTTTGATACATGGTAAAGTGTGTGATTCCACCCATCACACTATAGAACAGTGATTCTCAGCCTAGGAGATATAGCCAGTGATTTCTGCTGTCTGACACCCCTTCCTCCTCATATGTTGCCCTGGCAACAGTGCATTCTTTGACCCGGTTGTCAAGGACAATTGCATCTTTGTCTTCTTTCCCCACTTCTTTGTTAGAGAGTGTTTATTTTTCTCCCTCAGGTAAAACTTAGGTTTTCAGGGAGGACCATCAACTTCCATTCTGCCTATTCCTGAGTACCCTGGAGGATGGATGGTCAACACAAAAGTGGATTCAGGGACCAAGGAAAGGGCAGCTGCAGCAGGGCTGTGTGGGGACCAGGGCTCTCTCTCTGGTGATGCTAGGTACTGAGCAAGCCCATGGTGGATAAAACCTAAGTTAGTCCCTACACAAACAGACCACTGCAATATCCGCCATGCTTCCGGTTCCTGCTGGCTGCAGGAAGGGAGGGCAGAGGCAGTATGGCATCCTGGTTCAGCACTCAGACTGTGGATTTCGGCTGACCTAGGTTTGAATCCTGGCTCTGCCACTTAGAAGCAAGTTCCTGAAACCCCAGGACTCTCAATCTCCTGATTGAGGAGTCGGGTAATGATGCTCATTCTGTGGTTATAATGTGGGTTGCAGATAATGGAGGTAGATTGGTTAGTGGAGAGCCGGACATGTAGAGAATGCACAAGATCATTGCTGTGAATGCTGTCACAGGATCTTCTCAGGGCCTGGCTCCTCTTCTTGCCCTGGATTCTCTACATAGGGGAACGAAGAAGAGTAATGGTGTTCTTCAATTTCCTCACCTGTGAAGAGGAGAATAATTAAATGAGACATGGAATATAAAACTTCTGTTGTTGCTGTTGTTAGGCACTGTTGAGTTGTGTCAGACTCATAGAGACCCTCATAGGGTTTTCAATGGCTGATTTTCTCCGGATTGCCTCAGGAGTGGATTGACACATCCTTCTCCCATTTTTGCAATGCTGGCAATCAAACCTGGGACCTCAGAGACTGCAGAGCAGTGCTTTACCAACTGAGCTAACTCCCAGCCCATAAAACTTCTAGCATGCCATAAATACTTGGTAACATGAGCTGTGATAGTTGGTCGTGACAATCCTTCTAATAGTCTGATGCTTGTTTACATATTTAATAATTATTTTTCTTGGACCTCTTAGGAGCAAAGCTTTGTGCTTGGTTTTGGAGGTATGGTGGTGGGGTGGACAGGCACAAGTATGCACACTCCATCTGGGGCTCAAGACACTCACTCTTATTTTAGGTATGTATGTATGTATGTATTTATGCCATACTGGGGGGTTTAATCCAGGGCCTTATGCATACTTTGCAAGTGCTTTACCACTGAGCTGTACCCCCAACCCCTTAAATGTTTTTTACTTTTTAAAATCCCAAATCAGGGTCTTGCTAAATTACACAGGCTGCCTCTGGCCTTGGACTTGTAATTCTCCTTTCTCCACCTCTCAATCACTGGGATCACAGGCATGTCCTACTGCACCTGGCTTGACACTCACCTTTAACTGGGTGCCGCAGTCCAGCTGCAGCCTAGGATCCAGGGGTTCCCAAAGGCAGATGAGGAGTTGGCACTGGGGAACAGACAGCTGTGTGTCTTTCTCTACATCCCCTGCAATCATGGAGCTGGGAGGGAAACAGGGACCGAGATGAGCAAGTGATTAGGAATAATGATCCTGCCAGGAAGAAGCAAGAACCCACAGATGCAAAGGGACATTGCAGTCTCTCAATGGCGGCTGTGAGTAGCAGAAGCTCTTTGGTGGCTTGCTTTGTTGAGTCCCAAGAGATGTCTGAATGCATGTGATTCAATGGACAAAATAAGCCCCGGCCTGCCCTCCTGAGAATTCATCATTTGGGGCCAGGAAATTTGAGCTGTGGTCAGAGAACACTGGGAGCAAAGACCCACCAGAGTCCCCTTGCCTGTTGACTTGACCAAAATAAGTAGGCAGCATGGAGAAGTTGGCAAAATGGAACATTGGCCTTTGTTTCTGGTTGATTTCAGGATGGAGTTAGCAAAAGCAGGGGATTTGGAGCCACATTACCTGGGTTTGACTCCATGCTTCTCTCTGTGCCAACTGTTCAACCTCAGGAAAACCACAGCACCTCTCTGAGCTTTAATTTCCTTGCCTGTGAAAGGGGGATGAGAGTTGTACCTACATTACAGGATTGGCACAAAGATTAAATGAGACTGTGCAGATGTAATGCTAGTTATCCTATCAGATCTGCATGACAGGCGTGCAAGTCAGCACAGGATCTCTGTGCCCATTTTACAGATGGGAAAATTGAAATTCAGAGAATTCCTCAAAGGCAGATGCTGGGTCTATTACCTTGTAGTCTACAGCTATACTACCTTGGCATCCAACCTTGCCTGATCTTGGAAGCTAAGCAGAGTTGAGACTGGTTAGTCCTTGGATGAGGGACCATCTGGGCACACTGGGTGCTGTACGCTTGGAAGAAGGACCTGGCAGCCCATTCCCAAAACAATCAGCCATTGCAAACCCTATGAATAGCAAAGAAGCACTGACATATTGCTGGGCATGGCACAGTGTCCGGGAGTGCTTTGTTCTGTTGGACATAGGGTTGCTATGAGATGGACTTGACTTGATGGCACCTAACAACAACAACAACAACAACCTAGTAAGCTTTCAGTGAGCGGTGGCATCAGATGTGTCGCTGTGTGATCACTGATTGTGCTCACTCAACAAAGGAGTTAAATGAGTGAACAAATAGTCTCATGTCAGAATGTGGTTGAAAAGCCAGGGATGGTGGCTTGTTGTTGTTAGGTGCCATCAAGTCGGGTCCAACTCATAATGACCCTATGTACAACAGAAGGAAAGAGGCATCATATCTCACAGTGCTTCTCTACTACCCACAGGGTGTTCAATGGCTGATTGTTTCAGGATTGTTTTGGGAGTGGGCTATGAGGTCTTTCTCCCATTTTTTGCGGTGCTAGGGATTGAACCCAGGGCCTCAGAATGTGTGGAGCAAGCACTCTACCAACTGAGCTAAACCAGCCCGGGCACGGTGGCACATACCTGTAATCCCAGCACTTGGGAGGCTGATGAAAGAGGACTGCAAGTTGGTGAGACCCTGTCTCCAAAAACAAAGAAAAACCTCAGAATGTAGTTGAGGCCACCTGTGCATGGATCCTGATTGTAAACCTTATGCTCCATGTGAACAATTCACTGGAGGCAGTTCTGCCAGGTGGATGAGAAATAATGCTCATCTGTCAAATGGTGGCGATGTGGGGAGGAAAAACCGTGTTGATGGCACATTCATGGTGTACTGGGCCCCACGACAAATGTGTTATGTGCCTTCTGCTGAGATGTGCAGTCACCTATGAGTAAGCGCTACTATTTACTTCCATTTCATAGATGAATAAACAGAGCCTCCAGTAGATTAAAGGACCTGCCCACGGTCATCCATCTGGTTGGGTCCAAGCTGGGACTTCCATCTGGGTTTGCCTCACTGACCACCTGGTCTACACCACGTTGCCGAAGGAAGCTGACTAACCTGCCTGAGGTCACAGGACCTTGGTAGTACAGCCGGGACAGGACTAAGACCCCTTCCACCTTCTTTCAGTTTTGCCTTCTCTCTCCTTCCACCCTCCGTCCCTCTTAACACAGAAGCCCACTTCATGGGCCTTCATCGGCCCCCTTCCAGCCACTGGGGGAAGGGCAGAAAGCAGGAATCTGGGTCGGGTTGGGCTTCAGCTGTTCCCTTTGGACCCCCTTTTTGGCCCAGTGACTTTCCAGACTGGACCAGATTTCCATCTGGAGCTGGAATGTGCCACACGTTTGGCAGCGCCAAGCTAAGTCTGGCTGTGGGTGTCAGCCACGGAGGGGGTGAACGATTTGCCAGTAGTGTCCAATTACCCGTGCGTTGTCAGAATGCACCAGCCTGGGAAGGCAGTGTTCACGGCGCCACGTCTGGGCTCATGTGGGCTGAGGAGGGGGGCATTGTCATCTCAGACACCACAGGTAGCAAAGAAATGAGAAAACAACAACAAAATAACATGCCTTGTCCCCGTGGGCTTACAGCCCATGGAATCCTGGAACAGAATTACATGTACAGGGGAGGCAAGACAAGGTCATGATTAGGAGTAGGGCTTTGGAGGCAGAGATGGGTTGGACTAGCTATGTGACCTTGAGCCTTGTTTATAAGAATTTGTTTCTTTATAAAATAAGAATAATGCTACCTTTCTGGGAGACTTGTCAGGTAATTTAAATGAATGAAGACTGATAAAATCTTAGAAAGGTGCCCAGGACCTTGTAAATGCTCAATGCACAGCTTCCATAGGGGACCCTGGGCCATTTCTACCCTCTCTTGTACTTCTCTATTCTTCCCCGACACCCAGTCCTGGCCATTTGACATACATCTATCCCCTGGTGGCCAAACTTGTTTTGAAGTCTTCTAACCCTTCTATATGGAGAGCTTTCTTTTCTTCCACCTGTCACTGGGTCCTGGTTTTCTTATTCCAAAGAGAAAGCCAGCAGTTGGTGACCAGGTAGGATACAGACAGCTTGAGGTTTGAGCCCTGAGTACATTCACTTTGTATAGGTTTGCACCTCCTTATAGTGGGGACTTATTGTCTATTTGGCCAGTCCCCTCCTTTTCCAGACAGAGCTTTCTGGGACCTTCCGTTCCTCCTCTTCTCTGATTCCATTGAGTAATATAGAGTTAATAAGATGGGTGCCGCCATATTCTTCCATCTTCACAGATGATTGGCTGGAAGTGAGCATGTGACTCGAGCTGGCTAATCAGAGCTCTTCCCTTGGAACTAGGATTTAAGGGAGAACTGGAAGAGCCTAGTCTTCCCTGAGGGCTGTGCCCGCGTGCTCTGAGCCTCATGGAGGCAGGCAGTCTGAGAGAAAGCAGCTGATGTGCAGAGAGGATCAGAGATAAAAGGCAACTACAGCATTGATTCTCAGATGCTGGTCTCCCTGAGGCCGGCCCCACTGGGCCCTTGCACAGTATAGGTTTACATGTGCCAACCAATTCCTTTTTGATCTATGCTGGTTTTATTTTCAACCAGTAGCCCTGCCCAGAATTATCTCTCTAGGAATTCCTGCCTTTAACCCTAAAGAGAGGGCCACTGGGTGGGTCTCCCCATTCATGGACTCTCCTGGAAACACAGCATATCTGGGAAGGAACAAGGTCTTTAATCCTCTCTGCACATCAGCTGCATTCTCAGACCACGTGCCCTTGAGAGCAAAACATACTACTCATTTTTCCCCCATTACCCTTCTTATTGCCCTCTCCTCCTCTCTTTAGTCTCTTTTCTCCCCTGATTTAGCCCCCCTTCTACTTCCATGGCGTATAAACTATTAAGTATATAATGTATTGCTTGGAGCCATAGCCCTGTGGCGTCGGATCCCATCAGATATCAGAAGCTAAGCAGGGTCGGGCCTGGTTCATACTTGGATGGGAGACCACCTGGAAACACCAGATGCTGTAGACTTGGGAAAAGGACCCAGCAACCCACTCCCAAAAATCAATCCGCCATTGAAAACCCTATGAACAGCAGAGAAGCACTGACAATAGTGTTTCGCCTGTTGTACATAGGGGTGCTATGAGTCAATACTGACTTGAGGGCACCTAACAACAACAATATATAATGAATTATAATAGCCACATAGGAGAGAAACATGTGATGTTTGTCTTTCTGGGTCTGGCCTATTTCACTTAAAATGCTGATCTCTAGTTCCATCCATTTTCCTGCAAACGCAGGAAAATTTTGTCCTTCTTTATGCCTGAATAAAACTCCATTTTCATTATCCACTCATCTGTTGATGGACACCTGGGTTGATTCCATATCTTGACTGTTGCGACTAGCACCACAGTAAACATGGATGAACAGGTATCTCTATGATGTCTTGACTTATATTCCTTTGGATATATACCCAGGAGTGGTATAGCTGGCGCATATGGTAGTTCTATTTTTAAGGTTTTGATTTCCATAGTGGCTGATTTCCATAGAGGCTACATTAACTTACATTCCCACCAGCAGTGTAGTAGGGTTCCTTTTTCCCAAACAGCATTTGTTGTTATTTGTTTTGTTGGTACTGGCCATTCTGAGTGGGGCAAGATGGTATCTCAATGTAGTTTTGACTTGTATTTCCCCCAAGGCTAAGGATGTTAAACATGTTTTCGTGTTTATTGACCATTTGTATTTGTTCTTTCAAGGCCTCTATCCTTGGCTTTTATTGAAAGTCAGCAACTGGTTCCAGGAGTTTTATCAGACTTAGGTTCACTTCTTGTAAGAATACTTCATAGCAGGTAGGGTACTTTTCACGATAGTCACAGCTATTTTTTTTTCTTGCAGTGCTGGGGATTGGACCCAGGGCCTTGAATATGCCAGGCAAGCACGCTACCACTGAGCTATATCCCCCAACCTACTGACAGGCATTGATGCTCAGTGTCTGAATCTATTAATTATGTAGGAGATGCAAAAGATTGATACTCTCATTCTATAATTCAGCAATCATTTATTACCTGGAACATATCTATAGCCTCATTTATTACTTGGCTTGCCTGAAGTAGGATACATTCTTGCTTCTTTCCTTTATTTACTAGTTTTACAATATAGAGTTTGTTCACTAGCATCCTGTCATGACCAGTTAGTTTCCTTTTGATTCCTGTTGTTGTTAAGTGTTAGTCGGGTCTGACTCATAGTGACCCTATGTACAATAGAACAAAACGCTCCCCTACACTATGCCATGCTGGGCACTTGTCAGTACTTCCCTGTTATTCATAGGATTTTTAATGGTGGGTTGTTTAGGAAGTGAATTGCCTTGGGTCTGACACATAATGACCCTATGTACAACAGATTGAAACACTATCTGACACTGTGCCATGCACATGATCTTTCTTTTTTATCTTTGAGTCCATTGTTACAGACACTGTATAGTCTGCAGCCACTGTATAGTCACTGTATAGTCTAGCCTGCAGCACCTGATATTCCCAGGCAGTCTCCCATCCAAGGAAGCTAAGCAGGCCTGCTTAGCTTCCAAAATCAGGTGGGATTGGGTGCTAGGGTGCTATGGATTATCTTAATAAAATCAAGGACTTAAGCAAATTTGATGCAAAACCCAGATCTGTATTTTGGTTTTAGAGCAAGAACTCCCAAATTTGCTCCTAAATATCCC
The DNA here is from genome assembly GCA_007922755.1 of Pedetes capensis. NCBI lineage: Eukaryota > Metazoa > Chordata > Mammalia > Rodentia > Pedetidae > Pedetes > Pedetes capensis. The sequence goes on along the minus strand of VMDO01000395.1, from coordinate 53,047 downwards.
TATTATTCTATCCCTATGACTCTTTAATTGAAAATGCTCTGATCACTAAACCTACTGCATAAAGTGAGAATTAATTAGGTTCCCAAATTTTAAGAAGTTGAAGACATAACCAAGAGTCAAATATGCCTAGGGTCAGCAGAAGAAGCTCAGTGTGACTATATGGATTGCCAGCATTCCAGCCAAGGTTGCTATTTTTTGATCAACCTGGTCTTCTACAGTTAGTTCTCTATATTGGTAATAATTTGAATACCCTTGTCACCATTATTGTCTACAAGAATGCTTTCTTCCCTCAAACCATTGATTTAACAATGTTGTTGATGTTAGGTGCCATTGAGTCAGGACTGACTGATAGTATGACAGAAAGAAAGAGGCACTATATTTGACAGTGTTTCTCTGCTATCCATAGGGTTTTTGGTGGCTGATTGTTTCAGGAGTGGGCTGCCAGATCCTTCTCCCATTTTTGTAGTGCTGGGGATTGAAGCCAGGGCATCAGAGCCCACAGAGCAAGCATGCTACCCAGTGAGATAAACCCCAGCCCTGACTTAACAATAATTGCTAACAATTCTTGAGTTATTACTATGGGATAAGCAATATTTAAGTACTCTGACATATGATCAATTTAATTCTTATTACCACTCTGAGACATAGACATTGATTATTATCTTCATTTTGTGAATGAGGAAATTGAGGCGCTGAGAGGTTAAGACACTTGACTAAGGCCACACAGCTGCAAAGTGATAGAGCTGCCACCAGCAACCCTGGGCCCATACTCCCACATAACAATTATTGGCCAGTTGTGAGGAGTGGCAGATGTCCTTCAGTTTACCCCCCGTCCCTCTCCATGCAAGGGCATCAACTAGCCTTGCCTTGGTAACATCTGAATTTGAGATGTCTGACATGCCTCATCACCTCTTTTTTAAGCCCTGTGGTTCTGTTGTTGTTGTTAGGTGCCGTTGAGTCGAGTCCGACTCATAGTGACCCTCATAGGGTTTTCAATGGCTGACTGTTTTGGGATTGCCTTGGGAATGAGTTGCCACGTGCTTCTCCCATTTTGCAGTGCTGGGAATCGAACTTGGGACCTCAGAGACTGCAGAGCAGTGCTCTACCAACTGAGCTAAATACCTGTGGTTCTAGGGAGCTTTAATTGGGTTGGTAATAAGAGTGGATGCCTCATCCGCACCTGTCCAGGGGATATAGTGTTTCATTTGTCCTGGATCCCATGCTAGATTGGATTTGTAAATGCAGAATCCCAGCACCAAATTTAGCAGGTGAATTATTCTGTTTCCTACATGTGGGCCACAACATCTCATTTGAGCCAAGTGTGCAATTATCCAGGGAGGCTCAAGATGGAATCTGGGACCACTCAACCAAATAACTTCCTCTTTTCTTTCTCCTGCCACAAGAAGCAATTTTCTTCTCTGTTGACCAGCTCTGTAGTTTCAGCTCTTCTTTTGGACCCTGGGGACAATATTGCTGGTTGGAACAGCCAGCTAGAGAGAGACCATGAGACTCAAGCACTGAACTGTAGTTGTTGCCTGTGCAGCTCGGGCTGTTTCTAAAGCTCCCTGGTCTGTTATCTTAGTAACATAAAGACCCAGTGGGATCTTCCTTGTCAAAAATCTTAGGTTCTATGAAGTCAGGGAGTTGGGCTCTGGGGCCCCAATTTTGTTTCCATACATGATATAGTGTTGATCTTGTTGGGTGCCATCAAGATGGGTCTAACATATAGCAACCCTATGTACAATAGAACGAAACACTACCGGACACTGTGCCATGCACATGAGCTTTCATGTTTTATGTTTGAGCCCATTGTTGCAACCACTGTGTTTCTTCTCATTTTGAGTCATGCCATATCTGCAGATGGACGTCCCAAGAGCTTTACTCCACTCCCATTATTAAGATCTACTAGCTGGGCATGGTGGCACATGCCTGGAATCCCAGTGGCTCGGGAGGCAGAGGCAGGAAGATCACAAGTTTGAGATCAGAGGCAGTCTGTGTTATTTAGCAAGACCCTGTCTCAAAAAACAAACAAAAATAAATGGGCTGGGAGTGCAGCTCAGTGGTCCAGCACTTACAAAACATGCATTTGTGAGGCCCTGGGTCCAACCCCCAGTACAAAAAAAAAAAAAAAAAAAAAAAAAAGATTGACTCTACTCAGAGGAGGCAACTCTTCCCCAGTCTTTCTTGAATAACATCTAACCTGGGGGCTCATTTTACGGAACTATATTTGACAGTGCTTCTCTGCTATTCATAGGGTTTTCAGTGGTTAATTGTTTCAGGAGTGGGTTGCCAGGTCCTTCTCCCTAGTCTGTCTTTGGAAGCTCAGCTGAAACCTGTCCACCATGAGTGGCCCCGCTGGATCTGAAATACTGGTGGCATAGTTTTCAGCATCACAGCAATACACAAGTCTCCACAGCGTGACAAACTGACAGACACGTGATATGGTACCTGCCCTTAATGGAGCTCTTCTTGTATAGCATCTGTGTACAAGGCATTTTACATATATAATCTCACTTAGAACACACAGTGATGTAACATACACACACAAGCCTCGGGGGACTTAGGCGGCTGGTAAATGGCAGAGCTGGCAAAACCACATTGAAGCAAATTGACTGGGAGGCAGGAGACTCCCCCTGCAAGGCTGGGTGGTGACTTAGGACTTAGCCAGCAGGTAGGGAGTTGACAAGTGAAGCACATTTTCATTCTACCAGTCTGTGACTTCAAGCTTTTGTGACGATGGAAGCCACGTCTTGGCTCCTCCATGAGGGATGAGCTTAGGCAACAGTGGGTGCTGTGTCATCAAGCTCCTGGCCCATTTAGGCCAAAGAGAATTGGTAGGAAGATCTCATAGAACTATATAGCCAGACGACAGGTCCAGGAACAAAAAGGACTTTGGCATCCAGGTAGAGAGGGAAACAACAGCTTCAGGGCTGGGTGATGAGGATGGATCAGCCCCACTGACTTCTAATCTGTCTTCCCTGTACTTAATTAAGACTTGATTCTCTGGACTGATGAAATCACATGCCAGTCACTCAGTCAGAAGGGACATTGTAATTAACAGCCCCCCAAAACTGCACTCAATAGCGCTGGGTGTGCAGGCCCCCTGAGGAAAATGCATTTGCTGGTGGCTGATAAGGGAAGGGATGCCAGCGGGGCAAAAGCAAGCCATTGCAGAGGGCTTCCTGGGGAGGGACGGGCACCATGGGGCTGGGCAGGTATTTTAGGAATCAGGATAGTGATTGCTGATTGCCTCTGTTGGTAGAATGATTATGGTAGAGGATGTAGGTTCTAAAGGTTTCCCCATATCACTCTCCATTCTGGCCATGTAAGGACCTTTGGTTCCTTTAATACAGAGCGGCACTCCGCCAAGGGGCATTGGGTTTCTCATGCTCTTGTTGGGGCAGAGCCCTGGGAAACACAGCTGCCTTCTCCCTGGCTCTCTTTCTCCCTTGGTCTTCTGAGCATCTTGATGAGATGCAGAGAAAGCATCTTTCTCATTGGAGTTTAGTGACTCTAATTATCCACCGGCAGAAATCCCCGTCTGCCTTGCCCCATCATTGCACACCTATCTTAACCCTCATCAACCTTCATTACACAGGGATAATAAAGAGACACTAGGGTTGCACAACGTTCACGCTGATGAGCAGGAGAGAGGGACTGCTGGAGGCAGGTTGGGGTAGGAACTGCCTCTTGGCTATGTCACACCTCCATCCTGGCTGCCTTTGGTTCTTTCAGTTGCACCATCCCTGCTAGCATGGTGGAATGCACTTGTAGTTCCAGCACTTGGGAGGCTGAAGCAGGATTGTGAGTTCAAGTCCAGTCAGGACAACATTGTTGTTGTTGTTAGGTGCTGTGGAGTCAGTGTCCGACTCATAGCTACCCTACATACAATGGGTTAAACACTATTGTCAGTGCTTCTCGGCTATTCATAGGGCTTTCAATGGTGGATTGATTTTTTTGGGAGTGGGTTGCCAGGTCCTTGTCCCAAGAGGACAACATAGAGATGCTTCTTCTAAAAAATATAATAAAATAAGAACAACTCTCAAAATCCAGACCCAAACAAAACCAAAAAAATTGTGCCATCCCCCTTAATAGTCAGAGCCCAGGCTCTAAGCCCATGATTATCTTCTTTGTCTGCAAACTGGAAACACCTTAAAGTATGAAGACCTGATGTGTGGCCCTGCAAAGATTCTGATTTGATAGCTCTGTGCTAAGCTCTGTGCATTGGGCATTGACATATCTACAAGTTCATATTTTCTATTTATCTGCTGAGATTCCCCATCTTTTCATGGATTATGAGCATAATTTTCTTTATGTAACCTGACATGCTTATAATAATTGCTTTAAATCTTTGATAATTCCAACATCTGGATCATTTGAGGACTGGCTTCTGTGGGTTGTCACTTCCCTTGATATCTTCCTGGTCTCTGCATGTTAAGTAAGTTTGGATTATATCCTGGACATTGCCAACGTTTTTATTTTTGGCAACTATGGATTCTGTTATATTGTTCCAAAGAGTGCTGTTGCTTTAGAAGGCAATTGATTTTGTTAATTGTAAATGCTATCTCACCTGTGTGGGCAGCAGTTAAAATCTAGTTTAATTCTTTAAGGCTTACCTGGAATGTGTTTTGAGTCTTCCCTGTCATATAAGAGATCAGCTAGAGATTTGTGTTGAACGTATACCAAAAGTTCAGGCTATCCCTTCTCTTCTTCTGTCCTCCATACTTGTACCTCACTATCGATATGGTTTCCCTGGGCTCCACTCTATGATTTCTCAGGCCTGAAAGTTGGAAGGCTTCCTGTGAGAGTTTATCTTCTCTGTGCTGTCCTATAACCATAGCCTGCCCTCAGATTAGAGTTGCAAAAATGAGAAACCCACCCCATGTAGGCCCCCTCCCTAAGATTTCACTCCCTTCCAAAATCTACTTGGTCCCCCCCTTTCCAGAGACTTAAAGTAATTGCTTTTTGCATTTTGTACTTTGTTCAGAGTTTATAGCTCTTATAGGTAGGGTGATTAGTCAGTCAGGCTCTTTCTTTGCCATATCAAAAATGTTGTTGTTAGGCGCCGTTGAGTTGGTATCCAACTCATAGCAACCCTCATAGGGTTTTCAATGGCTGACTGTTTCGGGATTGCCTTGGGAGTGGATTGCCAGATCCTTCTCCCAATATCAAAAATAGAGGCTAGAATTATTGAATCAGATTCCTTATTTTAACCAGCACCCAGAGTTGTTCATATGCAACTGAGAAACACTGCTCTAAACCATCCTAAGAGGAAGGTCCTCTTGTTTTCACTTCACAGATGAGGAGACGGAGGCCTAAGAAGAGTCCTTGAAATGGCCAAGGCCTTGGAATGAGTCAGGGGAGTTGAGGCTCAGACCCTCAGAGGTCTGACGCCAGGGCTTGCCCACAATGATGAGCCCTTCCCCTCCCTGGAAATAGGTGGGCTCCATACTTCTCTGCTCTGAAGTGTGGTGGAAATCAAGAGAGCAAAGATACAAGGAGAAGACTGTACGTCTCTGCACTTGGTCATGTGTGGAGAGAAAGATGACTGATCACGAAGCTGGCTTGACCTCACTCACCTATCAATCTTGGTTTGGTCTTGGATCATTGAGATTTAATATTTTTGGGGTCACACACCAGACAAGAGCTGAAATCAATCCTGGGTGGCTCATGGCTTGAAATCATTGAGTCGGAGATCGATCTTTCTTTCTTTCTTTTCTTTTCTTTTTTTTCTTTTCTTTTCTTTTCTTTTCTTTTTTTTTTTTTTTGTGTGTACTAGGGGTTGAACTCAGGACCTTGTGCTTGCATGCTCTGCAAGTGCTGGACAATGAGATTTACCCTCAGCCTCCCCCCCTTTTTTTTTTTTTACTTTTTGAGACAGGGTCTCTCTAAATTATACAGACTGCCTCTGGTCTCTAACTTGTGATCCTCCTGCCTCTGCCTTCCAAGTCACTGGGATTACAGGCTTGCGCCAACGCGCCTGGCTTCTTCCTTGTTTCTTAGTCAAGGAAAGTAACTTGCTCAGCATACAAAGTAGAAAACTTAACAGTAATTGAATTTGAAGATTAAATTGCATTCCCACCATTCCCAGGAACGTTAACATGAGTCTCACCTTCCAAGTGAAGAATATTTTTGTATTCCGAATGATCACCCTCTTCCTTTGCATTCCACATCCTAAGCTTTGATGGACAATGGGGCTCAGGGTTTTCAGTTCCCTAAGGAGTGGGTCAGTCCATCAGCCAAAGAAATGTGCAGAGGGTGTGTATGCCGGCTGCCAGGTGTCTCCTTTCTCCAGTGTAACTCTGGGTTTCCAAGTGAAATCCTATTTGCAGGTCATTTGGATTGATAACATCTTGGAGCAGAGAGTAGAATCTATGGAGAAGATGGTTATGGAGCTTACTTTAGAAAGCCAGTGCCCCAATCTCATCTCATTTTATAGAAATGGTTCCAAGAGAAGGTAAACATCTTATCCCAGGTCACCAGCTATTAATGGGTAGAGTTGGCTGTTTAATCCCAGTCTTGAAATCACCCACCATAAATTGGATGAACTAAAGTGTGTGGGTGGGAGTCAGAACTGACTGTTGATGCTGACAGGAAAAATACATTCCCAGGAATTTTAGAATGAATGACTTTTCAGGGATAGGAAATGGGCACTAGGGTGGTGGTGTGATGGCTGAGGAAAAGTCAGGGTCAGCTGGAGAATCTGGAAGTAAGCCTCAACCTACAGATCAGCACCATGGAGAGTGGTAGGAAGGGTTGTTGGGACCCCAAAGAGCAGGTGGACATGTCCTGTGGGACAGGCTCTTAAAGGACCAGAGCTGTTAAAACAGACATGGACCACTAACGTCAATAGCACTGGTGTTACACTGTGGCAAATACCACATCCTATCAGTGAAATGTTTCTTGGGGACTCAGGTGCTCTGTGAACTCAAAGAGCCTCAGTTTATCCTAACTGCATCACCAAGATGATGCCCTGTGGCCCAGGGCTTCCTCCTCCCTTGCATTTCCTTTGAAGTCTTGTACAATGCTGCAATAGGTACAGAATGCTCAACCTTTTGGGGAAGATCAAGACCATGCATTTCAGTGTTTCTCAAATAAATGTCCCCGAGAGCACCCTTGGAAAATAGAAAAAAGCAGTTGATGGGCCAGCATAGCAGGAAGCATTGGGCATTTATGTCTCCAACCCTGACTTCCCAGGCTCATTCAAACCCTGACTCCGCTACACGCACTGGCTGTGTGGCCTGGGACAAGTCACTGAACTGTTCTGTGCCTCGCTTTGCTCCTTATTATAAGATTGGGTGACTAACATTATCTTCCTAAATAATGAGGTTGTTTCTGTAATTACGATGGGCTGATTTATGTCAAGCACAGTCAATTCTCATTATGTGTAGTTATGTTCTCGAACTCACTGTAAACACTGACTTAATAAGTACTGAACTATTGCCTCCAGGAGAAATACAGGGGTAGGTTCCTGCAAACCTCTGATTCTAACATCTTTGTCTATTGACCAATACATAATCTTGTTTTATGTTTAAAGACACCGTACTTAACATATATTGTTGATTCATTAATATTGAACTCATGGCCAATAGCTCTGTAACTCATGCCTCCATGAAGCTAATTTAGCCTAGTTTCTCTGTAGGGTATGTCTCAGCCTTCTTGCACGTAAGAACCCTAGCCGGCACACCAGAAACAGACTTGGGGGCCATTCTATAGAACAAAATCACTGACAGAAAGCACGAAATGCAAAAGCACCATGTTAAATGCTTATGCAAAGAACACTTGTTTATAGTTGTTGTTGTTGTTAGGTACTATCAAGTTGGTACCTGACTCATAAAGACCCTATGTACAGCAGGTGAAACACTATTGTCAGTGCTTCTCTGCTATTCATAGGGTTTTCAATGGTGGATTTATTTTTGGGAGTGGGTTGCTGGGTCCTTCTCTCATGTTTATAGTACAGGACCTTTAAATAAGAATGTGGAGCGTTGCTTTGTTTGACCTCAACTGGGATATGCACGTTGGGTGAGGCAGGTATTCCGTTGCTCTTAGTATGCCTGTGAGTGACCATGAAAGCACCCTAAGTATTGATTTTGGGGTACAAATAAGTCTCAGTGAGTATGTTAATTCTCACACATGGACTTCTTGAATATTGAGAGTCAACTGTATTTCATGCTTGGCCCATAGTAAGAGCTTAATAAATGCTTCTTATAATTATTAAAGGGGCTAGGGTTTGGCTCAGTTGGTAAAGTGCTGCTTGGCACTCTCCGAGGCCCTGAGTTCAATCCCTAGCACTGCAGAAATGGGAGAAGGACCTGGCATCCCACTCCTGAAACAATTCCAAAACAGTCAGAGAAACATAGAGAAACATAGAGAAAACTCTATGAAGGTTGCTATCAGACCTGACTTGACAGCACCTACCAACAAGAACAATATGTGCTGGTTCTGATCACATTAGGGCCATACGCCGGACAACTAGGGCCAGCTCTGAGGCCCTATGCCTGGAAGTTCTTCAAATGAGCCAGCCCACAGGGAGCTCTGCAACTACCTGCTTGCCACAAACAGCTGCCCTCTACAGCGTCAGTTCACTTTTCTGTCCCCAGACGCACTGCCCTGTATGGCCTGGCATGGCAGCCTTCTCTCTTGTTGGAAGCTATAACAGAGTTGTGCCTTTGATCTATCAGAGTGTTACTGCATCATGTCCCCCCATGAAAAGGACCTTAAATCTTATAAAACACTGACATCCTCCACCTTCCAATATGCTTGTCACGGGAGCAAACATGGTCTACGTGAGGTGATCAGAGCAGGTTGTCAACTAATAAACATCCCCTTCAGCCTCCAGGCTGTGTGTGAGCAGGCGGAATGGCTGAGCTGGCCACAGTTTTGCCTCCAGCACCCAAGACGGCACCTGCTCAGGAAATACTAGCTTGATTGCACTGACTTCAGCCAGTATTTACTCCATCCTCTGGGCTATTGATGTGCCTAGACCCTCCCGCGACATGCTGAGCTGACAATCTGAGAAGAAAAGCCATGTTGTAGAAGCTACAGAGAAATGAGGGCAGTGCCAGGCATTACCTCAGGGGCCCCCTTGAGTCCGGCTTTGATTGGTCCTGAGATTTAGTCTGTAGGAACTTCAGACCCACAGCCACTTGGCATTGCTACATTTTGTGACAAATTCACTTTTCTCTGATGAGATGACATGCATGAGTCTTTGGTTTACAAGGAAAAGGGCCTGGATTTTCCCACTTGGGCACCAGAGACTGGTATGGAGCCATGAAAGAGAGATGTGGGGACCATGATTCAAGAGACTCAAGTGGCAGGACTGAGGGATGTCACTCCCCCTCCTGGGGACAGTTTTCCTGTCTCTGCTGTGAAGGGATAAAATTTCCCCTGAGAAAGACAGGAAGTCTGTGAAGGAATTCCGGGAGTGCATTCTGCAGCCAGACACCTAGGTTCAGGTCTTTGCTATACCCCTTAGTAGCTATGTGACACCAGGATTCTTTCCCTCTGAGCTGTTCTTGTTGTTGTTGTTAGGTGCCATCGAGTCAGTGTCCGACTTATAGCGACCCTACGTACAACAGGTGAAACATTATTGTCAGTGCTTCTCTGCTGTTCGTAGGGTTTTCAACGGCTGATTGATTTTTGGGAGTGGGTTGCCGGGTCCTTCTCCCAAGCCTACAGCACCTGTGTTCCCAGGCAGTCTCCCATCCAAGGACTAACCAGGCCTGACCCCGTTTAACTTCCGAGATCTGACAGGCTCAGACACCACAGTGCTATGGTTGCAGGATTTCCCTCTAAGTCCCAGTGTTTTAATCAGTGAAATGGATACAAAGAGTATCAGCCTCATAGGGTTATGGCGACCATTCATTTGGATAATTTGTATTTAGTATGTGTTCCTGGAACATAGGAGTTGTTCAATATATATTCAATATATCTGTAATAATAATAATACATATGGCAGCAGATAGGAGGAAAGTTTAGTGAGGAACAGAACAGTCCTTAAGTAACTTCTTCTTCTTCTTTTTTTTTTTTTTTTTGCAGTACTGGGGGTTGAACCCAGGCCTCGTGCTTGCGTGCTTTGCAAGTGCTGTACCACTGAGCTGCACCCTGAGCCCATTTTTTAACTTTTTTTGGAGACAGAGTCTCACTAAATTATATAGACTGCCTCTGGTCTTGAACTTGCAATCCTCCTGCCTCTGCCTCCTGAGTCGCTGGGATTATGGGCATGCACCACCACGCCTGCGTGTCCTTAAGTATCTTCAAACCAAATACTTAATAATTACCATAAATTAGGCGAGGTGCTGTGTACCTGTAATCCCAGCAACTCTGGAGGCTGAGGCAGGAAGATTGTGAGTTAGAGGCTAGAGACAGCCTGTGCAACTTGGCAAGACCTTGCCTCAAAATAATAATAATAAAAAAATTAAAAATAGGCTAGAGGATGAGGCCCAATGGTTAGGGGCACTTGCAAAGTATGCATGAGGCCCTGGGTTCAACCCCCAATACCACCAAGAAACCCAAAATCCAAAAACCAACAACAAAAACTTTTACCCTGTTAGTGTCCCATGACTGGGCTAACAAATTACCCACATTTGACAGCTTAAAAGGACACACATTTGTTCTCTTACAGTTTTGTAAGCCAGAAGCCTGAAGTCAGTTTCACCATGCCAGAATGAAGGTCCAGCAGGGCCACCCCCCTTTAGAAAGGCCTAGGAGACAGTTGATGCCTTGTTCTCTACACTGCTGGCAGCTGCTGGAATTCCTTGGCTTGCGAGGGCATCTCTCCAGCCTCTGACCCTGTGGTCACATGGCCTTCTCCTCTTCTGGTCATAAACTGTCTCCCTCTTACAAGGACACATGTGGCAGCATTTAGAGCCCACTCTGTTGGACCAGGATAATATCTTCAGGTCAACACCCATAACTTAACCACATCTGGAGAGACATTTTTCCATATAAAGTAACACGTACAGATCCAACAGTAGACGTGACATCTTTGGGGCATTATTCAGCATATTACAATTACTAAAAGCCAAACAATAACTTTATAGAGGAAGATCTAGGCAGATACCACCCAGTGATCAAGATTAATGCAGGGACAAATGCCCATCATGTTCTTCCTTATAAGGCATGCTGAGATGTGCACATTCGCCTGTGTTAGCGTCCCCCAAATCATACAACTTGAATCTAATCCCAATGGAATGGTAACAGATAAATCCATGCAGAGGGGCAGTCTGCAAAGTAACTGGCCTGAAATCTTCCAAAGTGTCAAGGTCACACAGGGCAACGAAACAGTAAGGAAGAGTTCCAGACTGAGGGATGACAAGTGTCTGCAGTGTGGGATCCTGGGTCAATTTTCTGCAAGCTGGAGTCCAGGGCTGGACTCTGCACCAGGGTTTCTTCTTCCTAAAAGGGTGTTTTGGAGAGAGATTAGCAAGATCTGTAGACTAGTTGACAGAATTGTATTAATGTTTCCTGATTTTGGTAACTTTGCTGTGTTATTTAAGAGAAAAGCCTTGTTCTTAGGAAATACACATAGAAATTGGAATTTAGGGGGAAAGGGTTATTGTCAGGTCTGAAAAGTTACTCTCAATTGCAACACATTTTTCTGTATCTTTCTATTTATCATCTGGGCTGGAATTTAGTTCAGTTGGTAGAGAGCCGCTCTGCAGTCTCTGAGGTCCCGAGTTCGATTCCCAGCACCACAAAAACAGGAGAAGGATGTGGCAACCCACTCCTGAGGCAATCCCGAAAGAATCAGCCATTGAAAACCCTATGAAGGTCGTTATGAGTTGGACACGACTCGATGGCACCTAACAACAAAACAATTTATCATCTATCTATATCTATTGTATATATCTCAGAAACAAGTGAGAGTAGTTATATGTGTATATTATCTATGAAATTATATATAGCTGAATAATAGTCCTCCCACCTCCAAGAGATCCACATACTAATCTTGGAACTTGTGAATATGTCACCTTACTAGGCAAAAGGGACTTTGCTGATGTGGCTAAACCAAAGATGTTGAGATGGGGAGATTATCCAGGATTATCCAGGCAGCCTTTTATGATCATAGAGGTCCTCAGAGTGGAAAGAGGAGGTAGGAGAGTCAGGTGCTAGAGAGAAGGGATCCTATGGCCCCAGAAACAGAGTTTTGAACACACAAAGCTGTTGGCCGTGAAGATGGAGAAAAATGCAGGAAACAAAGCTTGTGTGTGGCTGGCCTCTTGAGCGCTGGAAAGGCAGGGCACTAATCAGCCTCTAGTTGTTGTTCGGTGCTGCTGAGTCGGGTCCTACTCATAGTGACCCTGTGTATAGGAGAATGAAACACTCGTCAACACTGTGCCATGTCCGGCACTGTCAGTGCTTCTCTACTATTCATTGGGTTTTCAGTGGCTGATTGTTTCAGCATTATTCTGTGAGTGGGCTTCCAGGTCCTTCTCTTGTTTTTGTGGTGCTGTGGATTGAACCCAGGGCCTCAGAGAGGGCAGAGCAGCACTCTACCAACTGAAATAACTCCAGCCCAATCAGCCTTTGGAGTGTCCAGAATGAACCAATCCTGCCGCCATCTTGATCCTAGCTCTGTAAGACTTCAGACTTCTGTCCTCCAGAACTCTAGGACAATATGTACTGTTTTAACCCACAGTTGGGTGGCAGTTCATCATAGCAGCCACAGGAAACAAATATTCTGCTGTGTGTATATTGTTCTGTACAGGAATAAATTTAGAGAGAGGATGATAAGATTATTAAAATATTAACATTTGGGGAATCTGGGTGGAGGAGCCTTATAGGAGCTCTATGTATTATTTTTACCATAGTTTTGTAAGTCTGTGAAGTTATCTCCAGAAAAAAAAAACATTGCATGATGGTCAGAAAGGACCTAGATTCTCCCTTGTGGCAGGATGTTGCCTTGGTCAAAACTATCATTTCCTGGTTTCTTTCTTTTTTTTCTTTCTTTCTTTCTTTTTTTTTTTGGTACTGGGGTTGAACCCTGAACCCAGGGCCTTGCACTTGCATTGCATTCCCTGCAAGTGCTGGACCACTGAGCTGCACCCTCAGCCCATTTTCTTACTTTTTGAGACAGGGTCTCACTAAGTTACACAGACTGCCTCTGGTCTCCAACTTGGGATTCTTCCACCTTGGTCACCTGAGCTGCTGGGATTACAGGCATGCGCCACCGTGCCCGGCTCATTTCCTGGTTTCTCACTCTAATCCAGATGCTGGGCTGGCTCTTTCTGTGCATCCTCTCATCTTATCCCTCCAAGAACCCTTTGAGGAAGGTACTACTGTCCCGCCTTACAGACAAGGAGACTAAGGATCGAGGAGCTCAGTGAAATTGCTGGGAGTCACTCGGGGGTGGGAAGTAGGGCGAAGAATCCATCTCACATCCACCATGGTCAGTGCCCTTCATGGCAGGGAAGGAGGATGGGGCTGTGGTGGGTTAGAGGAGTGGCCCTCAAAATGTAGTTCTTGGGACAGCTTCAGTAGTACCTGGGAACCCATTAGAAAGGTGACTCCTTGGGCATCCTCCCAGACCTCCTAAAGGGAGCCTGTGGGGGCGAGCCCAGCCATCTGGGGTGCAACCAGGCCCTGGGGCAATTCCCACGCTCAGTCACATTAGAGACCCACTGCGTTAGCCGCTGCGTGGTGGCAAGCGTCAACTCTGTTTGTCATCTCTGGATTATTTATGAGGTTTCATTAATATGCAAATCTCTGCCAGTTGATTGGCTTGTCTGGCACAGTTCCACGCATCTCATAAATCAGCAGCCGCTGTGCTCTCTTGTTTAGCGATTCTCCCACTGTGGGCCATTCTGTAGCTGCAATGAGGTCAATAAATCCTTGGCTCAGAGGTCAATGAACCAGGCTGGGCACCCATAGGCCCCGCATTCCCGCTGCCCGAAGTGCCTCTGGGGCCCATGGAGTGGCTGAGGAGCTCTGGAAACCTTGGGCTCTAAAAGCGGGCAGATTTAAGTTTGCATTTCCCCTGCGCCAGGTATTGGCTGGGTTTGGAGAACGAGTCAGGAGACCCTTCAGCCCATTTCCTGTCCCTGAGATGGAGGTGGGAGAACCTCGGGATTTTGGGAGAAAAGTGCTTGGGTCTCACTTGCCTGCAGTCTTGGTGTCTGAGGGGTTCAGTGACGTGCAGCAAGGTTGCAGAGCTCTCTCCTGCTGGGATCAGTTCCGGACCAGATATCCTGGGTCCTCCTCCAGTCACAAGGACTCCGGACCTCCGTCAGCCCGCTTGGAGGTGGGGTCATGGAGCATTGCCAATCCAGCTTTTTACTACTCTGGCTCCTGCTGTCTCTTTGGGGAGAGGGGTTAGTTTTAGGGATCTGGACATGTGGCCCCTCGCTGGCCCTCTTTGATGACTGAGCAGCAGGGCAGGCAGGTGACAAAGCTAGGTGATGAAGCTGGCTGCTGCCCCTGCCTCCTAATATGAGTCACAGTCATCTGCCTTGTCCTCAACCTGTTCAGGTTCGAGGGGACAATCAAGCCCCACTTCTTTGTCCTCCTTGCTCTGTCCCAGGGAGATATTTCTGGTAAGCTGGTAGCTAAGAGCACATGTGTGGAGTCAGGCAGAATGGAGGCCTCGCAGTCTGTGTGTCCTTGGGGAAGTTGCTTAACCTCTCTGGGACTCAGCTTCCTCATCTGGCAAGTGGGACTCATCAGAGTCACCACTCATGACAGGGTGGTTGTTAGGATGGGCTGAGACGGTCCTCGGCACAGTGACCAGAATCCAGAATCAGAGACACTCCTGTACGACTTCAGGATGGGTGTCTGTGCCTTGCCGTTTCCCATAGGGCAGAACCCAGCCTGTGAGTGCAGGGAGTGGAGGACACAGAAGAAAAGTTCAGGCTGCAGACAGTGTTGTCAGGGTTCACCAGAGAGTCAGGTCCAGTGGGAGACACTTCACTAGAGATTTCGCACAAGGAGCTGGTGTACATGACTGTGAATTCTGCAGGACAGGCTTGCGGAGGGCGGCTTGGAATTCTTGGGAAGGAGCTAAGAACTTCATGCCTTGGGTGCTATTTCCCCACCTTCCCAGAAAACGTCAGCTTTCCTTTTAAGACCTTTCAACAAATGGAGTCAGGGCTCCCCATGTTATGCAGACTGATCTTCAGGTTACCCCAACTGATTAAAAACATTAATGACATCTACAAAACACCGTCCCAATGTGACCTTTGCTTGGGACACCTGCCACCCCAGAGCCAAGCATGGAGAGGGTGTCTGGACAGAGTTCCCCAAACTGCTTAAGACGGGGGAGAGTCATTTCTCAATACAAAGGCTGATGCAGGGTTTCACTATGATTTCATCTGGAGCAACAAACAGAATTACAGAATTACTGAATGGAAGAGGAAATTATCCCCAGAGCCCTCTTACTTTATATAGGAAGAAAAATCAAGAAAGATGAAAATAAAACAGACACCTGGGTTTGTGTCTGAGTAGTAAAGGATGGTGGTCCAGCCAAGGTGACACACAAAACTGACCATTCACAGCACAGCGAGAAATCAAGCAACATGAAATTTTGTGAAAAAGGTATTTACTCTTTTTTTTCCTCCTTGGGTCCTTCTGGTTATCCACGGAGAAAGTCTCTGTTGCTGTTACTATGGCTTTAACACTTTTAAAATGCAAATCATTGGTCCTTTATAACAGACAACATGAGGGCTAGCAGAGCCTCATGTGGCCCACCAAGCAGACACAGGCTGGAATTCACTGATGTCATTTTGTTTGCATTATTGCATTCCCCTTGGAGACTACGTTTTGCTAATGATCTTTGCATTTTTCATTGACAGCAGGGATAGAAACTTTATTTGTTTTAAATTATTACTATTTTATAACTCACTTTAAAATTAAAGGGTTTCATTATGACATTTCCATTGTTGCTGATATTAGGTGCCTTGGAGTCGGTGTCTGACTCATAGCAACCCTACGCACAACAGGTGAAACAGTATTGTTACTGCTTCTCTGCTATTCATAGGGTTTTCAATGGCTGATTGTTTTTTGGGAGTGGTTTGCCAGGTCCTTCTCCCAAGCCTACAGCACCTGGTGTTCCCAGGTGGTCTCCCATCCAAGGACTAACCAGGTCCTACCCTGCTTAGCTTCCGAGATATGATGGGATTTGGGATTGGACCACCACAGGGCTATGGCTGCAGGGATGTTTCCATACAGGCATATAATTGTACAACACTCATGTTCACTTCCTCTATTACCCTCTCATGACCCCTAACACCTTCTCGCTGATCCCCATCCTCCCCACAAATGGTGCTTCTTCTGCTTGCAAGTCATGTGCATATATATATATGCCTGTTGTTGTTAAGTGTCAAATCAGGTTCAACTCATAGCAACCCTCCTAGGGTTTTCAATAGCTGATTGTTTCAGGATTGCTTCAGGAATGAATTGCCATGTCATTTTCACATTTTTTTGGTGCTGGGCTTAAACAGAGGTCCCCAGAGAGTGCGGAGCAGCACTCTACCCACTGAACTAAACCCCAGTCCTTATATATGCATGTTGTCATTGTTAGGTGCTGTCGAGTCAGGTCCGACTCACAGCAACCCTAATGTACAAAAGAAGGAAACAGTCTCTGACACTGTGGCACACCTGGCACAACTGTTAGCGCTTCTCTGCTATTCATAGGGTTTTCAATGACTGTATGTGCATATATACACATAAATATACAGACATACATAAACACACTGGGGTGCCAAAAATGTGTATACACACTTTAAGAGATGTTGTATATGCATTACTTTTTGAAGTTGAATTGGATGGTGGTAGCAATGTATGGCACAATGTTCACTAAAAAGATGGCATTAATTAAAGGAATGGGAGCATATGATGCATTCTGGAAAATATAAAATGGAAAGTTTTCATTCCAAGATATGTATACATCTTGGGAACACACACGCACACACACACACACACATACACACTTTAGTTTAGCTTGGCGGAGTGTTGCTTTGCCCTCTTTGAGGCCCTGGATTAAATCCCCAGCACTGCATAAAATGGGAGAAGGATTTGGCAGCCCACTTCAGAAACAATCCTGAAACAATCAGCTATTAAAATCCTTACAAATAGCAGAGAAGCACTGACATAATGCTGGGCATAGCACAATGTTGGGGAATGTTTCCTTCTGTTGTACATAGAGTTGCTATGAGTCAGACCCAACTCAACAGCACCTAACAACAACAGCAACACACACACACACACACACACACACACACACGTTATATATATGTGTGTGTGTGTGTGTATATATATATATATATATATATATATATATATATATATAATTTTTTTCCTGCCTATGAGAGAAAACATGTGATATTTGTCTTTCTGCCCCTTACTTTTTTCTTATTGCCCTCACCCTCTCTCTTTTGTTATTGCTATTGTTAGGTGCTGT
This sequence comes from Pedetes capensis, assembly GCA_007922755.1. Lineage (NCBI taxonomy): Eukaryota > Metazoa > Chordata > Mammalia > Rodentia > Pedetidae > Pedetes > Pedetes capensis. The sequence continues at coordinate 35,652 of VMDO01000395.1, read as the reverse complement.
TGAGTTGGGTCCAACTCATTTACTCCTCTTTATCCTCCCAAATCATCCCACTTCTACTTTTAGGACAGAGATATTAAAATATGTAATATATACAAAAATACAATTTATTTTAAGAATGAAATTTAAGGGAGCCATGAGGCACAGATAAATCTGCAGTAACTAGTATAGGACATGGCATGAATCATGACGTTGGGTGGGCATGGCAGAAGTTTGGAAAACGTAGGGTCCTGCAGGGCAGCCTGCAAGAAAGGTCCATTCAGCCAAAGTGGTACCAAAGAGCTTATTTCTCAAGGCATAAGGACAGAGGCAAAGTCTCCATTGGCATTAGCCATATCCTTCACGCCTTTCTACAAATTGCCAACAGTCCAATATGACAAAGTGGTTTAAAAGAGCCAACTGGATCTGCCATCCAGCTGTTGTTGATCACTCTAATTTCTACCACTTTCTCAATGACTCAGAGTTATCCACCCTGGCTCCTCTTTATTCCTCCAAATCTCTAGATCGCACCAGGTGTGGTGGTTCAAGCCTGTAATCACAGCAACTCTGGAGGCCGGGGCAGGAGGATCACAGGTTGGGGCCAGAGGCAGCCTGCGTGACTTAGCACGACTTATCTTGAGACTTAGCCTGTCTCAAGATAAAAAATGAAAAATGGGCTAGGGGTGCAGCCCAGTGGTGGAGCACCTGAAAAGTATGTGTGCTTTGGGCTCTGGGTTCAACCCCCAAGTACCACAGACAACAGCAACAAAAATTCCAGATCATCGCCAACTCTGGGCCTTAGCACCGGCTCTTCCCTCCACCCAGTGCATCCACCTCCTAGATGGCCACTTGGCTGACTCCCTCACCTCTTTGAGTCTCTGTGCCAGTGCCACCTTCTCAGCCACCTCCCCAGCTCATTTAGATGTCACATCCCTGATCCTTCTCCCTGCCTGTCATGTCATTTTCTTGTTATTCTTTATTGCTTGTTACTTCTTATGCTGCATTTAATTATTTTTTTAGAATGTAAGTTCCTCTTCCTTACCTTAGAGAGATGAGCTGTAGATGGAGCAAGGAGACTCTTCCTTCAACCGCAGGTGGAGTCCTGTGGCTGCTCACCACTGGCCGAGGTCCTCTGCGGTCCTCACTGTGCTCATCTGCATGATGGGCTAAGCACACCTACCCAGGGGTGACAGTCACGGTGGATAGGAGGTCCCCATTCCACATTGCATATTCTAAACTCTCCAGTTGTTCTTTATAAAAGAAATGGTCACCTAGGTCAGGCACAGCACGGCCATGCTGTTCTCCTCCTTCCTCCAGGGGCTCCTGTCTTCTGTCGCTGCCTGGTCCACCCCTCCTAGCTCTCAGAAACGATCCTGCTCAGTGCTTTGCTCATCAGGGTAAATCAGCGAGTCACTGAGGTCTCATCCCAGGGGTTTTTTTGGCCATTGTTGTTGTTGTTATGTGCTGTCAAGTTGGATCATACTCAAGGTGACCCTATGTCTAACAGAACGAAACACTACCTGACACTGTGCCATGCACGTGAGCTTTTTACTTTTGGCCTTAGTTTAAAAATGACCAAGGCAATGTATGGTTCTTGTAAAAGTCTAGATGGGGGCCTAAGGATGTAGCTCAGTGCTAGAGCACCTGCTCAAGACATGTGAGGCCCTGGGTTCTGTCCCATGCACCCAAATCAAACCAAAAAACAAAATTTAACAAGCCCAAACAACTCATAAGAGGGATAAAACCCATAAAGTCTAAGTGCCTCCACCCATACCTAATTTTCCTTCCTAGGGGTAAAGCTGCTTTTATATATATGACATGTGTGCACTATATATAATTAACATATGCAGTGGTACCCTGGCACTTGAACTGCTCTGTGCTTGAACATTTTGGTCCTTGAGCAATATTTTCCAGAGAATTCTGGTTCGGTGTTCAGCCTCTTTTAGCACTGGACCATGGTGCTGAAACGTGTGTGAGATGCCACGCTTACCTGTGACACTTCCAAGTGAAACAAAGGAAAAGTGTCACTTTGTACTTCAATTTCAAGCAGTAAAGATGTGTCCTGGTGCCGTGTTCATGATCATGTGTGTGTGTGTTTTAACATATATGTAGTTGTTGATGTAAGGTGCCGTCAAGTTGGGTCTGACTCATAGTGACCCTATGCCCAGCAGAACAAAACACTCCCCAACACTGTGCCATGCCTGGCACTATTGTTAGTGCTGCTTTGCTATTCATAGTTTTTTTTTTCCAACTGGGGGTTGAACCCAGGGCCTTGCGCTTTGCAAGCGCTGGTCTACTGAGCTGCACCTCCAGCCCGTTCTTTTACTTTTTGAGACAGGGCCTTGCCAAGTTTCGCAGACTGCCTCTGGTCTTGAACTTGCGATCCTCCTGCCTCTGCCTCCCGAGCCACTGGGATTGCAGGTGTGTGCCACCTCGCCCGGCCTCATAGGGTTTTTGATGGTGCATTGTTTGGGGAGTGGGTTGCCATGTTCTTCTCGATAGCCTGCAGCACCTGGTGTTCCCAGGCAGTCTCCAGTCCAAGGACTATCCAGTCTGACCCTGCTTAGCTTTCAAGATCAGGGGGAATCAGATGCCAGGGTGCTATGGCTGCAGACTTTAACATCTATAGTATACATAAAGATATATGTGATGATAACATGGTCATCATGACACCCAAGAAACTTTCTAGTGCTAAAAGTGAAGGAAAAAGGAAAACAGTAGGAGCAACAACTGAATTTAACAAAGTTCATATTGCTAAGTATGTAAGTGGCAGACATGTGTCTGAATGAGACATTTGGTATGGGGCTGGAACCAATAAATACATTTACAGTATTTCTTAGGGGAAAAAAGGTGCGCGGCACTCAAACTGATCCCAGCCTTCCAGAACAGATTGTGGTCAAAGGTCAAGGTATCACTGTATATGATATCTTTGGATTATATATATTCAATGCCCCCATGTGGCTGACAGCTTGTCGTGCTGTGGGGGCTTGCGTGTTGCTGTGATGCAGAAAACTATGCCACCAGTATCTCAGACACCGGTATTGGACAGGTTTCAGCTGAACTTCCAGACTAAGACAGTTTAAGGAGAAGGACCCAGCAGCCCATTCCCGAAACAATTAGCCATTGAAAACCCTATGAATAGCAGAGAAACTCTGTCAAATAGAGTGCCAGAAAATGAGCCCCCAGGCTGGAAGTCATTCAAGAAATGGCTAGGGAAGAGTTGCCTCCTCAAAGTTGACCTTAATGATGGGAATGGAGTAAAGCCCCTGGGACCTCCCTTTGCAGATATAGCAAGACTCAAAATGAGAAGAAATACAGTGGCTGCAATAATAGGCTCAAACATGAAAAGATCGTGTACGCTGCACAGCGCCAGCTAATGTTTTGTTCTGTTGTACATAGGGTCACTATGAGTCCATCTGACTGGACAGCACTCCAACAACAAAAATACATGCAATGGATTTATAGCCTATCTATTGTTCTACTGGGGCTGGGATTTAGCTCAGTTGGTAGAGCGCAGCTCTGCAGTTTCTGAAGTCCCAAGTTTGATTCCCATCACCGCAAAAAATGGGAGAAGGATGTGGCAACCCACTCCCAAGGCAATCCTGAAAAACAATCTGCCATTGAAAACCCTATGAGGGTCTCTATGAGTCGGATATGACTCGATGGCACCTAACAACAACAACAACAATTGTTCTACTGCTTGCCTTTTTAAAAAACCAGCAATGCATTTCAGCTGTTTCTCATACTTCTTTTAATGTCAGCATTACCTTAGTCTTTCTGAATTACCATAATCTTCCTTGGGAAAGAGGCTTCTCCCCGCCCAGCCTGGATGTTCTCATCTGTACTATCAGATAACGACAGAACGTGTCTCAAAAGGCCTGCCAATGAGATTGCTGCAGGCTTGCATCCTGATTTGCTAACTGATCTCCTATGGGAGGGCTTCTGATTTGTCTCACTTTTCTAGGCCCATCGGGTTGCCTGTATTTGGGGACTCAGTGTTTTTGGATTTTAGACAGGTTATAGGGTACATATATCATCTACTGTGTGATAACACTGGCTGGAAAGTCGGGGCAGCATCCTGCAGTCAGATGGACTAATAAAATATTCTGTGAGACATGAACCTTCCCGCTAAGTGGGATATAGGTACAAATAGCCTTCCATTGGCACAGGGTGGGGTTTGCTGCCAAGCAAGTGTTGGCCCCACATTTATGATGGAAGGATTATCTGTTTTTGAAGGCTCTTGGATTTTCAAATTATAGATGAATAATGGAGTTTCACTCAGTTGGTAGAGCACTGCTCTGCACAGGCTGAGGCCTTAGGTTCAATCCCCAGCACTGCAGAAATGGGAGAAGGACCTGACAGCCCACTCCCAAAACAATCCCCAAATGAACAGCCATTGAAAACCCCATGAATGGCAGAGAAGCACTGACATAGTGCTGGGCACAGTACAGTGTCAGGGAGTGTTTTGTTCTGTTGTACATAGGATTGCTATAAGTCAGATCCAACTCAATAGCACCTAACAACAACATGCAACAACATGTGACTATGTACTTGGGCAAATATTTCTGTAAGGTAAATTTCTAGAAAGGATGTGGCCAGGTTGAGGAGTCTATTCATCATAAAGCATTGAATAATTGTTCAAAAATGCCCATCCCAAATTGTGCTCTGGGTGGTGGTAGCTCTAGTCTGGGACTGCCATGAAAGGGGAGGTCTTTAGGTTCCTGGACCCCAGGGTGTATAGAGGTCTGGTGGGCAGGGGCCTTGGCCACCCCTGGAGGTCCTTGGAGAGAGAGGTGATGGAGGCTGCTCCATGCCTAGCAGGGAGGAGCTGCACTTGTAACAAGTGGAGCTGAGGGAAAAGAAATCTGAACTCCCCGAGGCCTGCAGAGAGGCAGCTAAAAGCCACCAGGGGAGCTGGCATAGGAGGCCAGAGCCCAGGAGAGGCGCTGGTGTCAGAATTAGCCCTGGAGCTCTAGTCATCCCAGAGCCAGGAGCTCTGGGGCAGGCAGGGCCTGGCTCTTTCCCTCCAAGTCTCTCCATCTGTTTCCATCGGAAGGAAAGATGGTCGTGCGTGGAGACGGAAGGCCTGCCGTGGCCACTGCTGTCGGAACGGGGGGCAGGCAGAGGGTGTGAAGCAGTATGCTGGGGCAGTGTGGTGGGTACAGGTATCTCCTGTGCTGGGACACTGTCAGGAACCTGCAGGCTTGGCCCAGGCACAGAGCCTGCACTCTGGAGGAACTCGGTATAAAGATTCAAGGGGAAGAGATGAGAGGGAATGGAAGAAGCCACCTGAGGCTTGTAGGTCAGCGCTAAAATAGTCTTCGGCGATCACCTTATGTCTTCATTTTACAGAAAGGGAAGTTGAGCCCCAGAGGGGTCCAGAGACTCATCCAAGGTTCCCCAGCTGATGGACCCTTTGTTGATGCCCTTGATTGATTTTCAAAACCTCTTCCCTCTGAGGCTCCCTGGGTAAGGGTACCATATTGAGAATGGCCATCTTGCCTCTGGGTCGGCTGGGGGTCAGGAGAGTCACTCCGTGTCATTGGTTGGCCTCAGGATCCTCATCTGCGGAATACATGTGTCACTCCTGGCCGCTTCCTCTTCTTGGGGAGCACATGGGGTAAGAATCAAAGTTGCTCCCTTCCTTCCCTTGCTTATAGCCCCGCAGTGGCTACCATTGCCCTCCATTTGGAGACCTGTGTCCCTCATGCGACTGTGTGTTTGGTGGCACCTGTACTTTGCCCCCTCCTTCTCTGCTCTGCTGCTCTCCTGACTGCTCCCAGCTCCTCCACCCTTCAGGCTATTTCCTTCCACATGGCCTTTGCACAGCCTCTGCCTGATGGTTAGGCTACCGGACACTGGAGCTGGAACACTGCTTCATCTCCCAGCTCTGCCACTTACCAGTTGGATGGCCTTGGGAAAGTCTCTTTCTCTGTCTTGTCCTCAGTTTCCTCATCTGGAAAATGGGTCTGGCAATAGGAAAACCTGCCTTATGCAGTTGTTGAAGTGAGTTAATCCACGAGTGGGGAAAGCACTCTGTCTGCATCAGGGTTTATCATTTCTTCTCGTGGCCCTGGGACCGTGTTGCTTGGCCATGATGATTTGTGTGTATGATGATGAGGTGAAAACCCGTTTCTCCTCCAGACTGTCACCCAGGAGAGCAAGGACAAGCCTGTCTCCTTCACAGCCATGTTGCAGGAGCCAGCGCGGCATGTGTCGCAAGGTAAATAGGAGCTCTGGGGATCCCCGATGGAGTCTGGTGAATCTCGATGCAACATCACCCCTGTGCCCCTGGGAATCTCATTTCTCCAAGTTACATACATCCACCAAGCCCCTGCTGCCCTTCTCTCGAGTCTCTTTAAGAAAGATGATGAGAGCTGGCGCCGTGGCACACATCTGTGATCCCAGCGATTTGGGAGACTGAGGCAGGAGGATCACAAGTTCAGGACCAAAGGCAGTCTGTGCCAGTCAGAGAGACCGTGTCTCAAAATAATAAAAAAAACAACCAAAGGGCTGGGGGTGCGGCTCCATTGTAGAGCACTTGCCTGGCATGCACAGAGCCCTGGGTTCGACCTCCCGTACTGGGAATAAAAGGCAATTCGATTGCTCTGCCCTGTGCCGGGGTCCCTGAGCATCTGGCAGCAGCTTTAGTCTGCTGGGGCCAGGCTGTTTAGTGCGATCACAGCTTCTCTAATTAGATCCATCAGGATGAAAACGGTGTCAGCTCTTCTCATGCACTCCCGGTTAACGCAGGGACACATCCAGCCTCCATGGCCTGGAGTTCCCCTGGGCTATGGGAGGCTGCCTCGGGGAGCTGCCAAAAAATATAATTATCTCCTAGCTACTTAGCTAGAGGGAGTTGGGTGACCTGGGCCACCCTGTCCACTGCAGGCAGGTCCTGGGTGGGGAGGATTACAAGAGAATGGATGTAAGATGGAGTCCCTGACACCAGCCTCCTGGCTGCTTGCGCTTGAGTTTATAAAAACAACGCTGACCACCACTGGCTGCTAAAGGAGGGGTCCTTCATCTACCGTCTCAAACCTTACAAAACTTTTCCACTCTCGGTGGTGACTCACCTGGTACTCATGGCCCAGTTTCTACCATTTACACCTGGAATCCATGCTCCTCCCTGCATCTGGGGCCTGGTTAGTACTTCTATGGGAGACTGCCTAGCACCACCCCAAAAACTTCCCAACCTGAATGTTTACTTACGCTTGTCCCTTTGCCTCGAATGCTTTGCTCTCTTATTTCACTATGGCAAACTCCTCTCCTCTCTTCAGGGCCCAGCCCAGACCCAGCCTCCTCCTGGAAGCATGCCTGATTTTTCCATCAGGAAGTAATGTTTTCATTCACAAAGCGTGTTTTCTGATCTCTTTAAGCACATGGCTCCCCAGCCTTCTATGGGAGCTTCGTGTGCCTTTGCCTTCTTTCTTCTGGCACATGGGAGGCTTTCAGAGGGTAAGTCCAGGATGCTGGTAGATTGTGGGCATTGTAGAAGCAGATGCTTACCTAACAAATGAATGAAGAATGAATGGATAAATGACTGAATGACCCTAGGGTGTGACTGAAAGGGCCCAGGCTTTCGAACCCAACATAACTAGATTTGGACCTATGCCTAGTGCTCACCAGGTCTGTGGCTTTGAATCATCCCTTCACCTCTCTGAGCCTCAGTCTTCTGCGTGGCTTTTCAGGGCTCTCTTTCTTTCTCTCTCTTTCTCTCTCCCTCTCCCCCCACTGCTCCTCCCACCCTCCATGGCAAGGTCTCACTACATCACCCAGCCAGGTCTTCAACTCACTACATAGCCTAGGCTGGTCTCAAGCATGCTGTCCCAGTCCTCTAAGTGCTGGGATTACAGCTGTGCACCACCACATAAAGTCCTCATTCCAATTTGTAATTTCTGTCTCTTTCAATCCAGGCTGGCTGTGTTTCTGCCAATACATTTCTCTTAAAATTTTTGTGGGTCTTTTATGAATCTTATTGGGGGAGTCATTCCTTTACATGAAAGCCATATAAATGAATCTTATCAATATGAAATCTTCTCTACCTTGACCTTCTGCTGAGAATCCAAAAGCAGCTGAAACATAATAAAGTTAAGATTATTAAATGTGAGCCGGGCATGGTGGCACATGCCTGTAATCCCAGCGGCTCAGGAGGCAGAGGCAGGAGGATCACAAGTTTGAGACTAGAGGCAGTCTGTGTAACTTAGTGAAACCCTGTCTCAAAAAGTAAAGACATGGGCTGGGGATGCAGCTCAGTGGTCCAGCACTTGCAGAGCATGCAAGCGCAAGGCCCTGGGTTCAACCCCCAGTATGGAAAAAAAAAAAAGATTATTAAATGCTGCATGGTTTGAACAATTTGTTATTGGAGGCAGCATCTTTGGTCTTTATGGAACATCAATAAAATATTTCACAATCATTTTAGACTTCATCTTTATACCATTTCCTGACAGTGCCTTGGATTTGATATTTGCCTAGAGACATTTCTTACTTTTAGCATTATTTATAATCTAGAGACATAAGTAATAATCAAAGTCAGCAAGTCCTGGTCTCTTTTTGTTTGACAATCATTCCTGTAGTGTATGTCTTACCTCTTGCAAATTGCTATAAGCAGTAAGAACGAACAAGCGGCACCCTCAAGACTGCCTGAGAGTCTCCTTACCTAGATCACCCTTGTAGACCAGACATGCCATTCACTTTTCTATGTTATCACAAATGATAATGTTGCTAACCTGTCATCCACTGCAGAGCAAGCATTTCCTTCCTGTGGCTTATCATTTCTTCATCCATGCAATCACTCATGACAACATTAACTCAACCAATATTTATGTAAGCAAGACATGTAGTTATAATGATAACAGTTTCAGGACCTGCTCTCAGGAAGCTTATGTTCTATCAGAATCTCATTTAGTTCCTCTCTCCTCTGGAACTCTATCAAATCAATGTTATTATTACTTCCATTTTACCAATAAAGCTCTGCAAGGAAAAGCCAATTACCTAGAGGCTCACAGACATAAGTGGAGGGTCTTAGATTTGAACCCAACTCTGTTTGATTCCAGAGCTCTCAATACTATAATTCCCATTCCTGGAATTTAATTTCCATTCCACTTATCAAGCTCTGAAGCTATGTCTATTTCTTACTTGAAATTCACTAGTAATCAAGTGAATCCTCCATAGATATAATTTTTTTTTCCAGGAAGAGATGAATAAAGATGTACTTTTAGGAGCAGCTGAGTGGCTAAGATTTTTAGTCTGGCGGCTTTAGAGACTCTCAGGTAGCCTCACTACTTCTCAGTGCTCCACTCACCAAACACGAATAATAGAGGTGCTCTGGGCTTCCCATCGGAGGGCTGGATCAGGGCAAGTTCTTCAAGTATTGAAGTCATAGATTTTTTTTTTCAGGGTTTTCTCTTTTTTTCCTTTTTTATTGGAAATTTTTAATGTACAACTTAATGTGTTTCATTCTGACATGCATTTCATTGTGACATTTCCATATATGCATTTCATTGTACATTGCACAGATAAGTTCCCCCTTACCGTCTTGTGCACCTCCTCCCCCTTGTTCTATGCCCTCACCAAAGGCCTCTCTTCTACATTGCATGTCTTTTTATGGGATTATTTTTCTATATACCCTTGCATCCCAATTATGTTTAAGGTCCAAGCTTTTCTCTGCAGTGATCTATCTTTTTATATTGTCAGTAGTATCACATGAATAATCTAGCCCATTTGTAATATTACCATTCTTTTGTATTATTGGTATTATTATAATTATTTCCTGAACTATTAAAGTTGGGCTGTTTACCTTGAGGTCGCCCTCTCTCTCAGTCCTTGCTCCTCCTTGTTCCTCCTCTCCCTCTTTCCTTCTCCCATCATCTCTTCCTTTTGCTAGATCCTTCCTTCCTTCTTTCTGCTCCATAAATTGTCCCTTCTCCACTAAGTTGACTTTAGCTTTTTATTATGTTCTGATTTCTGTATAGGATTTTTTCCTTCTTTTAATTTTGATTCAGTTCCCACATATGAATGAGAACATGTGGTATTTCTCTTTTAGGGCTTGTGTTTGTTCACTTAAAATAATTTTCTCCAATTCCATCCATTTTGCTGCAAATGACATTATTTCATTTTTTTTTTATTGCTGAGTAGTATTCTATTGTGTATATGTACCATAGTTTTTTTTATCCATTCTTCTGTTGATGGGCACTTTGGTTGAAGGTCATTGACTCTTGAAGGATGCTTGGGGGAAGAGAGAAGATAGAACAATACAGGCACGGAAACTAAGTTACGTGGTCATACATCCTCAGGAAATTGCTGTTTTTTCTCTCCTCCTCCACACCCTCTCATCTTACTAAGTCATTAGATGCTCTTGAAAGCTTAATAGCACTGTGAAATCTAGGGCAGGACATGTGCTTACGGGAGGGCAAACCTTGTTCCCTGGATGATGTGACATGTGCAGCATGTGTGTGGTCTTGACCTTGGGTTATAAATTTGGGGATATTTCCCAAGCTACTGCAAAATGGCTACTTTTCTGAGCCATTGGAAAGACACTGGCCTCACCTGCAGCTCCAAATATGGGGTTGATCTGCAGCTGTGGCGGCCTCTGACCGTGGAGGAAGCCTGAGGCTTTGTTATGAGTCTTGAGGACATGCAAGGAGAGCTCTCCATTAGCATCTGAGGCTTCCTCCAAGGATTTAGGTGAAAATAATCTGCCCCTGCAGCCATAGCCCTGTGGCAGCGGATCCCGTCAGATCTCCGAAGCTAAGCAGGGTCGGGCCTGGTTAGTACGTGGATGGGAGACCGCCTGGGAACACCAGAAGCTGTAGGCTTGGGAGAAGGACCTGGCAACCCCCTCCCAAAAATCAATCTGCCATTGAAAACCCTACGAACAGCAGAGAAGCACTGACAATAGTGTTTCCCCTGTTGTACAGAGGGTCACTATGAGTCGGATACTGACTCGACGACACCTAACAACAACAACAACAATCTGTTTGCCAGGACACTGGATGATCGGATCTCAGCCCCTTCTCCTGCCTCATCTGATGTCCTTTCTGTCACTTTTAGACCATGCTCACCTTGCTATTTCTCAAACACAACCTGCTTTCTTCATAGGAGAGACTTCGGGCTTTGTTTATTTTCTCTTTCAACACTAGGGGATTGAACTCAGGGCCTCACACATGCTAGGCAAATACTCTACCACTGAGATGCACTCCCAGCCCTTTTTGATGTTTTATCTTGAGGCAGGGTCTTGCTAAGTTTTGCAGGCTGTCTCTGGCCTTGAACTTGTGATCTTGCTTCTGTCTCCCAAGTCATTAGGATTATAGGCATGTACCCTGGCACTCAGCTCCTTGTTTTACTTTTGACAGCACTTATCACAGGATGTAATTATTTTGCTTTTTAAAATACTTATTTACCCATTTTTAAACCTGTTTACTGATGGCTACCAGAGGAGAGGGCTGGGATTTAGCTTAGTTGGTAGAGCACCTCTCTGAAGTCTCTGAGGTCCCAAGTTTGATTCCCAGCACCGCAAAGACGGGAGAAAGATATGGCAATGCACTCCAGAGGCAATCCTGAAACAACCATTGAAAACCCTGTAAGAGTTGCTATGAGTTGGACACAACTTGATGGCACCAAACAACCGCCACCAGAAGAGAGAAGAATAAACATCTATCCCTAGAGTCTTGAAATCTAGGACAGTTTCAGGACTGGGGCTCAAGCATGCACTGTACAAATCCAGGGAGAGTTGCTTATTTAGGCTAGTGATTCTCAAGTACAGGTGATTCTGTCCCTACCCCTAGAGGATGTCTGGAAATGTCTGGAGACATTTTTGATTGTCACAACTTGAAGGTGGTGTGAGGTGCTGTTGGCATCAAGTGTGTAGAAGCCAGGGATGCCTCTAAATGGATAATGTACAGGAACCCCCCCCCCCCATGATCTGACCCCAAATGTCAGTAGTACTGAGACTGAGACACCCTGACTATGCCATCATGTGAAGGTCACTCATATGTACATCTGCCTTTACAGAGATGCCCAGCTGCATAGAGCTGTCTGTGGTGCTGAATGGACTTAGACTCAAGCCCTAGACTTTTCTTTCTTTCCCTTCCTCCCTTCCTCTTTCCTTCCTTCCTTCCATCCATCCATCCTTCCTTCTTTTCTTTTCCTTTTTTCTTTCTCCTTCCTTCCTTCCTTCCTTCCTTTCTTTCTTTCTTTCTTTCTTTCTTTCTTTCTTTCTTTCTTTCTTTCTTTCACAGAGCGAGGGATGGAACCCAGGGCCTTGGGAATGCTAGCCCATGGTCTACCACTGGGCTGCATCCCCAGCTGAGCCCCAGACTTTCTTGATACCACTTGGATCCTTATTCTAGACCCTCATGAGAGTGTTGAATATATATAATTATACATCAGAGCTTGTAGATTCTTATAAGTCAGTCTAAATCCTCTCTTTTATATAAAAAGGAAACAAAGGCTTAGAACCCGGATTTGCCAACAATCATGTTGCACCAATCCTGTTGGCCTGCCTCATGCTCCCTTCCCAGGACAACCTGGCCAATGACATTTTGCCATCTGAGGATAGTTAATGGAGTGTTCCTCCAGTGGAAGCATCTTGTCCCTTGATCACATCGTAGCTAGAGAAAAAATGACTTTGAAGATTTGGTTGCCGATGCTCAGGGTGCCTGGGGCGGGCAGGCCCTCTGTGGGTGCCCTGGGGCGAGGTGGCCTGTCAGGAAGGGAGCTAATTGTTTCTGTAGGTCAGCACTGCTCTGTGCGCACAGATATATCTGGGCATCTGTTTTGCCTAAGGTGCCACTGAGCATTGCCTGTGAACTTCCAGTCTCAGGCTTTGCCTGCTGACTTCATGGAACCATACTTTGTACCATCACCCATTTCTCACCCATCAGAAAAACAGATTCCACAAGGCTCTTCTGCTGCTGGTTAACTTCATTCAAAGCCTCATTATCATCTCCAGGGAACTGTCACTCAGGGCCATCTGCTGCTGAAAGCCTACTAAGTGTCAGGCACTTTATAAGTTGTCTCCAATCTTAACAACTCGATGGATGCCATTTTGAAGATGAAGGAACTGGGTTTTCAGAGAGGCCCAGGAGTTTGCCCAAGGTCACACAGTAAAGGCATGGCAGCATTGTGAGGTAAACTTCACCTTTCTTGTCTTTCCTTTGGATTTGTGATTCTCGAAGCAGCAGGCTCCCAGGTAGTTCTGATGCTAGTTCAAATTTGAGAACCCTGCTCTAGAACGCCCTTCCTTTTGCTTCTTACTAGGGCTTTCTGTTAGGGTGACAGAGGAGCCAGTCAGAGGAATTGTGTGTTGTTTCCTGAGGCAAGGGAGTTTGTGTGTTCTAGGCCACTTCTTGCTGGAAGCAGGTCACGGGGAATGCTATGGTGTGGTGTCGTTCATCCCCCAAAGGCCCGTGTGCAGGACTTTGCCCCCAAAGTAATGGCCTTGAGAGTGGTGGGTCATTCAGAGGTGAGGCCTCGTGGAAGGTGATTAGGTGCTGGGGGTGCCATCCTTGGAAGGGATGAATGTCCTCTTGGGGGAATGGGTCAAGTCTAGCAGGACTGGATTTGTTCCTGCAAGAGTAGGTTGTTATGAAAGACTGAGCCCGGCCCCTCACCTGTCTCCTGCTTTCTCTCTCTGTATGTGTCTGCTCTCTTCTGCATTCATTTCCACCACATGATACCATCCACCATGAGATTCTCACCAGGGCCAAGCAGAGGCCCGCACTATGCTCTTGAATCTCCAGAACCATGAGCCAAATAAGCCTCTTTTTGTGCATAAAATACGCAGCTTCGGGTATTTCATTATAGCAACCTAAAATGGACCCACAGGAAGGCTTAGGGTTTAATGTTATCAGGGTGCCTGCTCAACCTTGCCCTAAGGGGAAGCCCTGTAGCTACTAAGCTGCCTCAGTTTCCCAAGTGTGACTAGTTTCTGAGAATGAGAGGAGATCTTGATTGAGCTTCTGGTTGGCTGGGAACTTCTTAGTATAACTTGTCCACCATTGAGCCTGTCCCACTCCAGTGTTCAATAAATAGCTGATGAGTGCAGGTGGAAGAGATCATCTCAGGGTCTCAGGGGGCTGCAACTATGGGGATATTTGCCGCCCATCATCTGAGGCAGATCCAGAACAGCATCTAACTGAGAAATCCTGGGAGTGCTCTGGGCTCACCAAGGCCATCATTTAGCCAGTGATACACAGCCAGGTCTGCCATGAGCATCCCCTGGGCTCTTGTGCTGTTGCATAAATCAAGGAATTTCCTTCCCCCTCCTCCAAAGAGCCCAGAGAGTTGGTTATGGTGGTTCACCCTTTCCCAGCAGTCATAAATCTTCCCTGGGTTGGAGAGAAGGTGACTAGGCAGATCTTCCTGTTCTTGGATCAGCTGTTTATCTCCCAAAGTCCTTTATAGAAATGCTGGTGTCAGATGGGAACTTCCACGACTCTTGCTAATGACATCCACTTATTCATGCATTTGTAGGTCCTGGTGTTAAAGTGTTCTCTAATATTATCTTATGGAATCTTTAGCCCCACTCTACAAGATTGGGATTATGAGTTCCAATTTATAGATGAGGAAGTGGAGGCACGGGGAAGTCAGCTTATGTAAGGTTCCTGCAGTTAGCAAGTGGCAGTGCTGGGGAGCAAACCCTAATGTCTGTCTGTGTGTCTGTGTGTCTGTCTCCCTCCAGAATCCTCTCTTGAGTCTGTGTAGCTGATTGTTTCACCCTATTTTCATAGACAAGGAGGCTGAGGTAAAGGACCCTGTTCTCCTCACATCCTGAGGGAGTGCCGGAGTCGGGATCTGAAGCAGATCTTTCTTTTGGAATTCATGCCTGCATTTGGGAATCTGTTTGGTCTATGAAACTTGGGACTTGGTTTCAACATTCCATAAAGGGAGCTGAGGTGCATTTGAGGACAGAGTGATGCCTTTGGCGTAAATATGTATGTCAGTTGCTTTTCTCATTGCTCTGGCACAATGCCTGGCAGAACAACTTAAGGAGGAAAAATAGCTTACTTGGCTCATGGTTTACAGAGTCTCAGTCTGTGGTGGTGGGGAGGCCTGGTGTGGTAGCTAGTGGCACCTTGTGGTAGAAGATTTCACATCATGGTGTCAGGAAGCCGAGAGAGGGACAGGAATGAGGGGCCTGTGTGCAACCTCCAATAGGCCCACCCCTAGTGGCCTACCTCTGCCAGTTAGGTTCCACCCCTCAAAGTTCCACATCCTCCCAGCACAGCGCCACCACCTGGAGACATGGTGTTCAAGCACGTGATCTTCAGAGACTATTTTAGATTCAATATTATATATGGCCTTGGACAGCCATTTTACCATTCTCTGCCTCAATTTCCCCATCTACATTTACACCATCACCATCAACCTCACGTGTTTGTCATTATACTCAAATGAAACAATGACCCTGAAAGATGCTTTAATAATAACAGTAGCACTGGCTATGTTTTACTGAGCGCCTAATGTGTACCAGGCACGAGGTCTGGAGATGTGTAAATTCTTACTCCTTAATCCTCATCCTATGAAATTGGTACTTTGATTCATCTGGATGAGCTGTGGGCCTCCGTTTCTTCACCTATACAATGGAGGTGATGTAGCTACATTTTAGGATCACTTGCATACTAAACACATTAATGTACCTAAGTGAAAAAATAAGAGCTGGCATACAGGAAGCAACACATAAGTGTCATATCATCTTGTACTTCTTGTAGCCAGGGCAACAGGCTCGGAGAATTGAATGACTTTCTCAAGGTCGCAGAGCAAGTAGTAGTTGACTCTGGGATCTTAAACCTCCATCGCATAAATCTAACACCTGCTCTTTCTCCTCTCTGTCCAAAGGACCCACTGGTTTGGGACCCCTTTCTTCCTCTCCCTGCCCTGGATATCAGATGTGGGATCCCAGCCTTGATGAACTTGGTCTGTTCCATCTTGGGCCACACCTGTGCCCTACTCACTCTCTGAGCTTTGAGAGCTGTGGAAATAAACTTCAGAACCCAAAAAATAAATTAAAAATTAGCTTTGTGTCCCTGAGGTCCGGAGGCGGTGGTGGGCACTGAATTATTCAGGCCATTTGGGTGTGAACTCTTAGTTTGCTGCTGCTCTCGCCTTAATGGCTGCCCTGACAGATTGATGGGTGAGCCAGTAGAATGCTTGGAGGCCAGGAAGAAAACTCTTAATCATAACTCGCTGGTAGGAGAGAGTTTTTCTGCAGTAGAAGCTCCAGAGTGGGGCTAACCCCAGCCCTCTCGTATCTTCTGCCCTGATAAGGTGGAAATATCAGTGGCAGAGGGTGTCAAATGGGAGCTGGTGTGAATGACTTTTGTGAATGGAGCTGTTCATTCATTTTATATTATTTTTATCATTAAAATTAAGATGTAACTCATATAAAAGCCAGAGAACTCTAAATGTACAGCTCAGTGAATTCTTATATTTGTGAATATGGTGTGTATCACTCAAATCAAGATACAAAACATCTATATCCAGCCAGTATCATCTCTACTCCCAAACAACACCTGTCCTGATCTCTATCACCATAGGTTAGTTTTTTTCTCTTCTGGAATTTCACATAAATGCATTCATATAGTTTGTGTCTCTCTTCTTTCATGAACATTATTATTTTTTGAGACACATCCATGTTGCTGCACATGTCAGGAACTTGTTGATTTTGTTGATGAATATATTCTATTTTATGCATACACCCCAATTTCTTTATCCATTCTCCTGTTGATGAACACCTGGAATGTTCTCAGTTTTGTCTAATATGAATAAAGTTGCCATAAACACTTATGTACTAGTCTCCGTACAGACATAGATTTTCTTTCTCTTGAGTAAATATCTAGAAAAGAGAAAGAGCTCCATCTTAGGAGTAGGCACTTTGTTAGTTTTATAAGAAACAGCTAGACATCTTCCCAAAGCCATTGTACCATTGCACATTCTCACCTGGACACATATGGGAGTTTCAGTTGTCCCACATCCTCACCAGCACTTGTTATTATTAGTCTTTCCAATTTTAGCCATTCTCAACAGTGTGTAGCATGATATTATTGTAGTTTTATATTTGTATGTCCAACACTGTTGAATGTTTTTCCACGGGCTCATTGGTCAATGTGGACGTGTGAAAGAGTTAACATTCAGGGACAACCCTCAACCTCAGGGTGGACTATAGTAGATAAATGACTCAGCTTCCTTTCTCCCCAGTGGATTGATTCTGAGGCATGTTTCACAATGATTGTTAGAAGGGCTCTGGTGGGCTTGACTTCTTATTGTCCACAGTAGTAGCTCACTCAGTAAGACAGTATTAGTGCATCTCCCATTGCTATGACAAAACACATGAGGCTACTTTAAAAAGGAAAGAAGGCTTTTAAAACTCACAGTTTCAGGGGCTAAAATTCCAAGCAGCATAGCATTGGCTGTGGAGAGCCCCCAATTGGTTGCATCACATCATGATGGATGTGCCTGAGGGATGGGTCACATGGCAAGACAAGAGGCCAGAGAATGGGGAAGGGGCTGACTTGCTCATCTATAAAAACTCATTATTGCGGAAGCAAACTGGGGTTCCAAGAGAACACTTAATTCATATTCTCTCTCTCTCTCTCCCTCCCTCCCTCCTTCCTTCCCTACTTTCTTTGTCCTTCTTCCACCTTATGATACAGCTGGAAAGCCTTCACCAGATGTTGGCACCTTGACCTTGCGCTTCCCAGCCTCCAGAACTGTGAGAAATAAATTTCTGTCCATTATAAACTGCACAGTTTGTAGTACTCTGGTATAGTGGCACAAAGTGCACTAAGACCCTGCCCAAATCAGAGAAAGAAAAGGAGTGGTACCCTGGCTCCTGTATTTTCTGCAGCCTCCAGTTCCCTGTCTGAACCTCCCTTTGGTGGAAGCCAATTTGTGGCCCAATGCTACAGCTGGGTCAGGCCTGGAAGGGTGAGGTGTGGGTCTGAGGGCAAACAGACTCAGACCTGGTAAGGAGCAAGTAAGTGGGGGTCCTTCCTAGGTGCCTAAATAGCCAGCCTCCTTTTCCAGTGGGTGCTCTAGACTTGGATCTAGGGACCACTCTGTTTTCTTTTTCTTCCCAAAGCTCTGTGTAGGATTTTCCGTCCCAGTCCCTTGGATTTCTAACCATGACAGCTGCCACTTTGTGCTGGATACAGGGCATGGCATGATGTCCCTACTTTCCTGCCTGGGCCACTTCAAGCTTTGGCTTTTCCCAGTGTGATGTGATGCTTAGGCACCTGTTATCTGCAAGATTAAAATCCACCCAGGTGGAAAATGGTGGATGGAATGCCAAGCCAAAAGATCCTTCCTTCCTTAGCAGGAAGGCAGTCCTCTGAGCCAGTGCCAGGACACCTGGATGACTGTGTTGGCCAGGCTCACTGCGGCAGATGGAATATGGACTTATGTGCCTTGAAGGGGAACAGTTAGACTCAGCAGAAAGAAATACAAACTGGGGCCTGCGTGCTCATTCCAGTCCATCCTCCAATAGGTCAGGTGGCCTTGGGAAAAATCCTCTTAACTCTGGCCTCTGGTTTGCCATCTGTAAAATGAGATTTTGATACCCTTTATACCTTTACTATGGGGAATTAAGTCGGTTTAACTACAGAGGAAATACTTGTGGAGTCTTGTTAGCAGAATGAAAGTAAGGAATTCTTGCCTCCATGCATTCTCTGACTCAGAAGATGTAACATTATCCAATCTGTCTTTAGCACATTTTCTTGGTGGGAAAATTGCAAAGTAGCCCCCGTGATCACTGATTCATGGTATTTGAACCTCCTGTGACCCTCTTCTCACGTGTGTATGGACAGGAACTCTGATTTGCTTCTGGACAAGGTGATGAGATATTTCTTCCATGATCATACTACACCAGATTATTAAGGGCTGTATTGCCAGTACATTCTCTCTATTGCTTTCTTGGTTTGCATGCTTGAATGGCGGGCCGTGTTGGTGAGACTCATATGTTAAGGAGTCTCTGATCAATTAATAACGACCAATAGTCCAACAGCCCTTGAGGAACTAAATTCTGCCAGCAACCAGAACTTGGAAGCAGATCTTGCCCTGGCTGAGCTTTCAGATGAGCACTCAGTCCCAGCCATGCCTAGACACCTGGCCCACAGAAATGATGAGAAAATGAGCATATGTTGTCTGAAGCTACTAGGTCTGTGGTAATTTGCTAACAGCAAGTAACAGAGCCTCAAGGCCCCACAAGACCTGGCCCTGTTTCTCCTCGGGCATCACTACCTAACATTCCCTGCTGTGTGTTAGTTTGCTCATCACCGTGACAGAATGCTGAACAACAATCAAAGGCAGGAAGGACTTATTTTGGCTCATGGTTTCAGAGGGTTCATTTCATGGTTACTTGGTCCTAATATGAGACTTGGGCTGAACATCATGGTGGCTGGGGCATGTGGCAAAGAAGCCTGTTCACCTCATGGTGGCCAGGAAGCAGAGATAGAAGCCTGCACCAGGATGGCCTTCTACTTTCCCCCTTTAACCCTCTGGGCTCCCAGCAAATGGGATGGTACTGCCCACATTCAGGGGGTATCTTCCCCCTTTAGTTAATCCTCTCTGGAAATTCCCTCAAAAGACACACCCAGAAGTGGGCCTAACTAATCTCTTAGGTGCTTCTCAATCTGATCAAGTTGATGGTCAACATTAACCAATATATCCTGCCACTCAGTTTGCTCCACCCCAGGTCTTTTTGCTGCCTCTCACTCCTGTCCCCAGTTCCTAACTCTGGTTCTTTGCACTTGCTGTTCCCTCCACCAAGAATAAATCTCCTCCAGAACTTCACATGGCTCAATCGGTGTGTTTATTTCTATGTGACATATTACTTTGGGGAGGAGGGATGAAAAAGATAAATTCAATGGAGGAAGGAAGACTTAGAAATATGTCCTTGAGAGTAGAGGCTATCTGGTCAGCTCTGCACCTTTGGTGCCTAATTTAGGACGTGGTTTAGGATATTCACTCAATGAATATTTGATGAAAATTTCCTGGGAAATGAAATGGAGGCAGGGGGCTCTGTTGGGTGGAAAGATGGGCAAATTAAGGCTCCCAGAGTTTGGGTAGTGAGGTTTGGGGGAGAAGAGCCAATCAGTCTCTGTACTGCCCAGCAGCACCTCCTGGAGCTCAGGAATGGAGATGCTGGTGTAGATTCTCAAATGCTTAGCAGTGAGAACACTTGAGAGATGACCGTGACCTTATGTCTAGAAGTTCCTCATCTTTTTTCTGATCTCCTTTCAGGTGTTCAAGTTCTGTCAATTCTAAGCCTTCTGGAATCTCTCCCACCTTCCTCTCCATCCCTACAGCTATAGTCTTGTATGAGGCAACCATTATCTCTGTCTGGGACCATAGCAGGCACCTTCTCACTGACTTCTTCCTGCTGCCCCTCTGCAACCCACCTCAACCCTGGAAGCCAGGGGGATTCTCTAGAACACAAAGATGACCACATTTCTCCTGCCTTAAAACCCTCACTGACTCCTTGTAGATCTCAGGATAAAGTCCTAACTCCTTGCCAGGTCCCACAAGGTCTGGCCCAGGCTTCTACCTTCAACCTCATGGTCTACATCCCACTCTCTGGCCATATTAATCTATAATGAATTCTTTGAATATGCTTCTCTCTATACTACCTCTGGGTTTTTGCATATTCTGTTCCCTTGTGCTGGTAAAATCCTTTTTTACACCCTTTTCACCATCTCGTTACCTCCTACCCATCCTCAGGGATCTCTTTGCTCATGATCTTCTTTCTCTGGTGAGAATTAGGCACTCACCTGCCTTTCTCTGCCCCAGCACAGCACCTCTATCATGTTGTTGTTGTTGTTAGGTGCCATCGAGTCATGTCTGACTCATAGCAACCCTCATAGGATTTTCAATGGCAGATTGTTTCGAGATTGCCTTGGGAGTGGGTTGCCATGTCCTTCTCTCATTTTTGCAGAGCTTAGAATTGAACTCAGGACCTCAGAGACTGCAGAGCAGTGCTCTACCAACTGAGCTAAATCCCAGCCCATACCTCTATCATATCACCTCTGTTATTGTAATGTATTTACCCTCTACCTGTAGGACCCATTTTTGTTCACCATTATGCCCTGAGTGTCTATCACAGAGCCAGATACAAAGTAGGTGCTTAATAAAAGTTTGCTAAATGCACAAGCAGGACCACACCAGCTGCTTACCATATATTAAATCAGATTTAAATCAGTAAGTGGTGGCTGAAACTTCCCTGATCTGTTCTCTCCTTCCTACCAGCCCTCATCTTACCAATCTCTCTCTTCTCCTTGTCCCACTGGGCTGTGGCTTGGCCACATCCATTTACTAAAGATCACTCTTCTATTATTCCACCCTTTCTGAGTCCTAGAAGTCAGTTCTCCCATGCCTCCAGGACTTTTCCAGGCCAACTCATCCCACTTGATCCCATTCTTGGTGCCTAGATGAGGCAGCTTCCTGTTTCTATGATGAAATATCCAAAGCAACTCACCTATGTAGAGAAGGTTCATTGTCTCAGAGGTTCCATGGCATGGCACTGGCCTGAGCTCAGTTCTGGAAAGGGCAGCAGATGGCAATGGCTAGGAGCCTATGGTTGGACTGAGTGGTCACATCATGAGCCAGGAGGCATCAAGGAGAAGACCAGCCAGAAAACCCCTTCAGAGCCTGAGGACCTGACATAAGGACCTACCTCTTAAAGGTCCACAGCATCCCCAATACCACCATGAGGAGCAAGCCTGCATGTGTGGAGCTTCCTTTGTAGGATACTCCAGGTATCCAGACCACAGCAGTGTCTCACAGCTGAGGAGGATTCTTCTAAGTGAAAAGGTTAGGGGTAGGATAAGGAAAGAGGGCTCAGCGTAAGCAATGACCAGATGGTGGAACAAATGGAACTAAACTGAGAGCAGGAAAGAGATGGAACTTGTTAGAAGGGTGGGCATGGAGTGGGTAAGCTATAGAATACCTTGTCCTCTGCCAGGCATAGTGCAAAACTCATTCTATACATTCTCATTTAAGCTGCTCATAAGATCACAATGACGTCTGTGTTGCCATAGCTAAGATGCCAGGCTCTGGAGTCAGACATTCCAGACTCAGATCAGAGCTCCCCTAGACCTCCTAGTGACCTTGCAAGAAGTTAACCTTTGACCTTGCATTGTGCCCAGAGGGAGAATAGCAGAACCCAACCATGAGGGCTTGGAGTTTGAGCATGAGAAATGCTTAGAACCAGGCCTGTCACCTGGTAATTGCTCAATAGATCCTATCTGTGACTAGAGTCTCTCATTTGCACTCTCTAATATGATACCTGGCAGCCTTGTGCAGCTATTTAAATTTACATTGATTAAAATTCAGTAAAATTAAAAATTTTGTTCCTCCTCACATTAGCCATGTGTAAAGGGCTCAAGAGTCTCTGTTTTAGAGAGTGTAGGGGTGGAAAGTCTGCATCATTGCAGAAAGTTCTGCTGTCTTGGCTTCTGTGGAACTATGCATGAGAAACTGGTAATAATAGTTTCAGCTGGGGAGTTCTTGGGAGGGAGCAGGATGCTATACTTCAGATTTTGAATGTCCCCCAAAGGCCCATGGGTTGAAGCATTGGTCAGCAGCCTCTTGGGAAGTGGTGGAACTTTTAAGAGGTGGGGCCTAGAGGGAGGAAGTTAGGTCATTGGATATGCGTCCTTGAAGGAGGTATTGGGACCCCAGCCCCTTCTCTCTTTCACTTCCTGGCTGCCATGGGATGCAGAGGCCTCCTCTACCAGTTGCTCCTCACCATATGCCCAAAGCAACAGGGCCAACTGGCCATAGGCTGATACCTCTGAAACCATGAGTCAAAACATAACTTTCCTCCTTTTAAAATATATTATCCCAAGTTATTTTGTCACAGTAACAGAAAGATGACTAACACAAAAGATAGGGGTGAGAGATTCCCTCTTTTGTCTGTTTGGAATTTTTAAATCATGAAGACTTATTACTTAGCAAAACCCCAAAACAAAATACACAACAAGACAGTTTTGTAGAGGAGAAAGTGAGGCTTGGAGAACATTCAAGACCTCATCACTGGAAAGTGGAGGGGCAGAGGTTGGAACTGAGGCCCTAATCTCTCAACCTGTAGGCAGCAGACCTGGGGGCTCCAACAGAAGTGAGGAATCCCCAGACAGGTTATGTTTCAAAAAGTCTAGCCCTGGGCACTCTCAGGAGCCAAATTCCCTCATTCATTCCTGGCCAGTGGCTACCTTGCAAACCCCCTTTGGGAAAGGGTAGAAAGGTTTGTGTAGCTGCATCCTTTTTTTAGGGAAAAATTGAGAGGAAATTGGCAAAAACTCCCAAACTGGGAAAACAGCTTTTGAATAACTGGTTTGTAAATTAGAAATCTAGGGAAAATGAAAGTATCTTGGTTGCACGTTTGTACAAAACCCTTCCTGATTGGACAATTGGACTCAAAGCTCATTGGCTCAGGCCATTCCCTGGGCAAGCTATATAAGGAGCTGCGCTATATAAGCAGCTCAATCCTTTACACCCTTTTTTGCCTTTTAGCCTCTTTGCCTTTTTGCTCAGACTATCGGCTAAGCAAGACCCCTTTTAACGCCTTTTATACCTTTTTCGCCTTCTCGTCCATTCCTGCCTGGACCACCAATGAGGAAACACCTCTCCCGCTCTTCTCCCCTGGACCTTCGGTGAGGAAAGAACACTCTCCCATTGCAATCATCAATAAGGAAAGAACCTACTCTCCATCTGATCACCCACGAAGCAACAGCTGTCTCTTCATGATCACTGAGACGACCGACACAGGTGTTTGCCCCTGGAGGGCAAAAGTGCCTGAGGCTTTTCCTTTCTCCCTTCTCCTGCGGGGTCCCAAGGGCCACAGGAGTCCACGCCCCTCACCCAAGGGTCCCGAGTGAATTGTGTTTAGTATCTGTGTGCGCGGCGGCACTGCCCATCCAAACCTCCGGAGGCGCTCACCCCACACCTTTTGACTATGGTGAAGAGCTCAGGGTTTGGTGTCAGACAGCTCTAGCTCAAGTCCTGGCTCCTCCACTGAATTACTATATGATCTTGTACCTCAGTCTTGTCATTTGCAAAATGAGAATAACTGCTCCAAGTTCCCAGGGTTGTAGCCAAGGTGGAATTGAGGCAATGTGAAGTGCCTGCTCACAGTGAGGTCATGATATTGGGCGAGCCAATGCATCACTATCATTATGATTTTGTGAGCAGGTGTCTGAAACAGATGAAAAGGACACTCTTGTGAGCCTCCTAAAGCATCTTCTCTCTCTGGCCCCTGAGATGGGCAAATGGAGGGTGCAGGAGGAGGAGGAACCCTCAGCTCCTCTCCATTACGTAACCATGCCATGTCCCCCTGGCCTTGCAAAGGGTGGTTGGAAAAGTGTGGTGATCCCACACTCTTATCACAAAGGCTGTGGCAGATGGCAGGAGTGGCCTCGAAGAACATTCATGGGGCTGTTGCATGGTGTTCTCCAGAGTTCCTTGGCTGTCCCAAGATGAGGAAGCCATTTTGTATTGGCCATTGATCTTGCAAACAGATGTGTGGTGGGGCTACAGCTGGGAGCCTTCATGTTAACTGATGTGGCATCAGAACCAAGCTCAGAGCTCCTTTGGCAGGGCCATGAGCTCATTCTGCAGGGTGGCTACCATGAGACACATGTGGCCTAGTGATTGGTGGCATGCAGAGTACCCTTGGCACCAGGGTTGACATCCAGGGCCCCAAGGGGAGGGAGTCAGGACTACAGGGCTGGGGGATACCAGGCTGGGAGGCCCCAGTGTGATCTGAACACCTTAGCGGCCCAGGTTGTGCAAGGGTGTGGTGCCTGGACTTGGGGGATGGTGATGTGAGTCTGAGCCTGCATTTTCCATCTGGCAGAATGTGACCCAGTCCCCTCTTTGAATCCTAGGGTCCTCATCTTTGACATGGAGATTATGCCAATGCTTAGCATAGAAGGCCACCGTGAGGACTCTGGAAAGCTCTGCCATTACCTTGGTCAAAAGTTACCGCTGCTCATGGGCGTGACTGTTGGGTCCTACAAGGACTCTTTCCTTTACACCCTGATCCCATAGAGAGGATGGTACACACACACACACACACACACACACACACACACACACACACACGAGCGCGCACCTGGGCATGCACACACGCATCCAGCTGCCACGCACCACTGTCCTGCAGGGTGGGGGAAGGATTGAACAGCAGGGTACTCTGGGTAGAAGAGGAAAGAACGGGAGGTGCTGGATGTCTGAAGGGGGAGGCAAAGCCTAGGGCATGTGCATTGGACTTTACAGTTTACATAGGATTCATAATCATTGGCTCATTGGTTTACCTCCAACTCCAGGAGCCAGGGAACAGGATCTGGTGACAGGCACTTTGCTACTTTTTCTGTCTTCACTTTTGCTGAAATCCCTGAGTGAACCTCACTCCTCACTCCTTGTCTCAGGCTATCTGCTGGGTGCCTCTTCCATCCTAGGTCCCCGAGCCTTCTCTTTGGTCCCTGCCAAATGCAACCACCTGCTCACTCACCCAGCCACCCCTCACTCACCCAGCCACTCATTTAACCAGCCAACTGGGAGGCCAGCCAGTGAACCACATAACCATCCGATCAACCAAATATCCCTTCACGTAATGAACTGACCCTCCAACCAGCCAACAACCAGCTGGGTGATAACCCAGCTAACTAAATAACCAACTCATCATCAGCCAACTGATCAATGATCCAGTCAAGGACTCAGCCATTCCATGAGTCTCTAATAAATCATCCAATCAACCCATAATCCAACTTACCAGCAAATCAACCAAAATATATTTGCTGTTAGCAAAACTCATACAACTGGACTCTGACTTGGCCCAGGTAGAGGCCATCTGCCCTCCTGTTTGGGTTTCCAGCTGCCCTGCTGGATTGGGGCCTCACCTTGGAAGGACTTCCTTACAGAATTCTGGCCCAGGTATGTTCCCTTCTGGGCCTGTTCCTGCACGTAATTGGAACAGTGGTTTGCAAACTGGGTTCTGTGGATCCCCAGGTTAGATGGTAGGGGCTTGGGGCTGCTTTGGGAGGTAAGAGGTAGCCAGTGGGCAGGGACTGAGATTTTTATCCCTACTTTCTCCCTTTTGTTTGTTTTTTATATTGGGATTTTAAGTAAGATTTTGTTTGGAGAAAGGCCTTGAGGTCTTAATTTTTTTTTTAATTTTATTTTTTCAGCGCTGGGGATAAAACCCAGGATCATATGCACACTAGGTAAGCACTTTACCACTGAGCTACATCCCCAGCCCCATGTTAAACATTCTAAGCTATTAAGGTAGGTCATCTTCTTAGCTATCAAGGTTAATGACTGTCCTTGTGGGTGTGGATCAGGCATGCAGGACACCCCATGCCTTGGACCTGGAGTTTCCAGTGGGCAGCTGTAGTGAGAACCTAGAGGTGGCACCTGTGTCTCCTTAGCCTATAGTAGCACTGAGTCCTGCCACAGAATGTGTGTGCCCAGTGCTCTTGGGAACCCTTGGAGACCTGCACATCAGTGAGGGGCTGAGGACAAGGAGCCCCTAACTGTACTTGCTCCCATGGTTCAGGGTTAGCTGGGATCTCCAAACAGCTCCTGGCAGGCCATGGAACGTCCTTGGACACAGCAGCCCCCAGGAACTGACTCCAAGCGACCTTCCGGAGACAGCTGTGGCTGCCTATCTGCTGCTTCTTGGAACCTCACAGGGAAGGGAACACAGAGCCTGGGAGCAGGTGGAGGAAGACATGAGTCCCACCCCACCATGGCAGCCTGGCCCGCCAAGGTCCTGGGTGGGGCGTGTGGCTGAGGGCTTCCTTTGGGGCTGCAGTAAGAACATAGCTGAATAGGACAGAGGATTCCCACTGCAGGAGAGGAAGAGCAGCAGGGCACTCATGCCCTGCCTTTCCGCTGAGACCTTGGGATTCACTTTTTGGAGTCTCTGTTTCTTGTTCCATGTGGAATGGAGCCAGCCCACAGACATCACTGCCAAGGGCAAGACCCAAAGTAGGGCACGTCTTTCTTTAGTGGAATCTTCATTTTATAGATGGAAACTGGCCAAGCAGGGAATTGCTGAAAGCATTGGGATTGTAATTGAGGTTTCTGGGTTGATATCTTTTCCCTTAGTCCCTCAGGCTGGTCATGGCTAGCCCTCCTGACATTCTCCTTTGGACAGAGTTGAGCTGTCCCTGACTACAATCGCTCAGGTCTGGTTCTTTCTAAACTCTCGGTGGTGACTCTGGGAACCCTTGGATCACCTCACCACCTCCCTGCCTCTGAGCTCTGGCCCCCTCCCCTGGCAGGCACAGGCTTAGCTCTCTCCTGAGGTGCATTAAATATCCCAGCCTGCCCGCCTGCTGATCTGAGCAGCTATCATTTATTCAGAAACATCGCTGGGAGTTTTTGATTTATTGGTGATGGGTCAGCTATGTTCCTTAGGCAGCGGATGGTTGTGCCATTAAATTTTCTGAGATTAAGAGCGTGATGGGGAAGATATATGTAGCGATTTGGGGCAGAGTGGGAAAGCAGCTCTCTGGAGGGAGTCCTTGCACGCCTTCACGCTCACGTGGCAAGAAGGCAGTCCCTGGATGGGGCTTTCCACGAAGGTTATCATGAGAGCAGCTTTGTTCCCAGAAAGGGAGGAGGTCCTCTCCTGGACTCCAAGAATGTCTCTATGGTAGAAGCAAAGACTGCCAGAATTGGAGAGTCACAGACTGCCAGAGGAAGGCCAGTTCCTCGAAATCATGCAGTCCAGCCCTCTCCACTTAGCCATGAAGAAACTGAGACTTCTGGTGGGAAGAAGATCTAATCAGATCTTCACAGGCTGCCTCCCCGCTCTTGTCTAGGATGGTTTTCTGCTGGAGGCAGGGATTAGCTGCCCAATGGAGGAAGGGGACTTTTGTAGGGGGCACGGAGGGATCTTACATCTTCATGAACACTCCCACGTGAGAGAAAAAGAAACCGAGGTTCATAGAGGCCCATTGGCATCCTGAATGTAAATTTCTCAGGGGTGGCTTTGTTTTTTGTTGCCTCCCTTGTGCCCATCTCAGTGCTTAGAGCATTATAAGGGCAGTCATTATTGGTCAGATGCAGGAGTGAATGTTTATCAGCAGATCTAGAACTGGCTCCATGGGTAAAGCGCTCAGTGGCAGGTTTGGGTAAGGGCAACCTCACTACGGCACAGCCCGTTTAGTGGCTCTTTATGTATCCTTCATTTGGTGGTAAACAGTAGGTTGGGAATCAGGAGTCCCATAGCTGGGGACCCAGCATCCCAGACAGTAGGAACTTTTCTGATACATGCTTTACAATTCCCCAGGGAAATACAAAAGGGCTAAAGAGGTTCACAATGGTTAGCTAGGGCAGAGAATCCCTCTCCTCGTTCCAGATAGCACTGCTGCTGGAAAGGTGGTTCTGAAGCATCTGACGCTAATGCAGCCTCCTTGGGATAACGAGAATTGGCCCAGAAAATTTTGTTGGAGTCCAGGGGGGAGCCATGAGCCCAGGAACTGAATGAGATGGGAAGGCAGAGGGCTGGAGAAGAAGTGAGAGGCTGCAGAGTCTGGGGAAGCAGGGGATGGGAGGGGAGGTCCAGGCTCTTCCCTTTGCAGATAGTGCCCGGCTGATTTAGCACAGACTAAATCTGACAGCTAGACATTGAATAAGTGAGATAGGAGAAGAATTGATGCTTTTGGATTATGGTGCTGGAGATGCATATTGAGTATACCATGGACTGCAAAAAGAACCAAGAGAGCTGTCCTAGAGGAAGTGCAACCAGAGTACTCCTTGGAAGCAAGGATGGCTAGACTGTGCCTTACATATTTTTGGACATGTAGTCAGGAGGGACCAATCCCTGGGGAAGGACATGTATGGGAGAGTTGTGGGTCAACAAAAAAGGAAAACCCTCAACTTGATGGATTGACACAGTGGCTGCAACCATGGGCTTAAACATAAAAATGATCTTGTGCCTGGCACAGAGTCCCGGAGTGTTTCGTTCTGTTGTACATAGGGTCAGTATGAGTCGGACTTGCCTTAACGGCATCTAACAAAAGCAACAACAAAATGTGACCCTGAAGACATTACCTAATCAAGCATGTTGGCCCAGCAGAAATCCCAAGCCAGTTCTGGAATAGGAACACAAGATCTACTGAAGTCATATCATCCAGTTCCAGCTGTGTTGACTCATAGGAACTTTGCCTCACAGTAACAGGTACTTTCTGAGTATGTACTGTGTGCTGAACTCTACAGAAGGCACTGTGGGAGTTAAGAGAGGCAAGGGTGCAGATGTTGGTGAAGAAAATAGGTTCTAGAGGCAGACTGCCCATGATCTGAATTTCCATGCTACCACTTACTAGCTGTGTGACCTTGGGTCAGTCACTTAACCACCTCAATTTCCTTGTCTGTGTACTGGGGAGATGATCGCAGCACCCACTGCATGGTTTTGTTGTAGGACAAGGACAGGTGGCTGAGAGACATGTGGAGCAGACTGGAATCCAACCAACAGCTTATAACCAATTTGGCCAAACCCATCCTGACTTGCCAACCTCACTAATCTGCAGACGTGAGTGGAAATCAATGATGGTGGTTTTAGCCACTGAATCCAAGAGGTTTGTTAAGCAGAATTCCAGTAGCAAAAGTGGACTGAGGCAAAACAGAAGTGAGCTTGTTTTGTAGACTGTGACATGCCCCTTCTATTACAGCTTAGACATGAAATGTCCCCCAAAGGCTCAAGAGTGAAGGCTTGGTCCCCCATGCAGCAATGTCCAGAGGTGGAGCTTTGGGTCGTGGATCAGGAGGGCTCTGACCTCAACCACAAGTTAATCTATCGCTGGATTTACAGTTTAAACATAAAAATGATCATGTGCATGGCACAGTGTTGGGGAGTGTTTCGTTCCTCTGTACATAGGGTTGCAATGAGTAGGACGTGACTCGACAGCACCCAACAACAAGGACTGGGGGGAGGGGCTTTGGTATAAAAGTGAGCTCTCTCTGGCTCTCCTGGTACCAAGGGCTTTCTCTTTCTGCTTTCTTGTTGCCACAAAGTGAGCAGCTTGCTGTCACCACCTGCCCCCATCATGATATTCTGTCCCATCTTGGGCCCCAAAGTGATGAAGTTGGCTAATTGAAAACCCTGAAACTGTGTTGTTATTGTTGTTTGGTGCCATTGAGTCAGGTCCAACTTGTAGCAACCCTCACAGGGTTTGCAATGGCTGATTGTTTTGGGATTGCTTCGGGAGTGGACGGCCACATCCTTCTCCCATTTTTGCAGTGCTGGATATCCACCCCGGGGCCTCTGGGAGTGTGGAGCAGTTCTCTACCACAGAGCTAAACCCCAGGCAGCACTGTGAAACCATACACCAAGATAAATCTTTCCTCCTCTAAGGTGCCTCACTCCTGCCTTTTGTCACCCAGCTTCCCACTGCCTGAGTCAGTAGACCCTGCAGGAAAAGGCTCTGTGAGGATGCCATCCTCAGCAAGTCCCTGGGGGAGTCCAGGGAGGTGTGCACCAGGCTTCGAAGCATGCAGCTGGGTGGAAAGGCTTGAAAAGTTGCAAAGTGCTCCTGAAAAGATGCGATGGACCTCTGAGGTCACTCCTTTTTCCCCCTTATATATCAGAGTCAGGCTCAAGTGCTATTCAGATATCCTGATTCCAGCAGATGCTTCCAGCAAAATCTCATCTCAGGGGGCTTCCAGCAGACCCCAGAGAGGAGGCCTGGAGGTCTGATGTGATGGCACCCTGTAGCCTTACACGTGTGCGTGCTCCCAAGAGAGCCCAGCACCCTGAGTGCTCCAAATGCACAGGCAGCTGCAGGCCTTGGGAGTAGGCGCAGCCTCGTGGGGAATGTCCTGGGCAGCCTCATCCACTGCCTTGCCCTGAGCTAGGGGAGACTCTGGTCTTTGCAAAGGTAGGAAAATGACCCCTCCGTCAGTTGATGACTCTCATGGCATTGCTAGTCTAAGGCAGGGGATTAGGAATTGGCAGCCTACTACTCATTAGCCATGTGGTCTCAGGGACAAGACTGTATAATGTGTCCACCTCTGTACGAAGGGCAGAACACTGCCTTATATGATCAAAGCTCATGTCCACCTCAAGCCTTGACTTTGGCAATTCCCTCTGGCTGGTACGATCTGCTCTGAAATTTTGGGAGCTAGTAAAGCCTCATGAGCTTGCAGCCCTACCACAGTGGTGTGGCATCCGATCCTGTCAGACCTTGGAAGCTAAGCAGTGTTAGGCCTGGATAGTACTTGGATGGGACACCACCTGGGAACACCAGGTGGTACAGGCTCAGGAGAAGGACCCGGCAACCCACTCCCCAAAAATAATCCGCCATTGAAAACCCTATGAGTAGCAGAGAAGCACTGACAATAGTGTTTCACCTGTTGAATGTAGGGTTGTTATGAGTAGGACACCCACTTGATGGCACCTAACAACAACACTGGCTCATGGCTCAGATGTCAGCTCAACCAATCTCTCCTCCGTGAGCTGATACTCCCTTCTCCCACTGCTGCTGCCTGACCATCATCATCACATGTCCCTGATTTATTTACCTCTTAGCACCTGCCACTGTCTGAAATGATCTTATGGGCTTGCAGGTTCATTGCCGTCTTCTTGGTTAGACTACATAAACATATCCATGTCCATACAACAAGTACATGGGGCAGCACACACCCAGCACACAGCCTGGCAAATAGTAGCTGCTCAGTTCACGTTGTCTGAATGAACAAATAAAGGGAAAAGGAGAAAAGCAAAGTGTCAAAGGCAAGTAGGCATGATGCGAATATACTGTTCCTTTCATTTTCTCTTTCTGAGTCCTCCCAGAGAATCTGATGGTATATTGATTTGTTTTCTATTGCTGTAACAAAACACCCAAGGCTGGGAACTTTATAAAGAAAAGAGGTTTATTAGGTTCACAGTTTTGGGAGCTGAAAAGCCAAGATCAGGGAGCTCCATCAGTCTGGGCTCTGGTAAGGCCTTGTGTCTATGTCCCATTATAATGGATGGCATCATAGCAGGAATATATGTGAGAGAGATCACATGGTAAAATGGGAGGCCAAAGAGATGTGGGGTTCAGGCTTGTTTTTTTTTTTTTTTCTTTTGGTAGTATTAAGAGGTTGAACCCAGGACCTTGTTCATGCTGGGCAAGTGCTCCACCACTGATCCGCACCTGCAGCCTCTTTTTTAGGTTTTACTCTGA
Source organism: Pedetes capensis (assembly GCA_007922755.1). Classification (NCBI taxonomy): domain Eukaryota; kingdom Metazoa; phylum Chordata; class Mammalia; order Rodentia; family Pedetidae; genus Pedetes; species Pedetes capensis. The sequence goes on along the minus strand of VMDO01000395.1, from coordinate 3,508 downwards.
GACAGGGTCTTGCTCAGTTGCACAGCTGCCTCTGGCCTCAAGCTCACCATCCTCTTGCTTCAGCCTCTGGAGTCACTGGGATTATAGGCATATACCACTGTGGCCAGCTAGGCTGGCTCCTTTCTAATGACTCAGACTCACTCTTTCAAGAGGGAGCTCACTCCACGAGAGGAGACCAGTATCAGTGTGCCAGTGGTCTATTGCCTCTTGCTAGGCCCCACCTTGAAAGAGTCCCTTACTGCCCGACATTGTGACACTGGTGGCCAAGCTTCCAGTAAGTGAACTTTGGGGGGCGAATCCCATTCAAATATAGCAGATGATTTGGGGCTACAACAATTGGGAATAATTTCTGCTTTTCCAGGCGATTCCTCCAGTCTCTTTCAGAGGCTCCACATTGGCAGTCTGCCCTCTGCCTGTGGTGCTCATGTATTTGGATGGACGGCATGGCGTTTCAAAACAATTTGAGCCACCTCTACATCAGGAGATTTATTTTTAAATTGTATTTTTAAAAACAAAAAGGAAGATCTAACAAAATCGGGTCTGCATTTTCATTTGGCAAGAAGGGGTTGGCTCAGAGTAATCTCTACCTATTGGACATATGGTCTACACTTGGCCCTGGTCCCCATCACTCCTTCCACTGCCCCCTGTGCAGTCCACCGTTCCTGTGACCTGCCTGGTCTCTGTGGGCAGGCATTGCTGTCCGGTGATCTGTTCTTTTCTGGCCTTGCTGAACAGGTCAGGGATGACCACACTGTTCCCTTCCCCCATTTAGCCACTAGCCACTCCCCCAAGAATTCATTGTCCCAAGAGTCAGTTCCAAAGACCTTTGGAGTGCAGATCTTAAAACACATGCAATCGATTTGCCAAGAGCAAGTGATTAATTAGAAATGCAGATGCCCTGCAGGAGAGCCTCCGAGGCTGAGGCCATTTTGATCTCAGATGCCTTTAGCATTTCTCTGCCTTTGTTCTGGCCCCAGATGGGGGACTGTTGGGCAATGGAGGATGGATGGATGCTAGGAGCAGATGGTTTGCTATTTAGGACCCAACACCCTTGCCCTCAGGCCCCGTCCCCAGCACTTCTTTTTGTCCCCTGATCTGCCCCTTGCCCTGGTGCTGTGTGGCAGGAACTGTCACAAGGCCTTGAGTCTGGCAGATGGCCAGCACGCATTTAGTGCTTTCCCTACACAATGCCATCACCTCCATGTGATGCCCAGTGCTGTCCAGTGGGGGAGAAATGCTGGGCAGAGGGATCCAGGGTTGGAGAGGTTTCTTTTAGAACCTTGCTGCCCCGGAGGAGTTTGGGTCCAGTGGGTACATGGGACATCACACCGAGGCCCGTTAGAAATATAGGCTCCTGAGCCCTAACTCCTGCTAACTCAGAGCCTGCCCTTTAATCAGATCTCTGGGCAATTGGTGCCACCAGAGCACCCTTCTTCTCTGTCTTGGGAGCAGGTGCCACCTTCCAGGGATGTCATTCCTCATTGTGTATCTACTGTATGACAGAACAACGTGTTGTATCTGGTAAATACCATTTTATGGCAATGTTTTTCTTTTCTTTTTTTTTTTTTTGAAACAGGGTCTCGCTATGTATCCCAGACTGGCCTCTAACTCATGTCAGTCCTCCTGCCTCAGCCTCCACAGTGCTGGGATTACACGTGTGCCCCACCACACCCGGCTTTATTTTATATCAATTTTTAAAATAAAGAAAAGACAAGACACAGTCCTTCTTAAACAGCAATGAGGTCTAACTCTTATTAACCCCCACCCTGCTCCAGCCCATTTCCTGCCACATAGTTGTTGTTGTTGTTGTTGTTGTTGTTGTTGTTGTTGTTGTTAAGTGCTGTTGAGTCATATCCAACTCATAGCGACCCTCATAGAGTTTTCAATGACTGACTGTTTCAGGGTTGCCTCGGGAGTAGATTGCCACATCCTTCTCCTATTTTTGTGGTGCTGTGAATCAAGCTCAGGACCTCAGAGACCGCAGAGCTAAATCCCAGCCCCTGCCACGTAGTAGGTGTTCGGAATATTTTTGTGCATCTTAGCCTGACATTACGGGTACATTCCCTGTGTGGTTCCCTATATGGTTCTGAGCCTTGGGTGCTTTTTCAACTCCCTGGGTGGGCTGTAGATATTCCTGATCACAGGACCCCTCCCTCACAGATTTTTAAAATATTTTTTATTAGAAATTTTTAATGTATATCTTAATGTGATTCATTTTGACATGCTTTTCATTGTGACATTTCCATATATGCATTTTGATAAACATTATTCATATAGGTTACCCCTTACCCTCTCCTATGCTTCTCCCCTCCCACCCTTCCCATCTAAGTTTCCCATCTAAGTCTTCTCTATGTTTTACTTAGTAGTTTTTTTCTATATGTCCTTGGGTTCCAATTCTGTTTAAGATAGAAACTTTTCCTGTAGTGGTCTTTGTTTTTATCTTGTTAGAACAATTACATGAGATTTCTAGTCCATTTATATTGACATCATTCTTATCTTCCCCCTCCCTTTTATTATGATCCGAACTTTGAATAGGATTTTTCCTTCTTGTAATTTTGAATCAGCTCCCTCATATGAGTGAGAACGTGTTGTTTCTCTTTCTGAACTCGTGTTCGTTCACTCAAAATAATTTTCTTTAATTCCATCCATTTTGCTGCGAATGACCTTATTTCATTTTTCTTGATTGCTGAGTAGTATTCCATTGTGTATATATACCATAGTTTTTTTATCCATTCTTCTGTTGAAGGGCACTTTGGTTGATTTCATATCCTTGCTATTGTGAAAAGCGCTGCATTGAACATGGAGATGCAGGTATCTCTGTGGTATGATGACCCATCTCCCTTTGGGTAAATTCCCAATAGTGTTATAGCTGGGTCATGTGGTAAATCTATTTTTAGCTTTTTGAGGTACCTCCATATTGATTTCCACAGTGGTTGCACCAATTTACAGCTCTACCAACAATGTAAGAGTGTTCCCTTTTCCCCACAACCTCGCCAGCATTTGTTGTTGTTTGTTTTATTGATCTTGGCCATTCTTACTGGTGTAAGGTGAAATCTCAGCATTGTTTTGATTTGCATTTCCCTAATGGCTAGGGATGTTGAGCACTTTTTCATGTGTTTCATGGCTTTATGGACCCCTTCATTTGAGAACTGTCTACTCAGTTCCTTTGCCCATTTGTGTATTGGGTTGTTTGGTTTGGGGGGAGTTTTTTTCTTGAGCTCTTTATAAATTCTAGTAATTAGACCTTTGTCTGATATATAAAATGTGAAGATTTTTTCCCATTCCGTGGGGGTTTCCTTGGCTCTGTTAATTGTTTCTTTTGCTGTGCAGAAGCTTTTTAATTTCATGTGATCCCATTTATCTATTCTTATTGCAATTTCTTGAGCAATTGGAGTCCTATTAAGGAAATACTTTCCTATGCCTATATGATGGAGTGTATTGCCTATCTTGCCTTCTATAAGTTTTAAAGTTTCTGGTTTTATGTTGAGATCTTTTATCCATTTTGAGT
>VMDO01000394.1:0-315655 GCA_007922755.1 Pedetes capensis | reverse complement strand
TATATATACCATAGTTTTTTTTATCCATTCTTCTACTTCAGTGTTTCTTATCTTAGTCTTAACTCACATTTGCCCTTTCTTTTTATTTTTTTATTTTATTATTTTATTATTTATTTATTTATTTTTGTGATACTGGGGTGCCAAACCCAGGGTCTTGTGCATACTTTGCAAGTGGTCTGCCACTGAGCGGCACCCTCAGCCCCATTTTATTCTTTAAATTGAGACAGAGTCTTGCTAAATTATGCAGGCTGCCTCTGGTCTTGGATCTGTGATCTTCCTGCCTCCACCTCCCAAGTTGCTGGGATGAAAGGTGTGAACCACTGCACCTGGCTTTATTTTATTTTACTTTATTTTATTTTATTTAGCCATTGAACCCAGGGTCTCACACATGCTTTGCAAGCACTCTACCGCTGAGCTGCACCCCAGCCCATTTTTTATATTTCATCTTGAGTCAATGTCTCATTAAATTACACAGGCTGCCTCCGGCCTCAAACCTGTGATCCTCCTGCCTCTGTTTCCTGAGTCACTGAAATTAAAGGCTCGAGCCACTGCACCTGGCTGTATTTTTATCTTTATATATAGGAGCTTACTTTTAATCTTTAAGTTAATTTTTTAAAATATGGACAATAATGTTTCTAATTTCAGAAAGTTCTTTCTTCTCTGTTCCTTTTGCATGATATTGTTCTCTTTTTCCTTATATGCAGTATTATTTTGAACCTCCCAAGTATATCAGAGGTTATTTGTTTTTATTTTGAAATTCTTGGAATAGTCTCAAGTTGGTTTTTCTCTTTTGCTTTGCTTTGAGCTTGGTCTTTCTTGATTATACTTCAGGTCATCCTCCAGTGACTAGTAACGTGGCTTTCTTTTCATATTTCAGAAAGAGGCAATGGAAAAATGAACTGAAAGCTCTATGCACATAAGGTTGTTTTTTTTTTTTTCATTCCAGGCTTCATGTTTTAGTGAGCAGAGTGTCCCCATAATGACCCATAATAATCAGGATATCCCAGACACTCCTGCCGTAGCTGCTATGGATCTACCAAGAAAGGTTTTTTCCAAATGTCTTTAGAGAATAAGCCTCCATTTCCTTTTTGACCTGAGGAAGGAAGGTAGTAACTATCTGGGAGTCCAGGGCATATGAGGGAAGGAAGCAACATTTGCATACACAGGCCTTCAACACAGACCTTCAAGTTCATCCTTATCTCTGCCTCACTTCTCAATCTCTTCCTCTTTCCCATCTTCATTTTCTCAACCTGAAACCTCTGACGTTCTGATGGGTAACTTGGGCAATGTCTTTCCATTCTTTCAGACTTTTGGAAACTTGTTGAAATCTCTTATAGCCATATAGCTTTTCTCCAACTATCTTCATTGTTGAGATCATGACATTCTGTCCAGCTTTTTACTGGAATCTAAGAGGAAGAAAAAGATAAACCAATGGGCTCAGTATATACTTTGAAATAGAAGCCAAGGCCATAGTCACACATTCTTTCTTTATTCATTAAATGATATCAGGTGAGGAAAAAACAGTTGTCTAGAAAAAGCCCTAGTAGTATCCTCAAGCCATAGTTCCTCAAGAAGCACAGATGTTTCTTCCTCACAGAGGTAGCACAGTGTAATGATTAAGAGGTAGATTTCACCTAGATTCAAATCCTAACCCTGACACTTGCAAGCTATTATACCTTAGGTCAATTATTGATGTCTCTGTGCTTCAGTTTCCATATGTGGAAATAGGCATGTTAACAATTGCTTACTGATCCCAATGGGTTCAGGTGAGATTTATTTGAGTACATTCCTGTAAAGCACTTGGAACAGTGAGCTGAAACAATAATTATCACGGTTGCTGCTAATGTCTCCACTTTAGGACAAGGGGGCATGGAGAGGGAGAGCCTGTGCAGTAATTTGATTACCTTCTAACATAGCAAAGACACAGCCTGGAGTAAATAGGCTTTTAAGCATCTGTTTAAGACAACTTTCTAGCTTTCCTTGCTTTAGAGTCCTGAAGAAATAGTGACAGACATTCACTCAGAAAATATTGATGGACTACCATAAACATCATTGTGGACATGGAATATGGTTTTTGCAGCAACCTCTTGAAGTAAGGAAAGGAAAGATAAATGAAAGGTTATGAGGCCCACATTATTGTGGCCATTTGGGACAAGAAAATACATAAATATCATAGAAGGCTTCTTTAAAAGCATCCATGGAGAATTTATTTGAAGGAATGAGAATGGTTCCTATTTTTATATAAAGGGGCTAACTAAATATCATATGACACCATGTACTTAGGTACATATATTATCATGACACCATATACTTAGAGATATGCAAAATTGAAATTAATTTTAAAAGAAAACAAAACAGTACACAATCTTCACTAAATTTTAAGTTAAATTTCTAGTTCCAACCCCCACTTTTCTCAAGCTCAAAGTAAAAATAAATAAATAAATAAGCTACCTTATGTACTATGGGTGGCTACTTCACAGGATACTTTATTCTACCTGACCCTCATAACAACCTTTTGAGATAGATATTAATAATTTTATTTTAATAGGCAAACACAGGAGGAAACTGAGGCTCAGAGAAGATAAGTAATGTGCCTGTTAAGAAGTACCAGCTAAGGATGTAGCATAGTGGTGGAGTGCTTGCCTAGCATGCACAAAGCCTTGTGTTCAATCCCTAGCAACACACACACACACACACACACACACACACACACGAGGAGGGGGGAGAGAGAGAGAGAGAGAGAGAGAGAGAGAGAGAGAGAGAGGAGAGAGAGCATAAGTATATCATTATTAAGCCCTAAAGCTCCCCCCAGCTTTTTGCCACTATACTTCTTGCCTTCCACAACTCACCCTTCCAAATGAAATCATCTGTTTCCAGTTTTATACCTAATATAACCTTTCAATCAACAACTATATATAGAATTCACCATTACTTTTTATGTCTTTCCTCTTTCTTCCTCTTAGCTTATTTTTCTAACCACAGTGATTTCCACTTGCCAATGCACTTTCCTGCAGTGCTTCAATCCTCTCTTCTAAGGACTACTCACCTGGCTGCCTTCTCCCCAGCTTTCCTCCCAGGGTGCGCCCCTTCCCCTCATTTGGCAGCCTCCAGAGAAGCCCACATTTCACCTCCTCCTCCCAGCCCCAACACTAGTTGCAGTTCAGCATCTTTGCTTCCCACCAACATTTTCTGTTGCTATGGAAACTGAGAGGGAGTGCTTGAAGGAGGGGGAGTCTTGGAGCACAGTCACTGCTGGCCTGGATGTGGGAGGAGATTGTAGGCAGCTGGGACAGGGTGGGGGGAGAAGGAGAAGAGGAGAGTCTAGAAAACTCAGCATCAGACCCCAGCCAGATATTGGTGAAGAAAGGACTTCTCAGCGTCCTCTAGGAGTCTGGGAGAGGCAGGGGGAGAGCAGCCTGGAGCCAGAGCAGGGCTGGCTTAGCAGCTGCAGCTCTTGGATGGCTGAACAGGAGGCTGAGTAGGCGGCCCCTGTGGTGATGGAGCCTGGTTCCCAGGCTGCTTGTAATCTGTCCTTAATTTGCCACTGAGGAAGTTAACTTTATGTGGCTAAGAAAAAAGAAGGCTCAAGGGAGCCATCATCACAGAAAATAAATACGTTTCCATTACAAATGAAGTAACAGGATAATTTACAGTCTCGGAAGATGGGGAGACAGGGAGAAATGGCCTGTATCTAATGAAAAGTTTAAGCTAAAAACTAGGAGAAACGCTTTACAGAAATGGTTGCTGTGCAAAACAACCAACATAATGATGGACAGAGCATTTTCACCAGCTGATAGTTTAGTCCACACCTTCTAGAAACTTATTTGTACTGAGCTAAAAGCCTGGAACTCTCAGACTGTCATATAACCTGAAGATTATGAATTCAGCAGATACTGGGTAATCACTTTGGTGCCAAAAAGGAGAGAGGACTGAGAACTGAAATCAAAAAGTCAGTAAATTAAGCTGGAAGTGAAAATTTCCCTTAGTAAGCATGAAGCAAGTTAAGAAAGTAAAACTTAAGGGACTTGTGAAATCCCATACAATATAAGCACTTATTCCTTAAACTTACACATGTTTTCGTGAGTATTTCTTGTGCATCAGAGATTATGCTAGACCCTGGAAAGAACAGGCGGGGAAGCACTCCAAATGCGTGGAGTGGCGTCAGAAAGAACTTCCTAGGCAAAAGAATCTACATGTTCTAAGAGGCAGGAAGACAATAATAATGCAGAGAACATTCCAGAAGTGTAGGGATATTGCTGAGGCTTAGTGTTAGGGTTTCAGGAATGGGAGAGAGAACACCAAAAAACAATCTTAGAAAGATAAATTAGGACCAGCACCTCAAATCCATCCTTCAGAGTTTGAACTTAATTCTGTACAAAATGCACATAGTCAGGATAAGATTTGTGCATTAATACTCAGACTTTAGTGGTCCTGTGGAGGATAAGTACAGAATGAAAGCTTATAAGCTGGAGGGACTATTAGATAATAATGTGACAGAGGTCTTGGCTGTAGTTACAGAGAGAACAATGGGAGAGATTGTGGCACAAAAATGGATAAAACATGATAATATTTGACTTTGAGAGTAAGAGAAAGGGAGGAACTAAGAATGGGTATGACTAACAAGAATGAATTCAGCCTAAGCCAGTAAACATTTCCTTTTTATAAAGATATACATGATGCCACCTTGTCTGGATTCACATGCTATTTCTTTAAGAGCTACAGAGGAAAAAAAAATCAATTAAATTTTACTCTACTGGCCATTCCACTAAATGATTCCTAAATGTAAAATTTGCCTTTCATGTTTCACACAGAAAAAAGTAGAGATAAAAGTGAAACAAATTGCTGAGTTTATATTTAAAGTTATTAAGCAAAAGACAACCATCAGTTTATCTTGATGTGCCATTTGAATACACCAAACTGTGGCAAATGGGAGTGATCATAAACTAGTGGGAGTAAAACTAGATAAGGAATTGCCAAGATTAACATAACTATCCAGAAGATTAAAAAAGATGATCATGTCACTCCAAAATTAATCATAAATAACATTTCAAATTAAATAAATTCAAATTGAACCCATTAGTTCTAGTTTACTCAAATAATAAATATAGGAATAAATGCCAGATGAGCAGTCATACTGTTCATGAGCACTGATGAGTTTAAGAGTTTTCACATTTCTCATTTATGATGTCATCACTTAAAATCCCAGTGTGATACTGAACAGCTTCTCCATGTGGAGAGGAATGATGAGGATAGTCTTAGGTGGGAAGATCAAAGCTAGCTTGATAGTGTCCTGCTCTATTTAACTAGGCAGTATGGCCTTGTTCATCCCCATATCTAAATTATGCAGAGTCATTTACAAGCTTTAAACCAGTTTTCCTGTCTCTGTGCAAACTGTCAGCAAGGTGGAGGGTGGGGATGACATGGGAAGAACTACCTTCCCTCTTCTCTGCTCCCTCTTTTAGTTGTGAATCTGAGCACACCTCTCCATAGCTGAGGGCACTTCCTCTCTACCTCATGACCAAGCCTTGGCCCACTCTTAAGGCTAAGCCAAACCTAAACCAAGATATTATCTAAATTTTCCCTCAGCTTCTGTGGTTGCTGCTCATCAAATAGTTCCTGCTACTATTCCAGCCCTGTTGCACTGAGTTCTGATAACTCTGTCTCCTTCCTGAGCCTCAGGCTTGCCCTACCCTCCATTCCACATAACAAGTTTCTTTATTTAAAGGTTTTAGCCAATTGTTTGCTTTGGACTAAATGACTGTGGCCTGCCACCTATCATCAGACTTAGGACCTTCTGTCTGGAACTGGAGGGCAGCCTGACCCAGATACCCCTATGCTGTGAGGGAGGTGAGGCCCATCTACACATACACTCTTAAGCTCTTCTTTGTTTTGGAATGCCTATTGGAGCCCTCCATCTGCAGCCATAGCCCTATGGCATCTGATCCTGTCAGACTCAAGCTAAGCAAGGTCAGGCCTGGTTAGTACTTGGATAGGAGGCTGCCTGGGAACACCAGGTGCTGTAAGCTTGGGAGACGGACCCGGCAACCCACTCCCAAAAAGCAATCTGCTATGGAAAACCCTATGAACACCAGAGAAGCACTGACAATAGTGTTTCTCTTGTTGTACATAGGGTCCCTATGAGTTGGATACCAATTTGACGGCACCTAACAACAATTGGAGCCCTCCACCAGATGGATTGACAGTGTCTGCAACAAGGGGCTTAAACATAAATAAGATTGTCTTTTGCTTAATAACTTGGCACAGAATCGGGAAGTGTTTCCATCTGCTGTACATAGGGTCTCTATGAGTTGGACTCAACTCGTAGGCACCTAACAAAAACAACAACAACAACATTGGAGCTATCTCTTTCAACTGTACTCTGCTATTGCTTCACCCTACTTGGATGACATGATTTACCCTCAGACTAGACCTCCTTTCTCCCCTAGTCTAATTCAATCAGTTCCTCAGCCCTTATCACATCCCAGTGTGGGGGAGGCCCTCTTTCCTGGCCCTGAAACAGCCCCATCTGTCTTGTCCTGCTGCACGAACCGATTGTGCCCATAAGAATTGGACATAGAGCACTCTACTCATTAACCGTCCACAAGCTCCCAGTCAAAAAGCGGCTCTGGTCTCTGGGATAGTCTATCTTTTGGTGTCACAGTAACCTTTCCTTCCATCTCTCCACACTTACTACCACCCAATTCCACTTCTTGTAGGCCTCAGAGTCCTTCTTGTTTTCTTAAATCCTGTCTCTGTACTCTCTCTTCTTTCTACCACAGTGGCAGGATTGGATTATTTCCACCCAACAGACTGGAAAATTTCTCATAATGCCAGACCACAAGCTGGCACTGAGTGGCTGGAAACCAGGTCAGAAAATCAAGTGGTGAGGATTTGTTTCAACCAATTTGAGAGGAATGTACAGATGAACAGGCCAGTTCTTGTTTATTGACTGGAATCCCTGGAGCCATTCAAACAGGTTCAGATTAGCTGCCGGTGTGGCTGAGGGCTCCACCTCAATTGTAAGTGTGTATAACAGCTTTCCAACAGGAAATAATAAGCCCTTAGATAAAGGCCCCCTTAAGTATTTCCTGATCCTGACTCAGTCTTAGGCCACCCATTCATGGTCTGTGTCCTAATTTCACCAACCACACAGCGGACAGGGAACACTAATGATGCTGTCTCTTCATATGGCAAGCCACATGCTATTTATAGAATGTGAGCTTTTGAACTAGGCATTTTCAGTATGCAGCTACTCTGTGGTTTTTAACTATTCCCATGAGACAAGACAGTATTATGCACATTTTATAGATGAAGAAATCTATTCAGAGAGGTTAAGTAACTTGCCCACTATTATCCCACCAAGTGGTTAAAGATCTGAGAATTTCTAAATAGGTGATGGTTAATTTTTAGTTTTGAACATATTATTCGCATGTAGTATCTTTTATCATACATTTTATTAGTGTCTTTTCAGATAAGTTGTGTTCTTATCTCAGCAAAAGAGGATTCCATCTTATAAAAGGAAGTGTGGTCTGTAGAGAAAACTAGGAGACACAGTTAACAAGTAAGGTCTCCTCAACTATTTGCTGATAGAGGCACAACATAACCTGGGAGGTCTAGAAAACACCAAACCATCCATACAAGGGCTTATCAGGTCTATAAAGTTTCTGGAGACATAATAAAACAAGCCAACTGTTTCTAAGACCTCAAGGCTCTTTGTGCAGCTAGATTTCTAAGGCACTCTGTTGACTTGATATGGCTAAAGATTTTCTTTACAGGGAAAATGATTCCATATTGGTGGCAATGCTTTTAGGGTAATGTTTTATGTTTAAAGGGAGAACCATAGTTTTTATAAATTTCCACTAGATAAAATATCTGGATAAAATATTCTTTGTATACACACACATACACACACACACACACACATGCCCCCTCAGAAACTCATAGCTCACTGTTTCTCTTTTGTGAGTCCTGACAAATGATGACAATCTATTTGAATCACTGTTACCATCACAGAATCTGGAAGCATCAGCATTATGAGTATCAGGTTTCAAAAAAAATTAACAAGTGAGAAAAGTACCTAAAAAAGGGATGGTGTTAAATAGAGTCTCCTCTATGAGTCAGATTGCCTTTGCCATCTCAGCAAAGCCAGCTAGAGCAGGCCTCTCCTACATGAACCTTTTCCCACCATGTTCAGCATCTCAATCTCAACGTGATAGTTTACAGGCAAATTATTCAATCTGCTAAGGTGGGAGTTTGCCTGTGGACTTGTTGAGGTTGCCTTTGGAGGATTGATATCTTTCAGCAGAAAGCTGCAATTCTACCCCTCAAGAAATACATGTCAAATATATGGACAGCACATGTCAAATATATGGATTCTATGTTCTAATCATCTCCCAAGGTTATTTTTTTTATAATTCAAAGTTTCCATCATGACCCAAGCCTTACTAAATAATCCACTTTTTCCAAAATGTTAAGGATCTACTAACATACATGTGATGCCACCATCCGCTAACTCTGTTAACATTCTGTTTGGACCAAAAGCAAATAGACTCTCAGTCTATTAGAAGGAAATTTGAAGACCATGTAGAACAACCTTCTGGCTTTTACAAATAAAGAAACCAAAACACAGAGCATTTGTGATTTTTCCAAAAGTCCCACACCTATTCCATCCTCTTGGAAAATAAGTAGAGTGTAAATAAAATTTTAAGAATAAATGTAGAGCTGGGCTAGAAGAGCCCAGGCCTCTTGAAACTTTGTTGTGTATTCTTTCCCTTTCTCCTGGTCTATTTAACATACCCAGGGTCACATGGCAGGATGGAGTGAAGCCATCAAAGTCAGTAGATAAAATACGCATGTCTTTCCCAAACATCAGTTTTAATCAGTGATTTGGAGACGGTGGGAAGTGGAATAGTTCCATTACTTTTATATGGAAGAAAATGGATATATAATTGCCTCTAAAATTTGCTTAATATTAAATTAAAATGCCAAACTTCAAAGAAATCTCATGCTTGTAACTTGATGCTTCAGGTTATACCGGCAAACATTTTGCATCCTCTGTCATCTGCCATCCAGGGGTGTTCATTCTCATCCCTCTGGCAATAGGAGCACGAGCGGTGGAAAACTTAGAAACTACAGCATGACACTGCATAGCTTCCTACTCGGAGGAGTTAACCTTAAATTAGACACCTTAAGGCTCAACCCTTTGTCTTCTATTCTCTATTCACCTTCACTTCCTAAGTGACCTCATTCAGCCACATGGCCCTGTATTCTGTCTATATACTGATGGCTCTCAGAATGATATTTTTAGTCCAGATCTCTCCCTGAACTCTGAAATCTATGAAAATATTTTATATCCTTATTTATATCCAGTTGCCCACTTAATATATCCACTTATGTGCTTCATAGAAATCTCAATTATCATGTCCAGACCCCCATTCTAGGTTGCACATTATACATACAAACATGCACATGCACAAATATGCCTATGCATGCTTTAATTTCTCAATATTTCCTCAGAGTGGAGAATGCTATCTTTGTTTTTCTAGTACTCAAGAGAAAAATCTCAGGGTCATCTTTGAATTTACTCTCCTATACTCCACATTTATTGGATAATCAAGTCCCACTGACTATATCACTATAAACATCCAGAGTCTGATGACTTCTCAACACTTGCCATCTGCTGTAAGCCATCATCACCTCACCCCTAACTTATTTTGATAACCTCTAAATTGGTCACTCCCCTTCCCTCTTAATCCCCTAAAGTCCTAAATCTGAAGTGATTTTTCTAATTTATAGGTCAAATCATATTTCTCCCCAGCTAATAACCCCACATTAGTTTCCCATTTCACTCAGAATAAAATCCAAAATCGTTCCAATGACATCCAGGACCTTAAATGAGCAGGTCTATCTTCCTCACTGATTTCATCATCTACCATTCTTCCCTTGAGTGCTTCAACTCCAATCATACAGCCCTCTTCACTTCCGGATCCGCAAGAACTCTCCCAATTTAGGGCCTGTGCACCTGCTATACTGATTGAAATGTTCTTTCACAGAGTTATCTATAGTTTTTATTGCTCAATTTATCCAAATCTCTTTTCAAATGTTACCACATCAAGAAACATTTTCTCATAGCACCTCTCTCTTTCCCTGCTTTCTTTGTCTTCATTATACCTTTCACCCTACCTGTATACCTACATGTATGTTTATTTAGTGATTACTTGGTGTTTATGTCCTTCCCTACCATTCACACCAGACTATAGGTATCACTGAAGCAAACACTTCTTGTTTTTGTTGTTGTTGGGATTTTGTTGGTTGATTTTATATTTTGTTTTGATTTGTTTTTTGTTTTGGGATTTTTGTTTGTTTCTTTGTTTTATTGCTTTATGTCTAATGTGTAGAATAATGCCTGGCAAATGGCAGGCACTCAATAAATATTTTTGAATGAATGAATAAGTCGCCTTGGAAGAAGACCCATGGAGAGAATTTTGTTGCTAATCTATACTTTTGAATCCTCTACTTTGGCTTTATTAGGTTCATGCTTTAAACAATTGAGCTAACAGGCTCGGACAAGATAATAATATTTCTTAGTGAAAGATCTGAAAATGCAGAGTGCCAAGGCTGCTGAAAAAACTGCGGGTTGTTATAGCAACTCTTCAAGGCAGGCCAGTTGGCAGGCAGCATGCATTTATGAAAACATGTTTATGGAACCTCCTAAACATTTTTCCAAATTGATTATACATGCATTTTGTTTGTTGTCTCATATTAAGAATTATTTATCATGCATACACAGTAAGCTGAGGCACCCTGCAATGTATCCTAGAAAAGGATTGTATTAAGTTATTCCAAATACCTATATATCTTCATTATCCAACTAAAAGTTGAATGGAAGTTAGGGTAAAACCTATGATTGGAAATTCTTGAAGAATTTATTCTTGAAGAAAATGGTTTCAAAGAGTTGTAACCAACTAAGAAAATTGAATAATCTCAACAAAATTTTATATTTTGCTTCTTAAAGAATTTTCTTTCATTATCCCTGGATTGATTTCCTTCTCACAAGCCTTCTATTCAACATAGTCTTGATTTATTTTGTATAGACCTCAAGTATGAAGTGGAACTAACATTTATTATATACATATTAATCTCAGGTACTGATTTGCTATATATTATCTTATTAAAATTTTACAATATCTATTCTCATCTCCATTTTGTGTATAGCTTCAGGAGACTATCTAATTTTCTGAGACCAGTGTCTCAAGAGTAGTAGAAATGGCATGCAATGCAGGGTGACTCCAAAGAGTATATTTTCACTGTTTCACATAATTTTGAAAATAATATTTCAGAAGTCATCCCAGTAACTACAGAACCTGGAGTGACTTTGCTATAATATTCCTAAGACCTTACAAACTCTTCACCAAGTCTGAAAATGAACTCAAGGTCAAAGGAACCATCCCTACCACCTATATATGCTCAGCAGTGTCTTTCAAAAACTTATAAAGTAAAACTGTTACACTTGGGATTTGTTGTTTGCTAAGTAAAACTAACTTTGTTAGCATCTCCATAAAGGGAATGAAAGGATGATTCTTTCCTTATTATCAACTTTGCTCTCAACTGCCAGGATACATCACAGCATATCCTACTTCCACAAAGTTCTCAGCAAATAAACTAGGTCAGGCCATACACCAATTTTTTTTCTCATGACATGTTAACTTCCTCTCTTTCCACCTTAACAAACAAAATGCAAGCCCTTTAATGCAGAAACAAATACTCGAGGGTGTGTGTTTGATACCAAATTTGTTTAGTATATTTGGAAGGAAAATACACGTGTACACATAATGCTAAACTATTTCTTCAGGCTCTCGTTACCTCTTATCTTAGATCATCACATTAACCTGCCAACTAAACTCTTCATGTTCTATCTTCTCTAATGTCCATTCTACACACTCCCCCAGACTCACCTTACAAAGCAAAACTGTAATTTTATCAGTCCCCTAATCAAAACTCCTAACTACTACTCAATACA
This sequence comes from Pedetes capensis, assembly GCA_007922755.1. Lineage (NCBI taxonomy): Eukaryota > Metazoa > Chordata > Mammalia > Rodentia > Pedetidae > Pedetes > Pedetes capensis. The sequence continues at coordinate 303,636 of VMDO01000394.1, read as the reverse complement.
TATGGGGAAAAAAGTCTAAGTTCTTGAGGTTGGTAGTCAAGGTCACCCTCATTGGATAGACTCAAGGCAACTTTCATCTTATCTCCTATAAGATCCCTTTAAATCCCAAATTGATTTCATTATCATTGCTTTTATATGCCATATACTTTATTAGCCCTGTACTTTCTCTAAGCCTTACTTTTCTTCTCCCCTTACACAATATCCAGGGGTGCTGATTTCATTCCTTTCATTATCACCAATGTCCAGATAATCCCTAAATTTATAACTTGACGCTAGATCTTTCTCCTTAAATGCCAGATCCATTTTTCAATATGGATGTGCTATAGATACCTTAAAGCCGTCATCCTTCCCACATCTGCTCTTCTCCTGCATGTCAGTGAATGACATTGCTATTTCTTCAGTTACCCAAGCCAGAAATCTGAATGTCACACTTGTCTCCATCCTCTCCTTATGGCATTCCACATCCTGCTTTGTACTGTTTGTGACTTGCTAACATTTCTTTTCATTTCAACAAGAATTTAAGACAGGTCAGGAAGTGTGTATGTTTATCATTGAATCTCTAGTTTGTAAATCAATGCCTTGCATATAATAAATTATTAAAATTTCTCTGATAAAAATATTAAGTCAATTATTTATCTGTTGATTATGTTCACAAACTAAAAAATTTATTAGTGGATTCAAACTGTATACATGAACAAGATTATATAAGAAAAGAAATATAATAAAATAACAGCATTTGTAGTTCTATATTTAAGAAAATCTACTGGGAGAAGGGCCTGGCAATCCACTCCCAAGGCAATCCCGAAACAGTGAGCCATTGAAAACCTTATGAGGGTTGCTATGAGTTGGATACCAACTCGATGGCACCTAAGAACAACAACACTGAGGGAAAAACAAGGCATTCGAGGTAGACCTTGACTCACCTGTACCTGTGTGTCACCTCCACTTGTAAGTAGGTAGAGCTGACAATGGAAGTGATTTTGCAAAAGTGTCAGCCGGTGATGCTTGATACTGGAAGATGCATTAATAGCTCTACTTTTACCAGCAGCAGCCTCCACAGAACAGAGAAATCAAGAATTGGGGAGGTTTATGAGGTAATGAACCAAAGTTCAGCAGTGTGTTAGTATTTTAATTCAATGGTTATGTGCTTAATTTAGTTTCTCATGGCTGCTATAACAAATTGCCACAAATTCTCTGGCTTAAAATGTTTACGGGGGGGAGACACTAGAGAAGTAGTTTCTTGTTCACAATGTTTGCCTAACATGCATGAGGACCTGGTTTGTAGCCCCCTCAACACTCAAAAAGAAAATTATTCTCTCCAAGTTGCGGGGTCCAGGAGTCTGAAATCACTATCAGTGAGCTGAAAATGAAGGTGTTGCCAGGGCCTCAGTCCCTCAGGAAGCTCAGAGGTTAATATGCTCCTGCCTCAACTAGCTTCTGGTGGTAGTCAGTGAACCTTGGCTTGTGACCACTTCACTCCAGTCTCTGCCTCTGTGGTCACATTGCCTCCTTCCCTACTGTCTGCCAGTTCTCCTTTTGTCTTGATTTTATCCCATGCAGATAATCCAGGATAATCTCCTCATCTCCAAATCCTTAATTTAATCACATCAGGGATCCTTTTTTCCAAACAAGGTAGTGTTTATTAAGCCCAGGGATTGTACCTAAAACATTAAGGAGCCATTACTTAGCCTGCTGCACATGCTGAACTTCTGCCCAAATGCCAACATAAAGTAAACACCCAATGAAAGCTGGTTACTGTTATTGCTTTGTTACCATTATTGTTGTTAACCTGAAACCAAAAGCTTTGATCCAACACCTCTGGACATATGTAGGAGGAGACTAGAAAATTCTTTATTCCCACCATCCTTTGAGTCCTAAGAATAGAAGATTAGTGAATTTCAAGTCAAAAATATATTGAAAATATCTGATCTTGTGTTGTTAACATTACCTACAATCCAAAAATGGCTCATTCATTTTCTTCTAGCCTTTCTTGGTGTGTATGTGTAGTTACTTTTGGTGAAGTAGGAATATACATAGTACATTATTTAAGCAGTTTATCTGCAGTCTGGTGGGTGCCTGGCCTCGCAGCATTGCAGCTCATGATATTATATTTTAATTTGGTAAATAGAATATTAACTGCATTCCTGAAACCTCTTTATAAAAGTGAAAAGATTTGAGTTGGCTACTGGATTTAGCACTAGGCACTGTATAGTCACTTTTTCAGGAAAGAGTGCTATATAAAGCGGCATAATAAAAATTGTACTGCATTAAAATGTTCCCATATGCAGTGTAACCAACTCCATTCCTTTCTTGGATAATGTACAGAAGATTTTCAAACATTTTAGTGTTATATAGTCATCTATTCTCTTGCTTCATTTTGGGGCAAGATAATAGAATTTTTATGACCAAAACCAATTTGTTATGTCATGTTCATATTTTTATGAAAATAAAATAGGTTCAATATTATATAATAATTAGATTTTTTTGTGGCACTTGGGGGTTGAACCCAGAGCCTCACACATGCTTTGCAAGCACTCTACCACTGAACTGCACCCCCAGCCTGTTTTTTTTACTTTTTATCTTGAGATAGTATCTCACTAAGTTATATGGTCTGCCTCTCACCTTGAACTTGCAATCCTACTGCCTCCGCCTCCCAAGTCATTAGGATTATAGCCATGATCCCCTACATCCAGCCAATAATTAGACATTTTTAAAGATAGCTTTTTCTAGAATTTAAAGTTTTTACATTTGAGTCACAATATGCATCAACTTAGAATCTGATATTTTCAGTTCAAGGATTAAGTAATATCTTTCTACTTAAATCACTTTTACTTAAAAATCCATATTGTCAGATGTTAATTTTGAGGATATGTCTCAAGGGTAGAGTATCTATTAGCATGGCAAGGCCCTTGCCATCCCCAGCATCTCAAAAACAAAGCCAAATATTTACTTTGAAAATTCTAATGTGTAGAAAGAATAAAGATAGTAATAATTATAATAAAGAGATTTCAACCCAAGAAAACCAAATATCATGGGTGAAACATTTATGTAGTAGTCACTGAATTTATGAACAGTTACTCTACGCCAAACATTTTAAGCACCTTATTCATGCTAAGAAAATGATTAGCACTCAGTTCAATAACATAAATACATTATACAGATGTTTTCAAATGGTAAGCTAAGGATTAGTGAAACTGAATGATGGGCCCTAATAAGGAGTGGATTTATGCAGTCTGAGTCCATCCTGAGCCAGCACCCTGAAGTGGCTACAATGCCCACTATAGAGATGATATGAACCAGGTATTACTGGAACACCAACTAATTTTGCTTCTGTGGATCAGAGAATATTCCCAAACTTTTATGTTGTGTCTTTGAGGGAACTGTAGGAGTACTTAATATGTGTCAGATATTGTTCTAGCACTTAACACAGCTAGAACTCACTCAATCCTTATAGCAATCCTATGTAGTAAAAGCTATTGTATACCCATTTTCATGAGGAAATTGAAGGACAGAGAGATGAAATAATTTATCCAAGGCCCCACAGATAGGAAATAGTAGAGCCAGAATTCCCACCAAGGCAATTTAGCTTCATAGCCATCATTATTAACCTCTGTACTAAAGAGCTGAGCAAATGTCAATCATTAACATTTTGAAGTCACAGTTGTTATTTTAAAGATTTTTGTTTAAATATCCCATTGTTCAGCTATCATCACAGACAGAAACACTTTCCAGTATAATTCCTCTAACAGTTATAAAAATAAGAATAACTTAACCTCTTGGATTTTCAATTTCCTAATCAGTGAAATAATGCCTGGAGCTGTACCACTGTGGCATCTGATCCCGGCAGATCTTGGAAGTTAAGCAGGACTGGGCCTGGTTAGTACCTGGATGGGAGACTGCCTGGGAACACCAGATACTGTAGGCTTAGGAGAAAGACCCGGCAATCCACTCCCAATAATCAACCTGCCATTGAAAACCCTATGAATAGCAGAGAAGCACTGACAAGAGTGTTTCACCTGTTGTATGTAGAATCACTAAGAGTCAGACACCGACTTGAAGGCACTAACAACAACAATCAGTGAAATGAAAATGATGATACCATATCTGCCTAGTGTTGGATTATTGTTTCAGTATATACATATGTGAATTCTTTACAAACTGTAAAATATTTTGCAAAGTATTACAAAAAATTACTACTTCATTAACCAAAAATAAATGCAAAAAGTTTAGAAGTCTCAATGTGTGTTTAAGGGATTGAAAAGCTAAAACTTAAGAGTGTATGGGAAAGAAATGACTATAGGTATAACTGAAGGTTACCTTTTGAAGGATCTTAATTGCCATTCTTAAAAAATTCTTAATTAGAATATAAAAATGAATGCAAAAATACTGGCCACAAGAATTATACAGCTTAGTTATACTTTTAAAATAATAGTTTGAACATCAACTTGGGAGAGGAAAGCTTAGGAAGAGACGATAAAGGCCTCTCATGAGAGTCTCATTGAGAAAGGATGGGGTCTAAACCAGATAATGAGATTCGATGAAGAGAAGAGTACAAGTCCAAGACACTGCAGAGATAGAAGAAACCTGACTGTGGTATGGAAATTGAGATAAGAGAAGTAAAAACCGTTCAAAAGTTTTACCTTGATTAATATGTTTTGGGATCTGATCATGTTTATCTAGCCCATTAATTTGTTTAAAAATATTTACTGAGTACTTTCTAATACTAACATTGTTTCAGGTATTATTACTTTATGTTATGATTTTTCATCCTCTTTGACAAATTTTTCATTAATGCATTCATTCAAGAAGTATTTTTAAGCACTATGTTTTATGCTAGATACAACTGAAGAAACATCTATACATAATTCAAAGCTGTATCAAAAAGAAGAATCAAGACCAAGGTGATATATCAAGTGGCAGAGTCCAGAGTCTAACCTTAATCATTTGCCTCTTTCTACAACACCCCTTTTGTTTAGGTCAGATACTGGGCATTTCAGATGTGTTAAGTGTAGAAATTCTGTGGGAAACAAAATACTGATTTCATGCTCAAGGAAAAGATAAAGAACTAGGGTTAGTGGCACATACCTCCAATCCCAGCATTCAGGAGGCAGAAGCAGGAGGATGACAAGTTTGAGGTCAGCCTGAGCTATAATGTAGGGAGACACTATCAAAAGAAAAGAAAAACAGAGAGTGAGAGGGAGAAGAAGAGGGAGAAAGAGACAGAGAAAGAGGGAGGGGGAAAGAGAAAAGGAAAGGAAAGGGAAGGGAAGGAAAAGAGGAAGGAAGGAGCAAAGAAAACAAAGCACTCAAAATACAGAAGCAGTATTTACTCTGTATTGGTGATGGCTCAAGGTTTGTTCAACTCTAAAATCTTATGTTAAAGGAGGACTTGAAACATATTCTTAACATATTTTTTTAAGAGCCAATTAAGTTGGTACTTAATCTAATACATACTCTAGATTCCATGTAAGGTTTTATTTTACCTATTTGCCCAGAATCTGTGAGCCCTTTGGTGGTGAGGATTGTGTCTAATTTATCTTCATATACCAGCATCTACAACAGTGCTTAATATATAAAGAATAACCAGTAAATGTTTGGTGAATGAATGAAATATCCAATGGAGGAATAAAAACAGGAAAAAAGCAAACAGAATGTGATATGGAAAGAGCATGGTGGCTGGTAGAAAGAATTAAATTTCCTGTGCTTATATATGTGACTTCTATTTATCCTTTCTTAAAATGGTAGGTCATAGTAACTGCTGAACCTACCTCATGGGGATAGGTAGGTGTCAATTTAATAAGTAACAAGAATTTATGGTTTATCTGTTATGTGTCAAGTATTGTGCCAAGAACAGGGACTTACCAAGAATGGAAAACACAATTCCTGCCTTCAAGGAACTTACAATGGGAAAATAAATGCAACTAATAAAAAATAAACACAAGCTATGATCGATGGAGAATGAAAAGAAACATCTGTTTATGCATATAATGTCAGGGAAGCCTTAGGGAAGGAAGTTATAATGGGACATGTAAAAAGAAAGAAGCATTACCAAATGTAAAATACTAGCATTTTCACACTAGTAGTTGCTATTGAATACAGACACTTTTAGATTTTTTAATCCTGATGTTCCAGGGTCTAATCTGTGCACCTAGTAACATCTTTCCTAGTACTTATCAATTCTTAACATGGGAGTAAGGAAAAGATTGTGATTCTGATTCCAGAAGCCTCAAGTTGAAATTTCATCTTCCTTATGGAGTTGCTTTGCTACTTTACACAAGAACATTGCATGAGCCTTTATTTCCTGTTGTATAAAATGGGGATGGCGATATCTGTCTCACCTAATGACAGTTGAAGTGGTTACATTATATGAAAGTACTTTACAAGTTTTAGAATGCCATGTAACTTAGGATGCCATCTAGGGTTAAGTGCTAACCTTTGTGAACATGCTTTTATTAGAAGGCTAGGGCTCAGTATTTTGGTAAGTCAATCAAATGCTAATAAATCCTGAACGTATGACTAAAACTTATTGTCAGAATCATCCTGAAGCATGATGATCTGATGCTATTGACACAAGGCACATGAGATCATATTACTGCCACCATCGTCCTGTTACCATGGTAATCATAGCAGGCTGGCGAGAAAGCTCCCTGACAGTTGAATTGGAAAGAACAAGAAAACTCAGCCCACTTCCTGCATTAAATGAATTACAAGTACATGTAAAGAAAGAAAAGAAAATGGCTAACCCTTAATCAACTGCTTCTATTTTTTTCTCCTCATAAGGAGTACAGAGCAATAGGGGACCTTTCTTTCCCACACACTGGGTTTCAGCACTTTCATAAGGTTGGAAGGTGGCATGTAGGTATTGGCTATGGAGAAAGAAAAAGCCCTAAAATACACATTAGCTTATATAATAGTCTTCTCTCTCAGGCTTGTGCAGTATTAAACGGTAGCTGAGTCAAACCTCTTTCATGTCTCTGGATTCAGAGCCAAAATAGAAAGCTCTGAGGACACTAACAAAAGTATCCTTCAAGCCTGAGAAATAGAAATGATACTTTTAAAAAATACCTGTTACTATTATATAAGCCAGATAGTGAGGACCTGGGAAATAAGTTCTGACCTGGGAAGTAAGACTGACTTTCTCTTTAACTTTGCATGTCTTTGATACTATTGAAAAATGGCATGTTTAATATATTTGGTAATTTTGAAACAGCAAAATTTTTCTGGGCAGCAGAAGCATTCTGTCATTATACAGTCAGGCTGTCATTTTAAAATTCAATCCTCTCCATAAATATTTTCCAAGTCCTGGCTACGTGCCAGGTACTCAAGACACCAGGTGAATGTAAGACATGGTCATTTTCCTCATCACCTTCCAATAGGAACAGATATGCAGGCAGATAGCTTCCACACAATGTGCTAAGACAGAGATGGATAGTGGATTGTGCAGCATGCTTCGGGAGCACAGAGGAAGGACGTCTTCATTGGACTGGAGAGCAGAAAAGGCCACTGGGGCAAGAAGGTGTCTGAATCCAATTCAGAAAAAAGCATAATGGGATCATCAATACAGTGAAGCAATGCAATTTTAATTGACCTTATCAGATTTTGCCCCCTCTTGAAATATTCAAGTTGCAGGAAATTACCAAAAAGAGAGCAGGGGGAGAAAAGTAAAACTTCATAACCCACTCAGATAAATCCAGCATCTTTAATTAATAATAAAAGCCATATTTTTGAAAGAACTGTTTAGTATTCTAATATTTCTCAGAAATGCTTTTATTTTTCAAACTAAGGAACAAAGTAGCTTCCTGCTCCATATGATTGTATAAAAACAAAGTGAATTATGATTCTTGGCTTGTAAGCTCGACCTAGAGGCACAAAAGAAATGAGCATTAAAAGGGTAGATGAATAAATGACCTGAATTGATGATAAATATTTTAGAACTCTTCATAATATAATTCTCCAATCAGTGCTTCCACTTCTGTCCCCACAACAGAAAATGTCAGTTTTCCTCCAAGAAACTCTTGGCATGGTTTTTTGGCTCCCTTTCATAGCAGGCAGGATGTATTGCTATGATAAGTTTATTCCCAACCCTCAATTGGCTTATCTGATTTTATAGTGGCAATTTCACACCTTCTTAAAAATCTAATTTGCTTTACTCTGGGCTGATAGCAGCATTCAGTAAGAGATAACTGACCAGTGGCCCTGGGGCAAGAAGTGCAAACTCCTTGAACTCATACCTTCACTTTCAGTTTCTCATCTATCTGACAATATCCAGCCATGTTTTAGCATTTCTCTCAATTTTTAAAGCAATGCCAATAGACCCCTTAGATGAATAGGAAAGATGTGATCACTTGCCCTGGACCCAGGCCTGGCTCTCTCATGTATTAACATTTGTGGTCTAAAATCCTGCATTTGATTAGCTCTTTAGATGGGCCTATGTCCCCATCTCTGAGCTTTACTTTCCTCATCTTAAAGCAGGGAATCCAGCACTGCACAGAAAGCCTATGAGGACTGAATGAGATGAGAGAATGTTAAAGTTTCTCTCCACTGTGAGGGACTGAAGAGGGAGCATCTGACCACCAGGGACTCGGCATGTGGGTTAAGAATGGGAAGACAGCTTCCCAGATGGGTGACTTCATCCTGCCACATTATCTGTGTTTTAGCTCTCCCTTTTTAAGTGAGGATTAATGACAAGCAAACAAATAAATGTTAAGTAGCATGATGGTTATCATCTACACTTTGAATCTTAAAATCAACCCTGCAAAGTATGCAACATTACCTACCCTGCAAAGTAGGCAATATTAACATCTTACAGATGAAGAATCCAAGGTCCAGAGGAGATAATTCCCCAGAAACATGGCCAGGAAACTGTGGAGATCATGTGCTGCTCCACATATTCTGCTGCACCTGGCTAAGGATCTTTCGCAATGAAATCCATTCACTCATTTCCTTTATGTTAATTGCACTTCCTGGTACATGCAATTGGCCAGTCAAACCTTAGCTAGCTAACCTGGCAATAGGAATTACTTTACTTGATGAAACCAATTAGCTTCCTTTGTCATTTCATAGAAACAGGTGTCCTAAGAGAATAAGAGAGGCTGGGCAAGTTCAGATGGTTGAAAAACAGTAGAGAAGGGTCTGGAAGAGCTTGGGAAAATTCTACATCCCAGTGAGAGTTCCTTGGCCAGGCAGGGACCACCCCTGAGGACCAGTGAGACAGAAGCTGAAGACCAAGACCAACAACCAGTTAATGGTTAACTTTGATTTCTACTTGCCTGACAAGGGACATTTCCTGCTTAATGACAAAAATGGCCTCTTTGAAACCATATTCTTCCCTTCCTCTTTGCCTGTAATCAATGCCATGTGTCTGACTTTCCCTTCCTTTGCCCACTCCATGACCCTAGATTCTTACCTGTATTCTCAGCTTCTGAAGCTTCCAGAGAAGAACCTTATTAAGTCCATTGTTGTTAGGTGCCATCAAGTCATCTTTGACTCATAGGGACCCTCATAGGGTTTCAGTGGCTTATTGTGGGATTTCCTCGGGAGTGGATTGCCATATCCTTCTCCATTTTTGCAGTGCTGGGAATTGAACCCAGGACCTCAGAGGCTACAGAGTGGCACTCTACCAACTGAGCTAAATCCGAGCACTTATTAAGTCCATAGAATATCCTATTGAAAGCTTATTCCTTTCTCTTTTCTTTTTCCTTTTCCCTGTCAAACATCTTTTACAATTCCTTCATCCTTTTCTATATTCTAAAGGTCGTTTCCTGCTTTTTGTTATCAGTGATGTCTCTCTAGTCACTTACCTTCTTATCTGTTCTCTTTTTAGCTTGAATCCTACATCCATAAGCAAAAATAAACAAACCAAATCAAAATTTACTTTCTTTTTCTATTTGTTATCTACCTTACTATCGCTAATCTATTTTCTTTCCCCTAATAATAATACCCATCCCAAAGGTAGTGATTGCTCAAGATTACTTTCCTTTTTTGCATGACTCTCACTTTTTCTTAAAACCTCAATTCCTGAGGGCAGGCTTTTCAGAATTAGGTTCAAGCTTGCATTGATTCATTTATTCATTCTTCAATTGTTTATTTATTGTCTACTATATGTTACTTCCAACTCATCGGTACCCAACAACAACAATATGTTAGTTACTGTGCTAACCACTGGTAATATTAGATGAGCTAAGACAGTTTCCATCCTCAAGGGGTACAATCTAGTTGGAGAAGTAGTAAACTGCACCACTGGCTAAAATGTATTGAGTTCAGTGAACAGAATTCTACACAGAATGCATTTTCTGTCATACTGGGTTATCTTCACAAGCTGAATCTACTATAGCTATTAAAAAATCATCACCAGCTTGCCACCATGGCTCAGGCCCATAATCCTAGCTATTCCAGAGGCTGAGCCAGGAGGATTGCAAGTTTGAAGCCAGAGGTAGCCTGCTCAGTTTGGCAAGATCCTTTCTCAGAAATAAAAAATAAGCAGCTGGGAATGCAGCTCAGTGGTGGAGCACTTGCATAGCATGCATGAGACCCTGAGTTCAACTCCCGCAGTACTAGTAAAGAAATAAACAAACAAATAATGATCACTTATCATGATGGTTCAGTATTGGAATAGGAGACATAGGGATTATAGATGCTGCTGTTGCAATTATTAGCTGTGTTATCAGGATAAGATCACCTGAACCTTTCATCTCTTATCTGTATAGAAATGAACCATTCATTTTTTTCCTTTCTTCTTGGGAGGCATATGGAAAGTTTCAGTGAGAACTATCTTTTTGCTCTTGTTAGTTGCCATCAAGTGTGACTCATGGCAACCCTGTGTACAACAAAACAAAACACTACTCAACACTGTACCATGCCTGGCACTATTGTCAGTGTTTCTCTGCTATTTACAGGGTTTTTGATGGCTGATTATTTCAGGAGTGGGCTCCTGGGTCCTTCTCTCTAGTCCACAGCACCCAGGATTTCCAGGAGTTCAGCCATCCAAGGACTAACCAGGCCAGATCCTGCTCAGCTTCCAAGATCTGATGAAATTGGATGCCAGGGTGGTACAGCTATAGACAATGAGTAATAATAAAGGTAAATAGACATAGATATTTTAAATTTGAAAGGTTAAGTTGAATGTCTCTGTAGTTAAACAAATCCTAACTGCCTTCATTTTTCTCTTCACCCAGCACTTCTGTTCTCTAGGTCTCAATGTCATTTATCTACTCAGACCTCTCTATGTCTTTCTGGGAGGACTCTCTTCCAGGAGTTCATCTCTTTATTTCAGCCCACAGAGCAAAGCACAAAGCCACAAGAAGGTTGTGGCTAACCTACAAGTAAGCCTATTTTACCTCACTCCAGTCTGCCACCCAGGTGAATTTCTGGCAGACTCAGGCTTGAGGCAGGCCTAATTTTGTTGGGTTCAGGCTTTCACTGAAACCTCTGAGTATAAAGAGTTTTAATATTGCATAAGGAATTCTGTTTTAATTATTCCATACTTTGATTTAATATTATAAAAAGAAATGACAGGTATTCCTTCTACAGAAATTAATATCCCTAAACCAGGCTCAGTGGTGCATGACTGTAATCCCAGCAACTCAGGAGGCAGAGGCAGGTGGATCATGAGTTTGAGGCCAGACGCAGTCTGTGTAACTTAGTGAGATCTTGTCTCAAAATAAAAAGTAAAAAATGGGTTGGGGGTGCAGCTCAGTTGTAGAGTGCTTACGAAGTATGTGTGAGGCCCTGGGTTCAGCTCCTAATATGCCAAAAAAAATATTTTTAAAAAAGAGAAATTAATGTACTCAAAGACAATCTTTGTGAAGTTATAAGATGTTGAGTACATTAGCTAACATTTTAATTTGTGGGTTATTGATAAGTCTGAGGCAACTCGGTGGATCATCTAGCATTCCTGCTGGCTTCTCTGTATAGGAGTATGCTCAGCTCCTATTCTCATCACTTTCACAGAGCACTTTACCCAAACAGTGAGGACATAATGCTACCCTTCAAAAATAAGAAATGGCTCCTAAGACACAGGGGCAAGAATGAGGTCATTGAACTACTGTCCATTATATAGTAATGAATTTTCTATATTAATTTGTTAGTGTGTCAATGTATTTATTTTAGTATGAATTAACTTTGGTATTATATTTATTAATTTAGTTTCACTATATTTCTTTTTATATTCTTTGTTTATTGTAATACTTCAGCTGCAGCATCCCTTGTTATGATGTCATAGGAATGGGGAGGGAAACATGACAGTGAGAACAGACTCCTAAATCACTATTCTTGCTCTAATCAGTACTCGCAAGACAGAGCCAAGTCAGTTAACCTATCCATCCTTTACTACCCAATGAGATCATGTAAATTAAAGCTAAATGGAGAAATGGCTGTGAAATATGATATGATTCTATTACCAACAGTAATCAGATGTTAACAATTGTATTAGTCACATATTTGTTGCTGTGAAGAAATACCTGAGCAAATCAGATTAAAGAAAAAGAGAAAATTTTATTTTGGCTCATGGTTTCAGAGGTGGCAGTCCCTGGTCACTTGACCATTGCTTCTGGGCCTATGATAAGACATCATGGCAGAAGGACATGCCAGAGGAAAGCTGCTCACCTCACGCCTGCCAAAAAGCAAAGAGGTATAGGGAAGGACTAAGGACAAGGTATTTTCTTCAAAGGCACACCTCCAGTGACCTACTTTCTCCAACCAGGACCCATTTCCTAATCTTTATCACCTCCCAATAACACTATCAAATTATGAATCCATCAATAGATTAATCCATTGATGAATTCAGAGCCCTCATGATCCAGTCACTTCCCCAAAGCCCCATCAGCCAGCAAGTAAGCCTTTAATTTATGAGCCTTCAGGGAACATTTCAGATTCAAGCCATAACAATAATCAAAGGATCTTGGAAATTGGTGACAGTTTCAAAGGTACTCATTACCCAACTTTGCCGCATGTATTATTTTTGTTGTATAATTACACAGGCTCAGAACTTTTAAAATATTACCTGTTAAAATAAAATCTAACATGTGATTTAGAAGCATGCACAGCTTTGGGTCATTCAAGTGTAGGACAAGAATTTTCTAACCCTTATCCTAACACCAGATTTTAACAAGGAATACACAGCCCCTTTGTCACTTCCAAAGTCATCTTTGGATCATATAGTGGCATCATAGCTATGAGCACTTCAAATCCTGACCTTTTTAGCTACACCAGGATTCTTCTTCCATTATACTGAAGAAGATGTGTGAGACTTTGATGGTGATGATACTAGAATAATGGGTAATCTCTTTATCTGAGAAATTAGTCTACTAGTAGTAATTAATCCAATTCTAGTGCCTCTTGGGAAGAATCATCTTCAGATCATAAAAAATGAGCATTTTGCACTAAAGACCTGAGCCCTTGCAGATAGACTCCTGGTAAGGGATCTCCCAAAGACAAACCCTCACCCTACATCACACTCTGTCTCAGGGATATGTATTTGCTATGCAGAGCTACCTCCCCCAAACTGCTCATTTTCTTGTGGACCAGTTCTAAAATTTTGCGTGGATCTGAATCAACTTCTTCAAAACCCAGATCATCACCAATCCTTTTCCTCCTAGACATAAACACCCGGAGAGCAAAGCCCATACCACTTGTTTTATAACACCTCTGCTGCAGCATCTAATGTGGTACCATACAGAAGGAAGTAGAATTTTCTTGTATGGTTAAAGTAAATGTCCCAGAGCAAGGAAATTTTATATTGCATGTAACCTTGAATTGTCTACAACACACAACTATCACCACTAAAACTCTAAAATGGAATCTAACTTTCTGATTTTTTTGTGTTTTGCTGTCACATTTATTTTCTAATTCTGAGTACTTACTGTTCCTGCCCTACAAGTACTTACAAACTGAAGATGATAGTTTGAACACAAGAGAAAATAGGCATCCAAGCAGTTACCTGCATGTTCTGAGGGGACAGACTATAAAGAAGTTCAAACTGTCATATTGCTTTTCCTTTAGAGTTTTAATTGCATGAAAATCTTCAAAAATACAAAACTACCTTATAATTAGCTTAAGAGCATAAAGAATAAAATATTTTTCTAAATGCTCTCCAATTACATTTTTCCACTGGGTGGATCTAGGGTTTTGTGTCTAGCTATCTAAAGTTTCAGATTTCAAAGTGTTCACAGTGTTCAAGTTTACAAATAAAACCAGACAGCCATATTCATTTAACAAATATTTACTGAGCACTGAGCGTATGTCGGGCATTACAATCAAGCTGGGGATAAAATAGGTGTAAGTCACCAAAAAAGCATTATGCCTTTGTAGAACTAACAGAGAAGCAAAGCAAGTAGGCAAATCTGTGGTCTACTTAGCAAAAGTACCAAACCCAGTACAGGGGCATCAAGCATGAATTTCCAACACAAGTGGTAGATAGAAGGAGCTAGCTAGGTCAAAACTAGGTGAAGATAGTAGGGAAAAGGTGAAGAGAGAGTGAAAAAGGGTTCCATTTATAGAGACAGTAATGCAAAGGCTAAGGAGTAAGACAATTTACAACTTTTCAGGAACTCCAGGTTATATCATTCAATTTAATAAGTATTTATTTGGTATCCACTTGGTGTCTCCTGCAAAGCACTATGAGACATATGAAAGATGCATATTAACATTAACTTGTCCTAAAAGATATATGGGCTCAGGGGGTGCTCAAAGTTTAAGTGTTCTGATAAGAGAATACTTGATCATATAGACTAATGTGCCAAATCAAAACTTGTTGTTGTTGTTGTTAGGTGCCACTGAGTTGGTATCCAACTCATAGCAACCCTCATAGGGTTTTCAATGGCAGATTGTTTCTCGGGATTGCCTTGGGAGTGGATTGCCAGGTCCTTCTCCCATTTTTGAGGTGCTGGGAATTGAACTCGGGACCTCAGAGACTGCAGCACAGCGCTCTACCAACTGAGCTAAATCCCAGTCCAAATCAAAACTAGAGAATAACAAATGGTGAGGAAGAAAGTATAACAATATTGCCTATAGATGATCTAGAGAAGTGTGCTACAGGATATATAAAAATTACAGCCATTATTACTGTTTAGCATTTAACGTCTTTTAGGAAGTAGAATCAGCAAATATTTCTGGGCATGTAACCTTGTTTACCACCACTCCTCTGCAACATGCACACAAATGCACCTGCATACACACTCATCTATCCTGTAACCAACTTACCCTCATTTGACCCTTATCTTCTGACCTATAATATTCCAAAAGCCTTCCATAGATCTACCTACCTCTAATCTCATTCTTTTCAAATTCCCCCTCCATCTTGCTGTCAGTCATTTTTTAAGAAACACATATCTAATAATATCCTCTCTGCCTCAAGAGTTTGAGGGTACCCAGGTTTCCTATGTAGTAAAGTCTAATTTCATCAGCACATTATTCAAGCCCTCTCAGGCTCTAGCTTCCAGACTGCATTTCCAGTCTCATCCTTGTATCAGTCTGCCCTGTCTTCGAGCCATGATGTTTCACAGGTCTGTGTTTTTGCTCATACCATGCCTTTTGCCTATTAAAATCCTACTTACATGAAAAGCCAAATCCGGTAGTTATTAATGCTTTTGTACTGGTGTTACATACTTGTTGTTAGGTGCCCTTGAGTTGGGTCTGCCTCTGGTCTCGAATTTGCAATCCTCCTGACTCCACCTCCCAAACTGCTGGGATTACAGGCATGCGCCACCATGCCCGGCTTAATGGCTGATTGTTTTTGAGATTATTTTTTGTGTGGTGGTCAGGGTTGGGAGTGGAATGCCACATCCTTCTCTTATTTTTGCAGTGCTGGGGATCAAACCCAGGGCCTCAGAGAGTGCAGAGCAGCACTCTACCAACTGTGCTAAACCCTAGCCCTACTATGTATTAAAAGACCCCTCTGGATTTTATACCCTTGGAAGACAGAAGTCATGTTTCATTTGCTTATCTTTATATACCTTCAGTTGGCACAAGTGTATGTATAACAAGTGTTGAATTAAACCGGTGCACTTTAGAGAATATAAATATATCTATGTATTCCTAGCTGTCTACTTACCTAGATTCCTGCCTACCTAGATTCCTGTTCTCCAGGAACTTGGAATCCATTCATTGTGTGGGTAGGTATTGTGTATAAGGCATCACCACTGCTAGAAAAAAACATTGCTAGCCTTAATAATTTAGTAGGGGGGATGATACAAGAATGAGTCAAAGAGAAAAAGAAGATGAAAAGGTGAATAAATAAAGGCATCATGATTTGTGACCAGTTGGTTCATTTGAGTCCCTTCCTTGTTCTGAAAGGTGTTTAAAGTAGCTCAAAAGGTAGCATAAAAGACGTCAAACAATTTAAAAATACATATGTAAGATGAAAGCAAGACATATATAAGGGATATCATTGAGTGGAATCTTGAAAGGTCAGTAGAATTTCAAATATCACATAAAAAAATTAAGATAAAGGCAAGAGCAAAGAAATCAGGATAGGAATGACAGCTACTGAAAGAGTTCATAACAGATAACCTCAGACTCTCAAACTACTCAAATTAGCCAGGAATCTTGTGAGACTAAAGGATATAAAGGCAAGATGAGAGACTTAGGAATTTTTTTTTCTGCAGCTGGGGGTTGAACCAAACCAAGGGCCTTGTGCACAGTAGGCAAGTGCTCCACTGTTGAGAGACATACTCATCCCCCCCCCTTTTTTTTTTACTTTTTAGTTTTGAAACAGCATCTCTGTAAGTTGCACAGGCCACCTCTGCCCTCAAACCAGCAGTCCTCTTGCCTCAGCCTCTCAGGTCACTGGGATTGCAGGTGTGCACTACAGCACCCAGCCTATCATAGATTTTTTAAATTAAAGAACTCCCAAGAAAAACAATTGGCAGGCAAAATACTTTCTATCAGTGGTTAAATAGCATGAATTTGTGTAGTACTCGCGGTTACCCAACTTTTTCCAACATTTTTGCAGCTTAGTTTTCAGGAATAGAGAAAATGGCACTAACCACAGCTAGAGGAATGTACAAATGCCCAGACTGGCAAAAGGGCCCACAGCAAAATACTCCAGGAGTACAGGACATCTGCATCCACCCCCACTTCCTTCCTCCAGGCCCTTTGTCTTACTCAAGGTCAGCCTTCCTACCTCCACCACTTTTCCTTTGTCTCTCCTGTATCTCTGACATTCCCTCTCCATTAGTACTTTTTCTTCTGCCTGTGAACTTAAGTATCTCCTGTTCTTAATAGCATGCTGGGATTTAGCCCATTTTGTAGAGTGCCACTCTCCAGTTTCTGAGGTCCTGGGTTCGATTCCCAGCACTGAAAAAAAATGGGAGAAGGACATGACAATCTACTCCTGAGACAATCCTGAAGCAACCAGCCATTGAAAACCCTATGACGGTCACTATGAGTTGGACCTGACTCAACAGTACCTAACAACAACATTCTTAATAGCAGGGGGTAGAGTTTAGCTCAGTCGGTAGAGTGTTGCTCTGTGCTCTCTGAGGCCCTGTATTCAATCCTCAGAACCACAAAAATGGGAGAAGGATCTGACAGCCCACTCCTAAAACAATCCTGAAACAGTCAGCCATTGAAAACCCTATGAATAGCAGTTGTTGTTGTTGTTGTTAGGTGCCGTCGAGTCGAGTCCGACTCATAGCGAGAAGCACTGATATAGTGTCTGGCATGGCAGTGTCAGAGAATGTTTCATTCCGTTGTACATAGGGTCACTATGAGTCAGACCCAACTTGATGGCACCTAACAACTAACAGGGGTCTAGGATTTAGCTCAGTTGGAAAAGCGCCAATCTGCAGTCTCTGAGGTCCTGGATTCGATTCCCACCACCACAAAAATGGGAGAAGGACATGGCAATCCACTCCCAAGGGAATCTTGAAATAATCAGCTATTGAAAACCCTATGAGGGTCGCTATGAGTCAGACACAACTGAACAACAACATTCTTTTTTTTTTTTTTTTTTTTTTTTTTTTTTTTTTTGTGGTACTGGGTGTTGAACCAGGGCCTCATGCTTGCATGCTTTGCAAGTGCTGGACATGAGCTGCCACCTCCAGCCCCCCCCCCTTTTTTTTTTTTTTTTTTTACTTTGTGAGACAGGGTCTCACTAAATTACACAGACTGCCTCTGGTCTCGAACTTGCAATCCTCCTGCCTCCTCCTCCCAAGCCACTGGGATTACAAGCATGTGCTACCACGTCCGGCTCACAACAACATTCTTAATAGCAATGGAGGGAGAGGAGACAATAAAGCAACCCTCCTTTCATACTTCATCTCTAGCCATCTCCAAATATTCCCATTTGTCCTTCTCCCTAGTTCTTAAAAATGGGTGTACATTCACTGTGCCCACTTCTATTCTGAATCCTCTTTGATCTGCCTTTTGTCCCCACAATTCTCTTGCAAGGAGCCCTGCTATATATTTCCAAATCAAAGGGCCTTTTTCACCTCCGTTAAGAATTTTCTGCCATATTTAACAGCTGGTTCATGTTCTTACTTGTGAAAATATTTACCTGTTGGCTTTTCCCTCTTTTCCTCATTCCCTTCTTTTTCTTTCCTCCTCTCGTGGTGTTCCCAGTTCTTCTCCATGGGTATTTTTCTTCTATTTCACAGTTACAGCTTCCACTAAGGTACTAAGCAGCCCCAAATCTACATCTCCAGCCTGAATCTCTCCCCAAACTCTAACTCTGTTGGCGTGTCTTCCTGCCATTTCCATAAGCCCCCAACCATATTCCAAAGAAAGCACATGAGTCTTCCCCCATTGCACCTCCAAAATCTCTACCTCCCTCTGAAGACTACTTCTCACCCAACCCCTTAGCTAAACAACAGACTTCACAATCACCTTTGACTCTTGCGTTCCACTCATACATATGTTCAATTGTGATTTAATCTAGCCAGTTTTAACTGTATTTCTTTAATGTATTACCATTCCTTTTACAACCATCCCAATCCAGACTTTCATTTTCTCTTGTACTGTTGTAGCAACAGCTCCCCAAATGGACTTCCAGCCTCCACTCTTGTCCTTCCAAATGTGCATCTCACATAGCCACCATAGTGTGCTCTCTGAATTGTAAGTCCTATCATTGCCTTTCCAGGCATAAAACCATTTGCCAACTGCCCAGAACTACAGAATGAAGTTCACTTGTCTGGTTGTCAGAAGGCTCACTGCCTCGCCTCTCCCTCCCTGTTTTTCTAGCCTAATGAACAGTAAATGGCTTGTTGGTTTTGGCTCTTCCCATACTGTTCTTTCCTCAGTGCTTTTGCCCATGCTGTAATAGATCTACACAATGTTCTCTCCTCCTGCCTGTTCCCTCTTCTGTATCATGGCTGACTTGTACTCATCTCTTAGTAGCAGAGCTTTCACCTTCTTCCAAATGTCTTTCCAGATCTTTGCCTGCATACTTCAGGAAGCTTTTCTCTATATAGCCATTATCATTGTTCTTGCCACATCAAAAAATACTCTATTTACGTGCCTGCTTTCTGCCCCCACCCCCACCTCACCCCACTCCAATTGACTGTGCTGTTCTTGAATCCTCAGGGCTTGACAAAGTATATGCAGCAAGGTAAACACTCAGCAAAGGTTGTAAAATGATTTTATAAATGAATAAAAGAATGAATTAATGAGTGAATGGACAAAAAGCCTCACAAATCCAGGCAAGTTACAGTATTTGTCACTGTCCTCATAGCTTGGTAGCTCCTAAAGCAAAAATGGAAATTATACCTAGTTAGTGATTAGTGAAGCACCATCTTTGTTGGAGTTAAATGACCTCCATAGTTTCCAAAATAACAGCTTCCAGTTCTTCTTTTCTAACCCCTGGAAACGTAAAGATAAAATCACAGATTACTTGGCAGTGAGATATTCTTGGGTAAGAGTTGCTGTAGATATATCTGTGGAATGAGGCAGGGACCAGGTAATTATGCAAAGCTCACACCCTGGAAGCACAGCTAGCTACATAATTTGTGAACTCCCAGTGTAAAATAAAAATGTAAGGCCCCTTATTCAAAAAACAGGAGAAAGAGTGCCATTAAAAACACATATAGCTGGGAATGTTGGTGTACATCTGTAATCCCAGCACTTGGGGACTGAAGCAGGAGAATCGATGCAAGTTCAAGACCAGCCTGGTCTACATAGCAAATTCCAGGCCACCCTGGACTACATAGTGAAACCCTCTCTCAAAAAAACAAAACAAACCCAAACAACAACAACAAAAATAAACATTTTTCTATTGTCTTTCTCTGGACCTGTCATGGTATTTTGTTTTGTTTACTATTTAATCTTCTAAACAAGGAAAAAATTTAAATTTTAGTTTTCACATGAATTTTGCCATTTGTTTTTATATTGTCCAATGCCACTTTTAAACACAAATATTTAAATAAGCCTCTTACTCCTACGCAGGATCACAAAAATCACACAATTCACTTTTTGTTTATTATCCAAAGGATACCTTGAATTGACCACAAATGATAAACACAAATCAAACCCAAAAAAAGTTAGAAGGAGAGAGAAGGCCCCAGCCAAGGAATTGGCCCAGAGCACTCTCAAGCACAAGAGGCTTATAGAGAGAGCACGGACCCTCTGAGGCACCTCCTTCTTCAGGGCCCAGATGCCACCCTGTCAGGGGGTCACCATCCTCTGGACCTACGTAGTGAGGCAGGATCTGCGAAAGTCTAGCCAGGCATCTCCCTTTCCCAGGTGTCCATTCCCCAGTGTATGGCAGGCAGAGAACCCCTGAGAATGTTTAAACCTCTCCACCAGGGCATATTTGGTACCCGAACCTGGGTAGCCTCTGGCAGGCTGCCCACCACATGTACTATGGTGCTGGCAGTCTGGTGCCAAAGGGCAGCAGTGCCCATCACAAACTCTTTGTGCCAGTACCCAGACCCTGCTCATGTGAAGGATGGCAGTAGATGGTGGGAGGGAGGGCAGGGCTCAGGCCACCAGGGAGCAATGAAGAGGTTCTCCCCTGGAACTCATCCTGAAGCAGCAGCAGGAAGTAAGACCTCTCATGAGCCGAGGTGCAAAGTCCACAGCACATGCTTAATTGTCCCATCAGACTTCACTTACAAAACATAAATTCAAAGAAAAAATTACAAAAACTTTCAAGACAACAACCACAGAGCATTAAACCCCAAGTGTGAGGCCCTTGAGCAAGGGCCCTGATGGGAAGCCCAATTTAAGTGACTTTCCTAAGGCCACAAAGCTAAGTAAATGGCAGAGCTAGGAATAAAACCAACATTTTCCCCCACCACCCATGCTTCCTCTTTCAGAATGGACTATTTCTGGCAAAAGCAAATCAAAACTAGGGACTTACAGTGTTATGTTCAGAAAGAAAAGTGGAAAGAAAGAAAGGGTGGAGGGGAGAGAGGGAAAAAGAAGTTCCTGCAAGCATGCTTCATTTTTATACATTTTACTTTATAAAGCAACTTCATAAACATTACATCATCACATCCCTGGAAAGTAGATGTTATTGTTATCCCCATTTTATAGATGAGGAATGACACTGTTAATGAAGAGCAGAACTGGACCATGAGCCCAGGAACTCTAAGTTCCTAATACTTTTTATTAACTGCCAGTCTTTGGGTAGAAATTTTGAGAAAGAGGGTTAATGGAGACCTCTAGGCTAGTAAGGAGAACCTCTACCATCAGACCTCAATGAGGCAGTTCTGTGTGGAAGACACTTGTCTAGACACCATGGATTGTGGGCACATCTGATTCCAACATCCACTTTCCTTCAACCTTGATTGCCACAACTGCTCTGCCACTGATGGGTGACTTCAATCAAGTAGCTAGTTTTCTCTGTGTTTCCACGTTCTCAACTCTAAAATGTGGGTAATAACAATAATTCCCATTTCATGGAGTTAGTCCGAGGATAAGGGCAGTGTCTAGCCTACATTTAACATTCAGTAGGTAATAGTTATTGAATTTATTTCATTTGGTAAAGTAAAGTGACTGAACCCAAGTCCTCTTCCTCTCTCACCATCATATGTGTGTGTGTGCATGTATGTATATATGCATCTCTCAATACTGAACACTCATTTGAAGAAAACAACCTTTCCTCAAAAATTAAGAATTGATTATTCTTCAGGTAATATGAATATATAAGTACTTGTACTCCTCATTAGAACTTCCAGATGTGTTTTAGAAGAGAACATCTGGTCCAACCCACTCATTGTTCAGTTGAGAAAAATTAAGAATTAAGGAAGTTAAATGACTTTTCCATGTTTCCACAATTAATTCATGGTGAGTCAAGACTCTTAATTATGTTCTTTTCTTTTCCTTCCTTCCTTCCTTTCTTTCTTTCTTCTTTCTTTTTTCTCACAGTACTGGGGGCTGAACCTAGGGCCTTGCATATATTTTGTAAGTGCTCTGCCCTTGAGTTGTACCCCTAACCCCTCCTTTTTTTGATCTTGAGACAGGGTTTCACTAAATTGTATACACTTGCCACTGACCTTGAATTCGTGATCCTCCTGCCTCTGCCTCTAGAGTTGCTGGGATTACAGGGGTGCACCATCAGACCAGCTATTTGGTGTTCATTTCCAATGAATATTGCTTCTGTAAGACAAAACATAACTCCATTACTGTCATTGCTTTGAAACATTGATTTTTCATAATGTAGCATGAATATGAAGAACTGAATATTCTTTTCATTTTGGCTGTTATAATTGATCCTGATGATCATTATAGTCATTATACTGTGAAAAGTGATTTAAATTCATTTGTGCTCCTGTACACATAAATTGAAAGATATACCAGTATTATTTTCACAGTATGTTCTCTTTTTCCTGCCGAATAAGAAATATTTTTGAGCCATATGGGATCCTAATTCTCTGAGTGCTTTTAGATTATCAGATGTCTCAACTGACAGTCCTGGATGGAAATCAAATCATGAGAATTTGCAAAACTGAAAAAAATTAAGAACATTTTGGTGTTATGGTGTACCAGCAATTCCATCTTTATCTTTTCTTCAGTTAGAGGGGAAAAAACACATCAGGCATTCGGCATATTCGAATTTCCTGTTTAAACTTGTCAATCCTTTTATTGCAAACTTACTTAGCTTGGTGATCTTTAGACTCTGTGCTTTTATGAATCTATGCTTCATGTTTGTACTTATGCATTTATTTTATGCATTTTATGCATTTTATGCATTTATTTTATTTGATATTTAGCAAAGAGTTGTTAGGTGAAATGCAAAGGTATATAAGGCATGATCCTTTCTCCCAAGAGGTTTCCTATCCAGTGAAAGGAACAAGACAGACAATACTAAGAAGAAAGAAGCCAGAGATTCTATGCCTATTTACTACCACTTTCTCGTAGATAAGATGTGCCATTCCCAATAATACGCATTTTAAGTAAATACGAGGGACTTCGTGATGGCTTTATTACTAGTTGGATATTTTAGAAATCCTTCGTTAAATTGAAAAATGAGCAAGGGAAACTTTAATAATATTTACCATAAGAAAAGATGTCTCTCCCTTTTCTTTCTCTTGAAAAGTTGAATAATATTATTATATGAAGAGAATGGTATAAAAATAAGACTATCCTGCATGATATAGATACAGTCCAAGGGATAAGGGAGTGTATGCGCCTTGCACAAACCATCCTTTTGAATTCGACCCAAGGTGAAATGATGTGGCCAGTCAGCCCTGAAATAACTCCAAGGGTTTTTCTTGGTTGTGATCTTGCTCAGTTTTTAGTTTCCTGCTGGGTTGGGCCTGCTGCCTGCTGCCTGCTGCCAGATGCCTTCTCCCTGCCACATTTGTCTCCTCACACTTTGGTCCAGGGGTGTGGTGTGAGTGTTTTCCCACCACCAAATTTTAAAAATCAAGTTAGACAATATAAAATTTTCATGAGGGTAAATTGTAACTTTTTTTTATCCTAAAAACATTTCAAGAAAAATATCTTGAATATCAAAACCAAAAATAAATGTAGGGAAAAGTAAAAAATATTCTTACAGTTACCTGTTGCACTGGAATGACCAATATTCACCAAAGACATTCCAGGTCACACAGGACCTAAGCACACACCTTGACACTTCAAGAGCTCATGGGAGAGGTACACACTAAGGCCTACCTAACATTCTTATTCTTTCTGCCCTGATAATATTATAGTGTGTTTGCATTTCAAGAGTGAATTTTTTTTCCTATAGAATACCAGGCTTATGTAAAAATATACTTCCTTTGGAACTGTAACATTATACAATCTCTGGATGCCTGTCCTCTTCAATTACCAGCTGAAAAGCACTCCCAGATTGAAAACCTGTCATCCTCATGAATACTTTGGTAATTTCATACCCAGAAAATGTTAACAGAATCAAAAACTCAGAGGAAAGAAATTCAAGAATCTTTTTATGAGATTGCACAATTTCAAGTCAAAATGAGAAGAAGCAAAACTAAAAATTGCCACATATACCCCAACTTGGTTCTGATAACTTTTATTTTTTCTAGTATTCTACTCTGTTGTTCTTTGTGTTATCCCACCTAAGTCTGTAAAAGGTAAACAGTAAATATCCTGTTGCCTCCATCATTACCTGTGTTGCATACTATGGGACACATCCCCGTTACTTTCACTGACAGATAAACACTGGTCTGAGCAACTTAGATGTGAAAAATGGAGAAAGCATTCTTACTTAGGGAGTAACTCTGCCATAACCCATGCTTGCCAGCTTCAGATATCCAATGCAATGAAGCTATCCTTTATTGGTGGCCCAAGATGGCAGGCCCATCTCTGTCATCTGTCTAAAGACAATACCCATTCATCCTCAGGGAAGTCCACAGTACTTTCCTTATAGGCATAGGATGGGGGCAGGTGAATTTCACCTTTTTCATCAGGAAAGCTAAACCTATTCCAAAAGTTTTCCAATGGACAGCTTCTGTCACATTTCCAGGAACAGTTTCAAGGAAAGCTGAGAACATGTACCATGTCAACCTCCATAGTAGATGGTAGCAAAAGACAAAGGACTCCACCTACCAACAATATTTGCCACAACCTAGAAATAGAATTGCTGGGACCATGGAGTGTGAACATTTTTGGCATCATAGATACTGTTAAATCTTTAGCCACAGTTTATTTATG
This sequence comes from Pedetes capensis, assembly GCA_007922755.1. Lineage (NCBI taxonomy): Eukaryota > Metazoa > Chordata > Mammalia > Rodentia > Pedetidae > Pedetes > Pedetes capensis. The sequence continues at coordinate 278,583 of VMDO01000394.1, read as the reverse complement.
TCAAATCTTTGTCAAAGACTAGTCTTATCTTTGCCGCTTGACTTTTTTCATTGATTCAAGTGAAAGATTATATTTGGTTTGGAAGTTTGACTCCCCAGTGAGCCCAGTCTCCAGGTCCTCTGAAACGTCATCACATTTCCTTCAGAATTTTTACTTTTCCACACTGTTTCAATTGCAGTTGTTGAGCTAAGCTTCCATATCACCCAATTTCCCCATTCATTCTTCACTCCATAGCCAGAGTACATTCCAAGATGCAAATTAGTTGATGTCTTTAATGTTTCCCATTGCACTTATAATAAAATCAAAGTCCTGACCCTGTCCTTAACCATACCTTGCTTTTCCTTCCAAGGTATCCTCCTCTCCTAGTCACTAAACTCTATTCTTAGTAGGTGTCTGTCTGTTCCTGGAGTATGACTAGCATTTTTCTCACCTCACTGCCTTTACACCTGCTATTACTTCTGCCTGCATTTCTCCTCTCATGGCTCTTCTCATCCTTGGGTTGCTCCTTCTAATCCCTCATGTCTCAATTTATATGTGCTTCCTCAGAAAAGTTTTCCTGACAGTCTTTCTAATATAGCTCTTCCTTTTTTCTGTTTTACCTCAGCACTCTATTAAGTTCCTTTATAGCAATTTTACTAGTTGTGTGAGCTTATGCAAATTATCAAATTTTCTGTGCCCTCGATGTTTAATTTATAAATAAGCATAATATAATAATTGCATCAGACTCCAGAAGTTGTTATGGCCAATTTGAAAAAGCAAAGTAATTAATGATGTACAGTAAACACTCATAAAACTGCTGGATAATTATTTGCATGTCTTTTGTTATTTTCCTGGTTTTCCCCACTAAATTTGAAAAGTAGAAGGAGCTTTCTGTCTTGTTTTCAGTGTATCTCAGAACCATAGCCCTGTTCCTGACACAGAGTAAGTGCTCAAAAACTATGACTTGAACCAAAAGTATGTCATGTATTACGTTGACTACATGAATGAGTGGTGATTCTTGCCTCAGTGATATCTCTTAACTGGACTGTGCCAACTCATTTCCAGCTTTTGATCCTGTCTAAGTTTTCTGCAGCATCCATTGTGGTATCCGATCCCATCAGATCTCAGAAGCTAAGCAGGGTCTGGCCTGGTTAGTGCTTGGATGGGAGACTGCCGGGGAACAACAGGTACTGTAGGCTTGGGAGAAGAACCTGGCAACCCACTCCCCAAAAAACAACCAGCCATTGAAAACTTTATGAATAGCAGAGAAGCAGTAACAATACTGTTTCACCTATTGTATATAGGGTCGCTATGAATCGGATACTGATTCAATGGCCCCTAACAACAACAACAACCAGGTGCCAGGCGAAGCCAATGAAAATACACGGTGCAAGTTAAATGTGAATTTCTGCACTTTGTCTGGCAATCCTTCTTCCTTCAATACCGCCTTTACCCTTAAGAATAGACACTTGCTTTCTCTCCTTTCCTTCTCCCTCTCTTTTTCTTCTTCTTTGCTCCTTTCCTCTTAAGTTTATTTTGCTAAACTTTATCTGAGCAGAGGTCTCAGTAACAAGAGACCCCATCATCCTTAAACTTGGAAATGCCTGTTCTTTGAGGGTAGTCATTTCTTTGATGGATTAATGAGTCACCTTTTTGACTGGCTTCCTACTTCCCAGAGGACTGAATTATGCACCTTCACCATTGCAGGCTTCTCAGCCTGGGTCATCCTCTTGGGGAACCAATTCACTTAGGATTATCTAGATCCTGAACACATTAATGAGGAACATAAATGCCCTCTGTTTCTAGACATCTTCCATCTTAAATCATTTCTAGACATCCTCCCTCTTCAATTTTGCTCTGAAAGGAACCTAAAGGAATTACCCCACACATGGCCCTGGCCCTGAGAACCTCTTCTCAATTGACCAGTCAGGTAATCTAACAAGGCTCTGCAGAAGAGCTGGATCCCCTACACCAACCCAACACCACACTGCTACTTCTCATCTATCTGCATAGCACCATGGTGCGTTAGCCAGAAGTCTCCTTGATCATGTTTATTAATATATTTGACACTGGATTACAGTAGTTTGGGATGGAAACTAACTACTTACCTTTCAGCAGGTAAATAATTTATTTGAAATAAAATATGTTAGAAAAATATGGTAGTTGCTGTCAATGGTCTGTCTCAGACATACACACACATACACACATACAAACATGCATACACTGAGTATATGTTTGGAAAACAGTGTTGTGGAGTTACTTATGAGAATATTGCACATATATTGACTGGAGTCTTCATCCAGAAAAAAATCCCCTACTAAGCATACTTGGTTCTCTTTCTATAGTGAAGGAAGCCTCTTCTCAGAATCTAGCAGACTAAAACACTGATCCATGATCCATTGTATTCTAACTGTGTGAACTTGATTAAACAGTTTCACATCCCTGGGACTCAGTTCCATCATCTACAAAATGACAATAATACCACCTATCTTAGACAATTCCTGTAAGTTTCTGAATCAGTACATCGTCGTCATCGTCATTGTCGTCATTGTTGTTAGGCGCTGTCAAGTCAGGTCCAACTCATAAGGTTTTCAATGGCTAATTGTTTCAGGATTGCTTCAGGAGTAGATTGCCACATCCTTATCCTGTACCCAGTACACAGTGACCATGTAATGGCTGGTGGTTAATTTTAATCCTGTTAGCCAATTTATCTTGCCTCGTTGTGTGTGGCTATGCTAGCCCCACCCAGGAGCTTCTGCCACAGAGGAGCCCTTCCTGTTGGAGTTTTGTACCATGTGCAAGAGGTATGTGTAAGAAGAGCCTACTGCAAATTCCAATCAGCCACGTTCCTCCTCTGTAAAAAGCAGAGTGTCCAAGCTAACCCATTTGCTGCTCACTTTTCTCTTGTGAGGCACTGGGAAATGTTCAGCATATTAGATAGAAGAATAAAACTCAATACCTGCCAAGATTATGTACAGCCTACTCAAGGAAAAGGCATTTTTTTTAACTTCACAGTTTGTGATTGGAAAAGGACACAGGACAGCTGCTAACTGTTTTCCTTTCATCTCCACTTCTGGCATGTTCTTCTAATAGCTCTCCTATAACACTCAGGCTGCAACTCAGTGGGGGCAGAAAGAGTAGAATCGAGGTGTCCTTCCAACCCCACCTTCACCCCCTACTCAGACTCAGCTGCTGGGAAAGGCCATTTAAAGCATTTAATATCTGCCCTAGCCCTTTGGGGATGGTGTAAACCCAGCTAGACACCACACTTCAAGAGAGAAGTTAGAGCTTTATGGTTTGTAAGGGAATGTTTAGACTAGAAAAACCCCCAGGTGCCTGCCAACCCTGATTCCATGATTCAGTGAACAGAAAGGACTGGAGCAGAGCAGGGAAGAACAGGTCAGACAGCTTTCCAAATTCTCTTCCTTAGAGGGGGATTCAGAATTGCTTAAATGCCATGAAACCAAACATAAAATACATTGGAACACTTGCTTTCAAATGTGAATTTCATGACTTGAGTAAAAAATATAAATTGTTTAGGTCTAACCATGTACTTTTAACTGAACCTCTTCTCTCCTACCATAGCCCTACTGCAAATGGTATGGGGTAATTTATGAGAAATGCACCTAACAGCTATAGGAGCAAGTTATTTAAGTACTTACCTCATAGAGGTGTGAGAATTAAATAAGGTAATTGTTAGGCAGGACCTGTTACAAAATGGTGCCTTCCTACAAGATGGTGCCTTTCTATAAGATGGTGCCTTCTTCTACCCATCATGCCCCAGTCCTCCAAAAGCCCACCAAAATGGCCTGCCAGAACTGCCCACCAAAAACCTAACCTAAAATCTGCCCAGGCCAGGCAACTGCTGACTACTTTCCTTTCCCTCTTATAGCCTATCAGAACCTTCCACACACCCTCCTTCTACCAGTGTGCCATGCTGGCTACCCTCTCCCCCTCCCAGCTAGAGCCCATAAAAACCCTGCCCTTGCCTCTTCCTGGCTGCAGTTCTCTCCTCTGATAGGGACAGCTCTGGCAGCTTATACCTGCAGATTCTGCTCAATAAAGCCCTGATAGAATTTATGTGTTTCGGTCTCTTACCTAAGAGTAATATATGTAAGGCACTTAGAACAGTGCCTGTTACACAGCAAGAACTCAGCAAGTGTGCTATTTACTTTACACTAACATATACCAGCTGCCAAGGGTGTGAAAGTTGAAGGAAGACAATAGGTATTGTATATACATTGTGTGTGTGTGTGTGTGTGTGTGTGTGTGTGTGCGTGTGTGTGTGTATACACAAACATATATACCTTTTAAAGCATCTCGTCTAGCTGGATTTACATCACCCCCAAAGGGGTAGGGCAGATATTAACTACTTTAAATGGTCTTTCCTTATAGCACAGTCTGAGCAAGGAGGTGAGGACAGGGTTGGGAGGAAACCCAAATCCTGCTCTTTTAGCTCCCAGTGAGATTGACTGATTTTTCTATATCTATATATGGAGAAAAATAAGAGCACCCGAATAAATTTGTTCATATCAACTTTGATTCTTATCTGAAGGAGCTGAGAATTGGTATCTTTAAAAATGAAGAACAGACTCTTTCTCTTGTTGCTATGAAATTTGTGACCAAAGCAGTACAAATTACTATATCAATGACTTTGCAGTATTTTATAAATACACATTAATTCTAAACTCTCCATGAACACGTCTCAAATGAATCGTAATTATAATTTATGATTGCACCAAAACCTGCTCAATACTTTAACAAGTAAATATCTGATTATTTCAATTCCTTCTTTTTCTTCCTAGCTTGGGAACAGATGTTTCAAAGGGGAAATAGGCCTCAAAAATAAAGCGGAAAAAATTGGTGATAGAAAATTCATTGTGATCATATTAGCTGTTAAATGTCAATCTTGCCTCCCTTGGTTCCTTGCTTCCAAGATGAGAAAAAAGAAAAGAAGGAACAATTGTCATGCCAAAAAAGGGCTGTGGCCACATGCAACCTATTTGCAGCACAAACTGCTCTTAGTGCACGCCCAAGGACAAGGCCATTAAGAAGTTCATCATTTGAAACATAGTAGAGGCCACAGCTGTTAGGAACATTTCTGAAGCAAGTGTCTTCTTCTGTGCTTCTTGAGCTCTGCATGAAGTTGCATTACTGCATGAGTTGTGGCATTCACAGCAAAGTGGTCAGGAATCGATCTTGTGAAGCCTGGAAGGACCAAACACCCCCACCTTCATCTAGACCCACTGGTGCTGCCCCATGACTTCCACCAAGGCCCAATGTAAGGAGCTGGATATTGAAGAACTGAGGAAAAACTGTCTTCAGGAGAAAAAATAAAATGGAACTTATACCTTTTTAAAAATGTTAATCCTAAAAATATAAATCTAAGATTAAATTTATTTTATTAAAATATATAAGTTGTATATAAAAGGTTCTCTTTAACTTATTGCTCAGTGATATAACATTTATTTGAATCAATAATCTGTGTGATCTAGAGTTCCAGAAAACTTTCTTCATAAGCTAAAAACATGAAAATTTTGTTAAGTATATACAAGAAATTCCACTGCAGAAGAGAGAATATGTTTAAATGGACAATCAAAGCAGACAAGTAAAAAATAAAAATACATTTAAAAAGAACTACAAAAGTTTCTCTCACCGCCATTTCATTAGTGTGAGAGAAGGAACTGATATTGGAGGAAACATCATCCATTGTATGATCATTTCTAATAACAGTGTTTCTGTATGATGAACTAAATAAAGCTTAGTTCCAACACTGGCAGGAGAATTATTAATCTGGTGTTTATTATGATAACTACTATAAAAATCAGACTGGGATTTAGCTCAGTTGGTAGAGCACCACTCTGTAGTCTCTGAGGTCCCGGGTTCACTTCCCAGCACCGCAAAAATGGGAGAAGAACATGGCAATCCATTCCTGAGGCAATCCTAAAACAATCAGCCATTGAAAACCCTATGAGGGTCACTATGAGTCAGACATGACTAAACGGCACCTAACAACAACATTATAAAAATCATACAGAAAAGACATACATCAAATTTACTTATAAATTGATATCAAATTGATTCAAAGTTTTTATAGAATCTAAGATGTAGCATTTTTATTCCAAGAAAATTATGTACAGTTTCATGCCATGTTTTTTATGCTGTAAAAATATTTCATTAAAAATAAAATATATTTTTCCATATACAGGTTTGGAAGATCTTGGTGTCATTTTATTATATAACTATCCTATTTTAAATAAGGCCACACAAATTGTGGAAGTGAATCTAATTGGGTTAATTATAGAGCAAAAGCAATTTTCCCCAATCAACAATATCCTGTTGATTTTTTTTTCAGTTTGGGACTGAACAAAGAGAAAGAATAAATAACATTATAGTAAGAAGAAATCAGCTCCTTATGGGCTTTAAGTATGTTTCGTTAGCATTTTATATCACATCTAATGTGAAGGAAAGGTTTCTAAATGATTCTGATATGGTATTAAGGTTGTGAAAGTAGAACTTTTTAAGCTGTTCTGAGACTTGGAGCCATCAGTACAGATATTCTTGAGATTTGATTTCAATAAATAGCTGTTCTATTTCTAATGGAGAAAGGTCCAGGGATATAGCTCAGTAGTAAAAACTTTACCTGTTTCTAATGAATCATTAAATATAAAACATTTCTTTTCATTCTATTTGATCACCTTAGTAAATATCCCATGCATAAAATATTCTTCCTACGGTCAGAGAAACTTCAGCTTTCAGCTATCAGTACTTATAATATTAGATGATTTTTCTTGATTCCATGACTTAAAGAAGCAATAAAGATTCCCTGGATCTGACATTTCTTGTCAGTATAAAAACAGCTGGTATAAAAACACTGCTTTGGGCCTTTGGTCATTCTACTAAGTCATTAACTAAACAACTTTTCTTTGGCTATTATTCCTTAAACACTTTGTGTGATGTGCCTGGTAAGGTACTAAGAAAATAGTAATTTATCAATTGGACTTGTCATTTTCATAGCATAGATTTCTAGCCCCATAAGAAAGAAATACTAGTGAAAGTAGAAGAAGTTTCTAATTTATTTTTGTAACTGGGAAATCAGAAGAGAATTTGCTAAAGATCCTAAATTTAATGTTCATGAACTTTGACCAAGAGGCATATAAGTAATTATATCCTGAGAATGACTCATGAGTATTTTTTATTCCATGCTCTAATTTTGTCCCATTTATGAGATTTGACTAACAATTTCAGTGTCTATGACTATGCAGCAGCACTATGTAAAAGTAGAGCTTTCTACCATGATGGAAATGCTCTAAATCTGTGTTGTCCAAAATGGTATCAATCGCTATATCAATATTTAAAACCAAGATTTCAAAGAATCAACTAGATTTGGCAACTAAGAGGTCATTCTTAACATTTGACAGAGGATTCTATGGAGTTCATGGAAGATAAAAGCTTGTTGTGGTAGGTGGATGAGTAAATGGGAGATGAAGAAGTAGACAGCAGGTATACTAGGGAGGTGAGGAGGTGGAGTACACTGGAGTAGGTGGTAGCAGAAGACAGGCATAATGGAACTTTCCTGCAAAAACCAGTGATCTGGCATTTATGTAAAAAATGGATGGAGGAGGGAGAAAGCCAGATATTATGTTCAGTTTTTATTAGGAAAAAGAAATTAAGCTGAGATTCTCTAATATTTAGTACAAGGAAGTGATAAAGTGAGAATAAATTCCAGCTCCCTAGGAAGAGTGGGAATATTTATGGTCCTTAATGGTGTAATTGTTACCCAAAAGCAAAAGAAATGATTATGAGGCTTGAAATGTTTGGCTTTTCTCTGAAAAGCTGAAAGATCCATCATACTATAAAAAGAAGTCATTCTATTTCCTTTATAAGAAATTATATAAATTCATGGTACCAAGATTGATTTGTCAAGAAAAGTTATACTCTTGAACTTTTCTATGATCATTTTTAAGGCTGATTTTAGGTTATAAATAATGAAGCACTAAAATGTAACTTCAAAATATATAGTGTAGCCAGGCACCTTAGGGACTTAGGAGGCAAAGGCCAGAGGATTTAAGTTGAGGCCAGAGATAGCCTGTGTGACTTAGCAAGACTTTGTCTCAAAATTAAAAAGAAAAGGGCTAGGGGTATGGTTCAGTGGTAGAACATTTGCCTGGCATACACAAGGCCCCACTAAACTGCTTTATTTTATGAGTGAGAAGCATGAAGCCTAAAAATAATGCATGATTAAGCCAAGTTTACCCTAGTTGCAATCTAAACCCACATCTTTAGATGCCAAGCCCCTTGCTGTTTGGACAGAAAACAGTCTCAATGACGTATTAGAATATTTTGGGCAGCCCTCTGTATTATAGAAAGAGACACAGTAATTGTACATATTGACAGTATACAGTGTGAAGATTACATACATGTATACATTGTATAATGAACAAATCAGGGTAATTAGGAAAGTTAAAACTTTCTAACACTATGCCTTGTTAGGGAAAGCAAATCTTTTTCTTTTCCCACTTAGTACCATTTGCCTTTGGGAACATTCTCACAATGTGCATTATGCTTCCCATATTTCTCACTCATTTTTCAAAAGTATTTGCTAATTATCCTGCATGCTACAGAGTCTGACCCAAACAGAAGATGTTATATATGTAGCACCTTCTTTAAAAATGTCTGATTCTAGCTGGACGTGGTCATGCACACCTGTAATACCAGCACTTGAGAGGATGAGGGAGAGCATTGACGTCCAGGCCAGTTTCCACTACAGAGTGAGATTCTGTCCCAAAAAACAAAAAACAAAAAAACAAAAACAAACAAAAGAATGTCTAACTTCCCTACAGTTCTTCCACATGTCTTCTACCTCACTGAAGATAGAAAAAATAGTTATGTGAGTGGCTTAAAGGAAGAGCACTTGTCTTTAAGGATTTAATTATTGAAATCATCTCAGTATTCAAACACTGATATCAAATTCTCAGGATTATCTATAGATAGTAGGTCCTGCAAACAGTAGGATCCTGCTGCTATGGTTTATATTTGTACAAAGAAAACAGGCCCTATATTTGCATGAACTGAGAGTGTAGGCTGGTGATTCAATACATGGAAATCTTGACAATGCTGCAGTACAGTGGTCCTCAACCTTTTGGGCACCAGAGACTACTTTCGTGGAAGACAATTTTTCCATGGATTTTGGGGGTGGTGTTTTCAGGGTGAATCAAGGCATGAGAAGCAGCTGTAAATACAAATGAAGCTTCATTCGCTCCCTTCTCACCATTCACCTCCTGCTGTGTGGCCTGATTCCTAATAGTCTATGGCTTGGTACTGGTCTGTGGCCTAGGGGTTGGGGACCACTGCTCTGGAACATAGATGGCCAAAGTTTTTGTTGTCATTGCTATTTGTTTGATTGTTCTGAGGGCCAGTAACTCCTTTGGAAAATCCCTGCAAGAGTAAAAGTCAAAACAGGTATCACATATCCTACTCCTGCTGCAATAGTCCATTTCTAGAAGTAATAATGCTTTCTCAAAATGAAGTCATTTATATTCTTAGCCATGCTCAATTGTGTGCACTGAGTAATTTCTTGAGAGCAATGTTTCCTGTGGCATATTGCCAAGACTGCCTTTATTTGTTTTTCATTAGGCTTTTCATTATGGTGCTATATACCTGGATTGGTCTGCTTCCTCCGAGATGGCTGTTGTAACTTAAGCACAGGAATGATGCTATGAGTAGGTGGAATGCTTTTGACCAGTGAATGCTCATTTTAAATCTCAGCTGTAGTGCCTTTCTAATAGCTTTAATCCTTCTAAGAACAGTCAATTATCCATTTATAACACGGTCTGATATTAAACTGTTTACATTAATCTATTCTGTCCCTGTCCAGGAAAATGCATTAATCTCACTTTGTACTACATTGGACCTGACCCTCCTACTTTCCTGCTCAGGGAAAGGCATCCAGATCCACTCCCTGCCCTATCCTGGAACCAGGGCATATTCTGCATTTCTCCATTGTTCCACACATTCAATCTCCAAGTCAAATTTCTTGATGGTTTTCTAACTCACATGCTGCTTTCTGTCTCCTATGTCTACTACCTTAGTCTAAGCCCACATCATCTCTAAAATAACACAGTGATCTCTTCATAGTCTCCATGGCCCCAGGATTCCCCTTTCCAGTTCATTGTTATTTTGCTTTGAACATCTCAGTACGCATTGCTCTTCCTAAGCAGATAGTCTGTCACTTCTATTCAAAAGTGTTTTGTGTTACCCATTAATAGGACAGAGTTTGATTTGTCCAAAACAAAAGAAAAAAAGTGCAAATTCTTGAACTTCTATAGACTTCTCAATTTTTGATGCCTTATTTTTATTTTTAATTGATATGGAATATTTGTACTTATTTATGGTGTACAATGACAATTTCATACATGTATACAATGTGTAATGGTCAAACCAGGTAATTAGCACTTCCATCTCCTTAAACATTTATCATTTCTATGTGTTGGGAATCTTCAAGATCTCCTATTCTACTTATTTTGGAATATATAATAAATTGTAGACTGTAGTTACCCTACTGTCCTATATAACATTAGAATTAATTTCTCCCATCTCACTGTATTTTGGTACCCATTATCCAACCTCACCATGACCCTTTGTAGCCTCATGACCACCATTCTACTCTCTACTTCTTGGATGGGAGAGTACCTTGGAACACTGAGTGCTGTAGGCTTAGGAGAAGGACCTGACAGCCCACTCATCCCCTGCCCCCAAATCAGCCATTGAAAACCCTATGAATGGCAGAGAAGCACTGACAGTAGTGCTGGGCATGACACAGTGTCAGTGTTTCATCTGTTATACATAGGGTTGCTATGAGTTGGACTCAACTTGACAGCACCTAGCAACAGTAACTTCTATGAGATCAACATCTTTACCATCCACGAAAGAGAATTTGTCTTCTGATGCCTGTCTTATTTCATTCAACATAATTAATTAGACTCCTCAATTTCAAGAGAAACTCTTAACTTACAAGCTCTAAAAGACTCAAATTTGGGGACACAATGAGCAATCTATAAATTTCTATATTAAAATAACAATCAGAGGCTTTAACATAATCATGAAAATCTGAAACTTTCAGGACTAGACTAATCCTTGGATACTGTGTGGCTCAACTTTGTCATTTTATAGGGAAGGAAACTCAGGCCCATGCACAGAAACCAAAGTGATTTTTTGAAATTTAGAATCTCATCGTGTAATTTTTTTCTTAAAACCTGCCCATGGCTTCCCAGATGATCAGCATAAAGTTGAACCATCAGCATGCCATACATTCTCTGTGTTGTCTGGCCTCTGCTTATCTTTCCATCCTTATCTTATTCTTCTCTGCCCGCATTATCTCACAATGCAATTCTTCTAAATATACTATGTTTTTTCTTACTGGTTATTGCATATGACTTCCCATTTGTCCTTCCTCTTCAGGGTCCTAACCACACTTCAGATATCTGATTAGACATTATCTGCCCTGCAAACATATCTCAGATCCCCTTAGGATTCCCAAGCAAGTGTCACGGTCATAGCTATTTGAAGCATTCTAACTGACTGAATAACCCATTTCTATCACTGGACTAGAAGGAATAAAAACAGTTATTGGCAGGGACCTGCATCTTATTCATTAGACTATCCCCACATCTTGATTAGGAATCTGGCATTCAATATTTTAAAATTAATTATTTTCATTTTTAACCTGCCTAGTACATGTCAATTTTTCCTATCAGCCTTCCTCATAAAATCTGTTTTCAGATTACTTTAAGAAAAGACTGATATATGGAATTATCACAGTGAAATACATGTCAGAATGATAGCCATTAAGTTGTACATTAAAAATCTCAAATTAAAAAAAAAATGTTTCATTCACATCAATATATAAGTCACTTATAGTGCTAAATGACAACTCTTCCTGGAAGCGTTTACATTTTTATAGGTATAGAATTCTAAGTCACAGCAATGAATCTCCAATGCATGTAATCTAACCATATATAGTAACTCATGAGATATTTGTGAGGGGAGGCAAGTTCCCATAGCCTTTGAGTTGGTAATAAGGTTACTTACACTGCGCTCATCCTCACAGAAGATTGATCTGTGTCTTTGTTTGCAAAAACCAGATCACTTGAGTTTTCTGCTCTGTTATTAAATCCTTATTTTTCACAGAATAAATGCTTGATTTATCCTATAACATTTCTGGTTTTATTTCAGGGAAGCAATGTTATGGAAGATCAGGATTTGTTGGAAATTGGAATCCTTAATTCTGGACACAGACAAAGAATTCTACAGGCAATCCAACTCCTTCCAAAGGTAAGCAATGCTTTATTGTCCTAGCCCTATGTAGGGTTCTAAGTGGCTTTAATTTCAAGCATGCAAGGAGCATTAACATTGAAGAACAAGATTCTTACATATTGGTGCAGCCTGTAAGAGTACATCTTCTTAGGTCCACAGCAATTTCAGGCACAAAAGACTACTATGGGCCTCACGTGGCTTTAGACTGACCTTGTTGTTGTTAGGTACTGTGGACTCGTGTTCAACTCATAGTGACCCTCATAGCGTTTTCATTGGCTGATAGTTTTGGAATTGTCTTTGGAACTGGACTACCATATCTTTCTCCCATTTTTGCAGTGCTGGGGTTTGAACCTGGGTCCTCAGATAATGTGGAGCAGTGCTCTACCAACCGAGCTAAACCCCCTTAGACTGACCTAGAAGGATGTATTACAGGAACACTGCTGGCTAGCAGGGCACCTTCATAATTTCTCCTCTGTAGGAGTTCTAATACATATACAGTGACAGCTCAGGTTCAAGAAGATTGGTTCATGTTGAGTGAGTATAGAAATGTCCCTGCTTTAAAGCCTCATGCCCTATAAGAAGCAATATCTTTTCTGTTGTTGTTGTTGTTGTTGTTAGGTCCCATCAAGTCATATCTGACTCATAGTGACCCTCATACAGTTTTCAGTGGCTGATTGTTTTGGGATTGCCTTGGGAGTGGATTGCCATGTCCTTCTCTCATTTTTGAGGTGTTGGGGATCAAGCCTAGGACCTCAGAGACTACAGAGCAGCACTGTACCAAATGACCCAAATCCTAGCCCCAATATCTCTTGTAGCAATTCCATAGACTTAACCTGTAGGGGCCCTGAAAGGGATTTGGCGGTTACAAATCCAAAGTGTCCCATTCCCATCATGTATATATATTTCATAGATAAAGCCTCCCTGTCCAGATGCAATTTGCCAGCTTAGCATCATTTTTACTGTAAGCTGTGTGTTACCTAGCAACACAGTTGACATTCTGTTTCCATATAAAGTCTTAAAGGAGCATAAAGAAAGAGGTGGGATATAAGTATTAGCCTTTCAAAATAGGTAGGGCTTTAATTGTTAAGGAAAGAGAAACACTTCAGAAACCCAAAAGGAACCATATAATTACAGGTATGGGCCAGGCAACAAATTACTGGAAGCATTAGGGAAATAATTCATAACTTAATGTCCAGTGAGAATTGTACAGCAACATGTGTACTTAATGCCACTGAATGTGCATTTAAAAAATTTAAGATGGTAAATTTTATGTTGTATTTCACAACTTTCAAAATAATCAAGAAGGAGGAGGAGGAAGAAGAGGAGGAATTAATAGATCTAACATGATTAAAACCATTGGAAAGTATCGTGTGTAGTGAGAGATAAGGCTAGAGAAGTAGGTTGGGCAGTTTGTATCAGGCTAAATAATTAGACATGAATCTGTAGGCACTGGGGAACGTGTACAACTGGACTGCTCTCTGCTAGTTACTTCTGGAGGCAACTCACTGGAGAAAATAGAAGGAGAGAAAGATGAAGTAAGCCTGTCCAGCTGGGAAAAGATCAGGGGAGGCAAGACTGGAGGCAAAGTGGCAGGGAACAGTGATGGATGCACTTAGATACACAAGTTTGTCCTATTTTGTACTCTTTTTCTCTTGTCTTTCCAGAGAGGCTATAGTTTCTCCTCAGAATGGGAAAGATAAATATTAATCAGTGTTTCTGAGAAAGTTTTCTGATGAAATTTGCCAGCTGACAGTGAACTAAGTTTGTACTGATAGACACTTAACACTTTTGTGAATTCAAGGAGAGTCAAGCATACAAAGGAGTTTAATCATATGATTTTCTAAACTAAAAAGAATAAAATGTCCTTAGTACTAATTCTCAAAATAAGAACTAATTCTCAAAATAATTCCTCTAAGCTCAGTGTTCACCTACCTACTTTTGTATCTATACTTAAAATAGTACTTCCTTAGCAAGTTTCCTCTTCATGTTCTGCAATGGCTTCTGTAATGCCATATCTCCAACTCTGAACTGGGTGCCTGGCCCATAAAATAGACAGGCTCTTAATAAATGAGTGAATGACTCCTCCTGGTGCCCAACCCAGGCTGGGATTTAGCTCAGTTGGTAGAGCCCCGCTCTGCAGTCTCTGAGGTCCTGAGATCAATTCCCAGCACCGCAAAAATGGGAGAAGGATGTGGTAACCCACTCCCAAGGCAATCCTGAAACAATCTGCCATTGAAAACCCTATGAGGGTTGTTATGAGTCGGACAGGACTCGATGGCACCTAATAACAACAACAGTGCCCAACCCTGCCCCCTGCAGCCCTGGCACAGTGCTTCCTCTTATTAAAGCTCCACTTCGTATCATATTACCCAGCACTCCTACAGCCTTACCTTGAGGAGTTCCCCTTTCTCAGGACCTTCCCTCTGGTGAAAGCTGAGTCCTTGTCTCTGTTGCTGAAAAGAATTCTGGGATGAAACATAAAATTGAAACAGAGTTTTGAGTTTATTAGATAAAGAGTAATAGATAGTATCTGCTTTCAGAGTGAAGTGCAGGCACATGGGAGGGAGAGATGTCCCTGCACTTTACTCTAAAAACAGATACTATCAAAATCATACATACATATATATATATATATATATATATATATATATATATATATATATATATGAGATATGGTTGTTGTTGTTAGGTGCTGTTGAGTTGGTATCTGACTCATAGCGACCCTCATAGAGTTTTCAATGGCTGACTGTTTCGGGATTGCCTTGGGAGTGGATTGCCAGGTCCTTCTCCCATTTTTGCGGTTCTGGGAATCGAACTCGGGATCTCAGAGACTGCAGAGCAGCACTCTACCAACTGAGCTAAATCCCAGCCCATATGATATAGAGACATATATATATATATAATATTGGTCTGGGATTGAGCTCAGTTGGTAGAGCACTGCGCTGCAGTCTCTCAGATCCCGAGTTCAATTCCCAGCACCGCAAAAATGGGAGAAGGACCTGGCAATCCACTCCCAAGGCAATCTCGAAATAGTCAACCATTGAAAACCCTATGAGGGTCGCTATGAGTCAGAAACTGGCTCGACAGCACATAGCAACTAGCAACATATATAATATAATATATTACATATATAATATAATATTGTAATAATTATAATATATAATATAATAATTATAATATTATATATAATATATATTTTATATATAATGTCCTTATATATGTATGATTTTGTGCCTTTTTCTAACTAGGTTTAAGGATTAAACAATGTTTAGAGATTAAGTAGAGCCAAAAGTTTACTATAAATAAAGGCTTCTTATCCTAAAGAGGTTTTTTTGGTAAATTAAATTATAGAGTGATTTTATGGGGTGCAGTATTTAAGCTTGGCAATGGGAGAGAGATGCTAGTAATGTTAAACTCAAAGGTCATAAACATTCAGGACCTAAGTAACCATACTCTATTTTTTGTTTGAGAGCCCCTAGGAAGATGAGAATTTTCTCCACATAGGCAATCTTTATTGATCTTGTCATTTTGTTAGGTACTGTTGACTCTCAACTGGTGGAGGTTGTGAGCAGATTCCTTAAGTTAAACCTGATGGATTTTTAGTTAGCAGACAAAATTATTAAATTCCAGAGTGAGGGGCTTCTCTTTCTTCCCATGTCCCCCCAGTTTTCTGTCTTTGTATCCTGCCTGCCTGGTTAGCCTTAATTAGAATCTGATTTAGTATTGATTTTTATGCAGGCAGTTCTCATAGCAGCCTTTCTTTTCTGGTTGTGTTGTAATTCTCTGCTGATAAGACTTTGACCAGATCCTAGGGTGAAGAGCCCTCTCCTTATCATGTCCCCCAAATTTTCCCCGTCTTTCTATCCAGCCTCAACATCACTTCCTTCGTGAAACTTCACCTAAAATAGAATCACTTCTTGCCACCTTGGCAATTATCAATCCAATTCAAACACACCACCACCAGCAGGACCACAAAAAAAAATTCTGATGCACTACTCTGGCTAGACTACCTGAATCAATTTCTCATTGGTCTGCTCTACCCTGAACTATTCACACATGTCTACTCTGTCCAGATTACCCACTTAACCTCTACAACTGGATTTCCACAGTGTCTCTAATGACTCTTCTAAAATGTAAGTCTGATCACATCCTGCCTAAAATCATCAGTGCATTGCTTCTCACTTAGAAGAAAGTCTTTATCTTGACCTACAAAAGTCAGTAGGATCTGGCCCCTTCCTACCTCTATGACTGCAACTATCACTCTTTGCTTCTACCCTCTAGTCAGGTGACTTTCTTTTTGATCCACAAAATAACACACTCTTTTTTGCCCCTGAGGCTTTATATGTTGGTTCCTCTGCCTGGAAACCTCATCCTACAGATCTTACACAAAGCCTCAACTCAGATGTCACCCCTTCACAGAGGCCTTTGTAACTTAAAAATCGTATCCCTTACCACATATCACTGTTCTTGGTATTGCCCTTCTTTATTTTTCAGATGACATTTATGGCCATCTGAAGTTACATTATTTGTTTGTTTGTTTCTTATTTTCCATCTCACCCAGAGGTGGCAAAGTTCATGAGTTCAAGAGCTTTGACTCTGTTGTTCCTTTCTGCATACCTAGCACTTAGGATAGTGCCCAAAACCTAGTAGCTGGCCAAGAAATATTTGTGAAATGAGCAAATACAATGTCTTGTCATGCCTCAGAGATTTTAAAGACCCTATGCTTGTTCCTGTATGAAAGTATTAATAATCTT
Source organism: Pedetes capensis (assembly GCA_007922755.1). Classification (NCBI taxonomy): domain Eukaryota; kingdom Metazoa; phylum Chordata; class Mammalia; order Rodentia; family Pedetidae; genus Pedetes; species Pedetes capensis. Next base: position 261,535 of record VMDO01000394.1, on the reverse strand, counting down.
CTGTCATTTCTATACTGTAAGTATCATGAGGGCAAAGACAGTTCAGCATCCCTTAATTTCCCCTTGTGCTTAGTCCAGTATATGGGCACCAAAAGAATAGATGAATGAGAGATTGAATATTTCCTTCACATGTCATTCAGTTTTTTTAAAATCAGAGTGCCTCAGTTTTAAGATAATTCTATAATCCTGTACATGCAATTTCATAATGAGAAATAAAAGAACCAGAACCTAAAATGATTTGGAGGACAAACAGAGTATTTATTTTTGAGACAGAATATCATTCCCATTAGAGAAAACAATGTAAGAGAAACAATACAAATTTAAGCTTCTATCAAGAGGCTGGTGCAGAAGAGCTTACTATGCACACAAATGAATAGAGAATGCATAAGAATATCCAACACGCCTTCAGCAGCACAACAGAATGTTATAATACTACTAATTGATGCTTTGCCTCCTTAGGTAATGAGCCTGATCTTCAGATGGTTAATAGCATAATATTACTGATGGCACATCCATCTGCATTTCCTCTAACTTTGTACTGCCAGAAAATGGACAAAACATCACTTCATTTTGTTTATACAATTTTGGTCTTCAGAATGTTTGTGTTCTTCATCTGTCATGGGAAACATTTCAGGATTACTACCTAAGATGCTTTAATTAACAAACTGTGTTTTGGAATTGGTGAGATTGTTCCTACGCAGAGAAAAGGTAGTTTGCTAAGTATAATCATAATCTCTTAGTACACCTCAAAGCATGTTTTATTTGTGTTTATTTCTTGAAGCTTGAGAGAGAAAAAAAGTTTATTTCTTTGGTAAATATGGTTTTTCTGTAATATGTCTGTTTTCATATTAAAATATACACCAATGCAAAGACCTGGACTTTCTCAAGTACATTTGATATACTCAGCACATAGAATACATTACATGTACTTTATGAGTTAGACCTGACTCAATGGCACTTAACAACAACAAGCATAGATATCTTTAAAATGATAATCACATTAATTCTTCCTCTTCATCTATTCCTTCCCTCACTTTTGCATTTCTTGGCCTCCAGTGGTAAAGCCTAGCTATAAATTTTCATGCAGCATCCACTTCCTTTACAAGCCCCAACTCAGTCTTTTCTCAGGTCTAAAAGTTTCCCTGGACTTCTGAGATCAAGCTTCATCCTTTCCCCTTTTTAAGAAATGAAACATGCCCAAAGTTCCATGAGAAAATAGATTGTTTTATACTTTCCTAGAAACTATAAGCAGATTATATTTTTTCAGGCTCTTACTCACAGGGAAATTATCTGATCACTTATTTGTAACGTATAACTTACCTTTTCCCAGGGAAGAACTCTATGGGACTAAATCATCAAATAATCCTCTAGTATGTTTTCACCTTTAAAAAGGCATAATCACTTTTATCCTTTGGTAATATAACACCAAAAAGTCAAGCACTCAAAGGATTTCCATTTTAAAGGTTTAAAGGACTCTGTGTCAAGGCCCATATTGTATCTTCCTTCTTAATATCACTCATCTTAAGTTGAAAATATATATTCACATATTTTTATATCATATGCTCTCTTTTACAAAACCTCCTCTTCTAATGCTTTCCGGTTTTATAATGTTTTGTGGAGTTATTTGGTAGAGCTCTGCATTTCCTATCCCTTCTTCCAGTGTTCTCACTCATCCCTCAATCTGGTTGAGTTCAGCAAGTGCTAAGATCACCAGTAACCAGCAGAGCCAAGAGTCCATAAACCCTTTTCCATCTTCACCTTACTTTGACATCAGTAGTCCTGGTCCTATTTAATGTCAACATTATATTCTTGTAGCTTCCACAATACCTATTTATTTTCTGCTGTTCTCTCTCCTTTGCTTCTTCATCTTCCTTAAAGTTTGAAGTTCTGCCAGTAATCTCACTGACTCAGGAGGTAGAGGCAGGAGGATCACAAGTTTGAGGCCAGAAGCAGCCTGCACAACTTAAAGAGACTCTGTCTCAAAAAAAGTTAAAAAGGGGGGCAGGGGCTGGGGATATGGTTCAGTAGTAGAGCACTTGTAACTCCCCAGTACTGCAAAAAATAATAATTAATGAATAAATAAATAAATAAATAAGCTTGGAGTTCCTCAAAACTCAAATTCAAAAAATGTTATGGCCACAAGACTCTTGCCAATGATACAGTTTCTGACACTCATCATCTTATTCATTGCTACTGTACTTCTACTTTACTCCATAATGAAACCCAAATTTTAATTGCCCTTTACTTCTAAGTTGCCTTCGAGTTGCCTTCAAGTTGAGTCCAACTCATAGCATACAACAGAATGAAATACTACCTAAGACTGTGAAATATACATGATCTTTTTGCTGTTGCTTAGGCACATTGTTGAAACTGTGTCAGTCCATTTTGAAGGGCTTCCTTTTGTTGTTGTTGTTGTTGAGGTACCCTTCTCCCAAACATGATGTCTTTCTCCAGGGATTGGTCCCCCCTGACAACATGTCCAAAATACATAAGACACAGTCTAACCATCCTTGCCTCCGAGAAGCACTCTGGTTGCTTCCAGGATGGATCTCTTGGTTGTTTTGGCAGTCCATGATATATTCAGTGTTCATCTCTAGCACCATAATTCAAAAGTATCAATTCTTCTCCTGTATCCCTTGTTCAATGTCCAGCTTTCACAACTATATGATGCAATTGAAAATACCATGGCATGAGTTAAGCACACCTTTGTCTTCAAGGTGACACCTTTACTTTTCCACACTTTAAAGAGGTCTTTTGTAGCAGCTTTTCCCAATGCAATGTGTCTTTTGATTTCTTCACTGCTACTTCCATGGGTATTGATTGTAGAACTGAATAAAACAAAATCTTGGACAACCTAAATCATTTCTCCATTTGTCATGAGTTGCTTACTGACCCAGTTGCAAGGATTTTTGTTTTCTTGATGTTGAGATGCAATCCATACTGAAACCTGTGTTCTTTGATCATCATTAGTAAATGTTTCAAATCCTCTTCTCTTCACTTTCAGTAAGTAAAGTTTTGACATCTGCCTATCACAAGTTGTTAATAAGTCTTCCTCCTATGCTGATTCCACATTCTTCATAAATTCTAGCTTCTCAGATTATTTGCTAAGCATAGAAATTGAAGAGATATGGTGAAAGGATACAGCCCTGACACACACCTTTCCTGACTTTACACCAGGCAGTGTTTCCTTGTTCTTTTCAAATGACTGCCTCCTAGTCCACGTACAGATTCCTCATGAGTACAATTAAGTACTCTGGTATTTCCATTCTTTGAAATGTCATCCGTAACTTGTTGTGATCCACACAGTCAAATGCCTTAGCATGGTCCATAAAACATAGGTAGACACCTTTTTGGTCTTGTCTGCTTTTGGCCAAAATCCTTCTGATGTCAGCAATAATGTCCCTGGTTCCCTCTCCTCTTCTGAGTCCAGCTTGATTTTCTGGCAGTTCCCTGTCAATATACTGCTGCAGTTGCTTTTAAATGATCTTCAGTGAAATTTTACTTGTGTGTGATATTAATATCATTCAATAGTTTCTGCATTTGGTTTAATCAGTATTTATTAGAGCTATGTATTTTCAATTATTTTTTTCACTGAATGGCATCAAATACCTCTGATTGGATTAAATTACCACCTTTCCTAACCGCAGTTTGAGACTAAGGTAAAAATCAAAATAAAACAAAGACTTCCCTTTTTCCAATAGAAGAACATTATTCTGTATTACTACATAACAAATTACCCCAAATATTGGTAGCATATAATCACAACATGGACTCTCTCCCAGTTTGTCTGAGTCAAGGATCCTGGTATGTCATAACTGGGTCCTCTGCCCCATGTCTCTCCAGGGCTGTAGGCATCTCAAGAGTTCACTAAGAATAATCCACTTCCTATTTCAGCATGTGGTTGAAAACAGGGTTTAGTTCTGTGGGCACTTTTAGACTGAGCCCCCAGTGCCTCAAAGCTGCTGGCAGAAGGCCTTCTCTGGGATCCTTGTCATATGGTCCCTCCACAGAGCATTGTACAATACACAACTTGCTTCAACAGAGCAAGGGAGGAAGAGAAAGAAAGTGCTGGCAAGATGGAAGTCACATGTAACCTGATCACAGAAGTGGCATCCCATCCTTTTGTGGTATTCTATTCATTAGAATCAAGTCAGTAGATCCAGCCCAAGCACATAAGGAGGTAGTTTCCCAAGGATGTGAATATCCAAAAGTGGGGTTCTTTGGAGGCCATCTTAAGAGTGTACCACAGTACACTTTATAATGACCCACTCAACAGTCCAGTTCCCATGCTACATCCAGGGTGAAAATGAAAAACTCCTTGATAGCAAGAAAGGACATCTTTTATTTCCTTGGACCATCTTCCTGAGATTGTGGTATTCACAGTTAAATGTTTGAGGATCTACATTTATAAACCCCACCCAGAACAGGCACATGTAGCTTAGTGGTAGACAACTTAGCTAGTATGTACAAGGTCCTGGGTTCAATCTTCTGCACTGCAAAAAAATAAAATAAGACAAAACAAAAAAACAAAACAAAACAAAATAAAACAGAGGCACATGCCTCAGATCTATAGGGGCATATACAATGTAGCATTGTCTGACACCATAATTAAGAAATTAGAAACCTTGGAGATTTTCCAATTGCAAGTAAAGTCTTCAGAGTCTGAATATCATTGATGTAATCAACACAGATCAGTAATCCCATAAAATGTCACAAAAATTTAAAACATGTTTATTCTTCATTAATGCCTCATGACTGAAAGGAGCATATTTCTGTGTATACTAGGGAAATGAATTGGTTACATTCTATTGGATAAGACTCAGGTATGTTAGCAAAGAAAATATATTTTTTAAAACTAACACAGCTAGAAAGTTAAAAAGAACTATTTAACTTTAGGTCTGATCAGACCAAATAGATCAGAGCAACAGTAGAGAAGGGAAAGAAGAAATGAATGAAAAAAAGGAAGAAAGAAAGAAAGAAAACAAGAAAGAAAGAAGGAAAGAAAGAAGAAAAATAGAGAGAAAGAAAGAGAGGAAGAAAGGAAGGAAGGAAGGAAGGGAAGGGAAGGGAAGGAAGGAAAGAAAGGAGGGAGGGAGGGAAAGAAGGAAGGAAGAAAGTCTTGTGAATGGAGATGAAGGTACTAGAGGGGTTAAGAACTCAAACACCTTTAAAGGCAAGACAGTTTGGACAACTACGGCAAACTGGAGAACATAAATCCTGCCCATACCCCCCAAAAGTGTGTTTTTCTGTCAATATTTTGTTAACAAAATGAAGGACTGGGAGACAGATTTGGTTATAGCTGTAACTTTGCCACTCCTGTGTCATAGAGGAAGAAAATCTCTCTAGAAGTGGAGGTCTTCATATGATAGGATCATAGATCATTTCAGAGTTTGAAATTAATTTGACATTATCTAAGTTTAGCCTCCTGTTCCCTTCAAGCCTCCAGTTCTTCCAAGGTCCTTAAAATTCAGATGTGTGTAAATTCTAGTCTTAATGGTTAATGCAGACCTATATAGCCAGTAGAGGAAAAGCATACAACCAATATAATTTCCTTAAATGTCTAGAAAGGAAGGTTCAGTGTTATTTCCCTGTCACTTAGAAAAATGATAGAAACTTGTTCCTATTAATTCTGCTATTTTTCAGAAGGCCAGTGACAAAATATAGACTATGGGCACAGATGCTCTTGTGTTGCCTTTTGACAGGATAACTTTTCATTCTCCCATCCCATCATTCATTCTCAATCTACCTGCATACTTTTTACTTCCATCTCTGCTTTTTTTTACTGTCTACTGTCTTAAAACTTCATAACACCCAATACTGGCCTACCACCCAATGGACATCAGTTAAAGAGAAACTGTAAAACAACCACACACACACACACACACACACACACACACACACACATTAATATGGAGGTCCCACCCTAAAGGAAATATACAACTAGACTAAGACCAACTGAGGACACAGACTATTCTATTTCCTATAGGTCTGGCCCTTAGTGAGAAAGGCTATGGCATTTCCAAGATCCAGATGAAGTCCATTCATCTCTGAAAATGCCTTCTTGTTCTAGGACACATAGATATGCTCCACACAGACAAGGGTTGCCAAACTTTTCTGTAAAAAGTCAGATCATAAATATTTCACACTGTACAGGCCATATGTCCTGTGTTACAGTTACTCAACCCTGTCATAGAGTGAAACAAATGAGTGTGGCTGTATGCCAATAAAACTTTATTTACAAAACCAGGCAGTGGGCCAGATTTGGCCTGTGAACCATAGTTTAGTGATATCCAACTTATATTAGCAATAAATTTCCAGTTAGACTGAGAACTTTTCTGTACTACTGAGAATCTTCTAGACAGGGAAGAAATTCAACTCAGGAATATACCCCATTGTGTCAGACCAAAGAAAGGCCTCAGGATGGCCCACAGCCACTTGGCTTCATCACAGAGAACTGCATAATGAAGATATTTTATAGTGATTGACAGGAATGACATCACTGTATGTTTATTAGAAAAAGTGTCAATGCTCTTGGCCATCTTTGGGGGAACACTTCAGGGTTCAGCATTTATATTAATCAGTAGGTAGATGTTTACTGAATACTTCTATAATCCCAGACCTAACTCCAAATCCATCACTCTCTTGGTGTCCTCAGACAGCTCTAACTCTCACAAACAGCACAGCAAGCAACTCCAAAATCTCAGGCTTCAATGATCTCTTAGTTCTCCTTCCTTTCCTAGGAGTATCTTGCTAGCTTCCTATGCTTAGTCTACTTCATGCATTGATACGCTCCAGAATTTTGTCTTAATCCTCTCCTCTTCTTCCTGACCATCCTCTCCCTTGGCACCTTCATCTGCCCCCATAGCATCCATTGTCACCTACGTATGAGTGACCCTGCAAACCTCTGACTTTGGGTTTGTAGTCTATCTACCTTCAAGTCTATCTACCTTCAAGAAACCTTCATCTGATGTAACACAGGGCCTTCAGAATAAATGTACCCATTTTGAGCTCCCCTCTTCAAAGAAATATGGTCTGCATTCATTGTATTTATCTTTATTTCTTCTGCAAATAATTGGGATTGCCTGCTAAGGTTACAATAAAGAGCAAGATAGACACAGCCCTTGCCCTCACAAAACATATGTTATAATGAGAAAATCAGTGTGTATATGCAGATATATACACATACCTATATTCAATGACATTTCCTTTATTATATATTATATAATATACATTATCTATTACATAATATGTAATATATTAATAAATTATATTTATATAAAATTATTTTATAAATACTATAAAATACTTCTTTATTGTATGCATTATATTAGAATATATTTTTATGTACATGTTGTTGTTAGGTCCCATCAAGTTAGGTCCAACTCATAACAACCCTATGTGCAACAGAATTTAACTCTCCAATACTGCGACATGCCCAGCGCACAACTATGTCAGTGCTTCTCGGCTACTCAAAGGGTTTTTGAAGGATGATTGTTTTGGGATTGTTTCAGAACTGGGCTGCCAGGTCTTTCTCCCATTTTTGCGGTGCTGGGGGTCAAACCCAGGGCCTCAGAGCATGCAGAGTAGGCACTCTACAAACTGAGCTAAACCCTAGCATTTGTACTATTACATAGTTATACCTAATACATAATATGTTATATAATAAATAAGTGTCATTAAAAAGGCACAGGATGGTGGGAATACACTCAGGAGAAGCAATTGACTTGCTATAAGGTTATCAAAGTTTACTCTTTTTTCAGGAGAAATGTTGGTGACGTTGGAGAATGGGGAAGTAAGAAATACTGACTTTAAGATCAAAAACTTAAGTAATTTGAGGTACATAAATTTTGAAGTAATAGCAAGTCACTGAGACATTTTTATTACCTCTTAGCCTGGCACACTATGTAGAATCAGGATAATGAGCTATAGACTCTGTAACAACTCCAAAATCTCAGTGGTTTTAGCACTATTATTTCTCATTCATACTAGCGCAGTGTGGGTCAGGCAGCTGTCTTCCAAGCAAGAACTCAGGAATCCAGGCTTTGTCCATCAAGGCTCTTTTTGTCTCAGAAGGGCCGCCATAAATGTGGGGTAGAGAGGAATGTGGAAGATCACAAAGGATGTTCTATTGTCAGGCCTGGAATTGTGTCACTTACTTTAGACCACACTTGATTTTCCAGAAATCAGGTTCCTGACCCTCACTAAATTGCTAAGTAGAACAGGAAATATAGACTCTCTTGCCAGGAAATGATGATATAATCTCTGAGAATCAAGCAATTCTGTACCAGGAACATCATTTCCTTTCTGCACCTCAGCTGCTGCTCTTCTTCATGAGTTACTTCTATTCATTCCTTAAGATTTTTTCCTTGGAGAAACATTTTATGGCAGCCTCTTTCAGGGCAAAATTAACAATTTACCCCTTCCATTGGTCCCATCATACTCTATAAAAAAATAATAATAAAACAAAAAACCACCAAACTGCCTACTGACTAGTGTGTCTGGCAAGATTAGGGTCTTTTCTGTGTTCATCTTCATTGCCTAAACATGGAGCACACAGCATTGAATATAAGAATACTTAATTTATGTTTATTAGACTGAACTGAATCAAACAAGCATGCAGATTAGAGATTGGTCCTGAATGAGTTAAGGTTGGACTCCCATAGATATTTCCTGACAAAAGGCCTGTCTTGTAAGATGCTTTATAAAGGAGTAAGGCTGGTCCTTTGTGCAGATAATATTCACAACACTGGTGGTCTGAATTTCATAGAGTGACTTCCACCCTCATGCCTCACACTCTCTTTTTGCAAGTGAGGACCAATAACTAATCTATTCTTCAGGGACACACTGGGAGAAGGAATGATCAATGTTCCTTAAAGCTCTTCTTCATCTTTAAAATGACAAAATCCAGCATATCAGGGTGCAAAATATCTATAACTATTTGGGCTGAATAGATATTCAAAAAACTGTTGGGTATGAGAGCAGTACAGTCCAAACTTACTTACCTATGCTCTATTCCAAGAGTTTTTTACAATTTAGAGAGCAAGATTGCTACTTCATTCTTCCTAAGCTAAGAGAGAGGATTTCTTAGTATTTTATTTTAAATAAATTTGTCATAGAATGGTTGACTTGTAGACCAGAGAACTGAAATATCATTTTACTTTTAATCTCCCCTTGATATTTACAGAGAAATAGGGGAGGAATTAGGCAAGTAAAAATGTTCTCATTCGGTGTTATCTCCAGCAGCTGTCATTCTTCAGCTTTAAGAAGTTCAACCCAATTTGCTAAAGTGCAATGGCTCCCTTGGAGTTATACCACAGTCAGCAGTGCAAGTGAAAGGAATTTAGACATCCGAGTACTTTCTCTTCATTACGTAACTCTTAAAAGAACAATCACAACTTAGATCTGGAAGGGACCTTTAAATATCCAGCTCATCCTCTTACCTGAGTCATTTCACAGGTGAGGAGACTAAGACTCAGTCACACTAATTGACTTGCCCCCAAGCAGACTGCTCCTTAGTAATAGAACTAGAACTAAATCCCAGACAGTGGTGCTCATGACAATTGCCTCCTGGGTGAATACTGTGCTGTCAGAGACCTAAGTCTGGAGGGATGCTTGTGCATTTATAAGAGAAACAAAAAGGAGACAGGACAGGAAAAGGCCAAAAGACTAAAGGCAAGAACAGGGATATTTATAAAATTCTACTTCCTTTTAGGTTTTAAATTTGAAAGGCAGCTTTTGCATCCTCCCTACACCACTGAACTCCCTTCTTTAGGCTGGAAGGGTAGAGCCATGGCAGAGATACAAAAGCCCTGCAATGACAGGAAGGAGAGAGCCATGAGAAAGCAGAAAGGCAGACACAGACCATGTCACCTGTCCAGCAGCCACTGAGAGCCAAATCTCTTGTTTATCTTTGAAGGTAGCCTTAGAGAACCATCATTGATAGCAAACATTGCTATTTCCAGGAAAGAAAGGCATAATGAAGTAAAGTGAAATAAGCAAAACGATCTTATTTATTTTTTCTTTAATCTAGATGAAAAGGAAGGAAAGATGAGCAAGATATAAGGGCATTCACTGGAATAGCGTGGGGACACATCTTTAGAGCCTTACCTTCCATGGATATGACATTTTTATAGGATTAAGCCAGGAAGCAGCATGGTATAATGGTTGGGAATGTGGCCAGACTCCCCAAGTTTGAATCTTACCTCTACTCTTTGCCTGGTTTTATGACCAGGGGCAAGTTTCTAAATCTTTCTCTGCCTGTTTCCTCATCTGATTTCACTTACCCCATAGGGATGTGGTGATAATTAAATGAGTCCATACTCGTAAGACTCTCAAAATGAAGCTTGACTTAGTGTATGCACTATATTTGGGTCTATTAACTTAATTTTTAAAAAGAAGGTTGAAGGTGAACCAAGAAAAATGTGAGATTCCTTTAGCTCATTAATTATATCTGAAAATTACTACTCCAGGCATAAATAACAAGCAAAATGAATTTCCTATTACTTATTCATGCAATAGATATTTATGAACCACCTACCATATGCCAGGCACTGGTTTAGCTGTTGAGAATTTCATTGGGAAACAAGACTCCCAAGGTCATTGTCCTCATGTAGATTATACTCTAGTAGGGGATCTAGATGAAAGAAAACAAAAGTATATAATTTCAGAAAATTATAAATAATGCAGATAAAAATTAAACAAGGGAATGGACAGAGAAGTATAGAGATATATAAATACTATTCAAAGCAGATAAACTAGGAGTTACACCCAGACAATTTAATTGAGGTTTTTAACCACTTCCTTCTATCGTCTAAACACTGTACTTCAAAGTACAATAAGGATACTAAGGGGATGTTGAGAAGAGTAAGCTAAATAATCCACTTAAGGCATCTTAACAATTTTGAAATCTTGCAGGGACTAAAAAATGAACTCTCTTGAGCTTTTGGTTAAACCTGATTTAATTCTAGTTTAGCCACCTACAACTTCTGTCACCTTGGACAAGTTATCTAAATTTTCTAATCCATATTTGTAAAATAGAGATAATACCAGAACCTGCTGCATGAAGTTACTGTTGAGTTACAAATATAAAAGTGTATATGAAGTTTCTTGCACTCAGGAGGGCCTAATTAATACTGGTTATGACCACCTGCCTTTGTTCAACAAATTTTCATTAAATTAATGTAGTCTGCCCATGACTGCATTGCAGTAAGCTTCTTTACTAGTGGATTTCACACAATGCCAATTTCTCATTATCTAGATAAGAAAAAGAGTCTACCATACTACACTAAATGTGCCCCATCTCACCTCATAAGAAAAGGAAAAAACTTGCAAATTTGATTGTTATCTGTTAACTTAATCATTTTTTGGAATACATTTCGAGTGACTGTTTCGTCTTCTAACTTAATCATTCACAAATATAGATTTGGAGTGATTGTTTACCCATCAGGAGCTAGAAAAGAAAGCCATGATTAGAGCCTTCCCTTATAATACTGAGAGGCCCACCTGTCTGTACTTGATAGAGGCAATGCAACCGATTTCCAACACTAATGGAAATGGAAGAGGAGTTGAGGGCAGAAGGGAAATAGAGAATAACTTAAACAGCAAGACCTCAAGTAAATATATGTGGCATAGAGTGGAATGGAAGTGAACTGAGAAGCTGAGTAGTCAGACCTTGACAGTACAGTTCAATTAAGTTACTAAAGGCATAAAGGTATATTAATTTACACAAAAGCTGTAAAACATCATACTTACCATTTTGAATATGCCATTGTCAAGCTATTATCTCCTATATTTACTATATAATTTAAACAAGCACTCATTTAATAATTGAATACCAGTTGGCTATCTTCCTTATCTTTAATCAGTAGCATCCAAGTGAAAGACTTTGTTAGTTAAGTCTGCTTATGCATTGAGCATGTACTTATGTCCCATACATAGAGCAAGGAGAAAAAAAATATGAAATTACATAGTATCTGCCCTCAAGGAGATTTTAGTCTAAATAAGGACATCAGGCCAATATTTAAATGCTTTTAACAAAAAGTAGAGCATGGAATGAACAATAATAGAAAGCAAATTATAAGCTTTAGGTATTATGTGGAAGGGAAGATCTACTCAGGAAATCAGGAGAGGGTTTCCAGTGAAAGAGGTAGCTGAATCAAAAAAACATTCCTATGCACCCTAAAAACTTCCTTGTAGGATTGTTGTTGTTGTTGTTGTTAGGTGCCGCTGAGTCAGTATCCGACTCATAGCGACCCTCATAGGGTTTTCAATGGCTGACTGTTTCGGGATTGCATTGGGAGTGGATTGCCAGGCCTTTCTCCCATTTTTGTGGTGCTGGGAATTGAACTTGGGGCCTCAGAGACTGCAGCGCAGTGCTCTACCCACTGAGCTAAATCCCAGCCCCCTTGTAGGATTATGAGATAGCTAATGACACTCCAAGTAAAAACTGACTAAAACATTTGTTTTGCTTTCTTATCCAGATGGATATGCTAGTTTACTTGTTTGTAATAGCCATCCTCTGACATACAGCTAGTGCCACTAATATAGTCATGAATTCCATTTATCCCTTTGCCCTTCAAGGTATAATGAGTGACATACTTCAAACTCAAGCAAATACTTATAGTCATCTTCAGTAGAGTCAGCTAGACCAGTGACATAGTTAATATTCTCCCACCCTAAGCTAAGCATGTTTTTCATTGCCTGGTATTTATTTGTGGTTATTTACTTTACTGGTGATCAATGGGATTTCAGATTTGAAATATTGGTAGTGCTCACATCTATTTTTGCCTTTGTGTTCTAGCCTGTTGGTTGATCTTCTGTGGACCCGTAGTGACCACTCTACTTAGGAATCCACATTTCCTAAGACATTTCTGAGCATGCCAGAAAGATACCTCAGAGCAAACCCCTGTATTAATAGCAGATATTTAAGCACTCTTCTAAGCACTGACTACATGATACCTAATAACTACTTCTAAACACTATTAGATTAAATCAACTCATTTAAATCTCATAATTAAATTCCTATTATACAGGTGAAGAAATTAAATCCAAGAGAAGTTAAGTAACTTGCCTAAGATCACACAGCCAGTCACTGGCAAAGTCAGGTTTCAAACTAGTTGCCCTGGCTCCAGAGTCTATGCTCTTAACTGATTTCCTCCTCTTGCTCTATTAGCAGAGTACCTCATCTCAATACTCCATGGAATCACCTATCAATGCATTAACCTTTAGACAAAATGACTGCCATTTTCATGGTCTCCCACATTACTATTGCCTTCTATTTTAGTAAACAAAAACTCAGATTTTTCTTTCTTTTTCTTTTAAGCTAACAGATAATTACTGTTTTTAGAGGAACTGAGTACTCAAGAAAATGCTTGTGTCCTTCTTTCATGTTTTCAAATGAATATATGTGTTAGCTTCACTTGTTCTATGAATCCATAATGGTATAAAGTACCAAATAGATACACTTTAAATAATTTTAAGGTTGTGATTTATGAATCATGAAGTCCTGACAGGTTAAAAGCTTTTTCTTGAATGTGTTGAAAACTTTAACCCCTCAACTCTTCCTTTACTTAGAAGCTACTGCTTGGTGGCAAATGATTAATTTTCTAAATACTAAGAAGTAAATATAGAAATTTTTGAATGTGAAATTGTCTTCACAGATGTGCATGAGATTATTGCAGTAAATGTAGAAAGGATTGGTTTCCATGCCACTCACCTCTGGGACTCAATTACATCATCATCTGTCAACATTTATTGGTATCAACTTTGGGCAGAACAATTTTCCTAAGTGCTACATAATGTAGACACAAAGTAAGGATTGACCTTACATCCTGAGACCTTAGTGTCTCTAGTGGGCTTAGAGCCAAGGGAAAAAGATCTAGTATAACTACAGCTGCACCACATCTGCACATACCCTGGTCACCATGACCAGACAGCCATCAGCCATGCACTGGTTCATCTATCCATTCAATCAGACCATCAGTCCTTCTGGGCCCTATACTAGGTTCAGAAATAGGAATGGAAAAGCAGGTGAGATTTGGTCCCTGGCTCAAGGAGTTCTAGCCTACATTTTAGAGAGATTAGTATGTCAAAAACTAAAGTGCTATATGGAAAACACTACTAGAAGAAAGAACAGCTAAATGTATGAGGATCAAGGAAGGCTTTCTGGACAAGTGGATGATGCCTAAAGTGTACCTCAAAGGATCAATAGATATTTTTAGCAAAATAGGACATTGAGGGAGTCAGTCACTCCGTCATGCCAGAAAGAAGGTGCTACCTGTGCTCTGCTAGGACTAGAGGCAATAAGGAGAAAAGCAGACATGTATTCATTCATATTCTCATATTCTCTCACTTCTCTCTTCTCTCTCTCTCTTCCTCTCTCTCTCTCTCTTTCCTCTCTCTCCCCCAAACTATACAAGAAACTCCCCAAATTTCATTAACCCACTCAAATTTCTTTTCTCAAACTTATAAAAACTTTGGCACTTAATTCTCTTATATATTTTAATGTATTTCAAATGTATAACAAAGCAATTTATGTATACCTAAAAGCAGGAAGCCTGCAGCCATACCACCCTGGTGTCCAATCTTGTCAGATCTCTGAAGCTAAGCAGAGTTGGGCCTAGTTAGTACTTGGATAGGAGACCACCTGAGAATACTAGGTGCTGTAGGCTTGGGAGAAGGACCCGGCAGCCCATTGTGGAAACAATCAGCCATTGAAAACCCTATGAATAGCAGAGAAGCACTGACAATAGTGCCAGGCATGGCACAGTGTTGGGTAGTGTTTTTTTCTGTTGTACACAGGGTCTCTACTGTATGCAGGGTCTCTATGAAACCTAACAACAAACAATAAAAGCAGGAAATGTACACCCTTTTGTATTTGTACAATACTTAGGGTGATGTTACATACATATTTTTACTTTAAAATTCTCATTGAGCTAATAAATAATAACTATTAAAACTATTTAGGCACTTACTTTCTAGTAAGGATTCTTGAAAATAAAGCTGAAGATTCTTACTCCATTATCTGAAATAGTTAAAAATTTTGAACTGACAAAAACAGACTATAAAGCTGGAAACATTTCTCTGAGGGCAAAGCTCTTATTGATTGTGACTTTTTCTGTCTCCTCAATAGCAGAGGAATAGTTCTTAGACCATCCCTTAACTATAGATATAAAAGAGTTTCTTATTTATTTATTTATTTAATATTGCAATGCTAGAGATCAAACCCAGGTCTTTGCACATGTTAGGCAAGTACTCCACCACTGAGCTACATATTGAGCCCTTGGCTTTTTGAGACAAGTTCCACTATATAGCTTAGGATGACCTTCAACTCACTATGTATCCCAGGATGCCTAGAAGGCATAACCTTCCTGACTCTGTCTCCTAAGTCCTGGAATTAAGGATATGTGCCCCACATAAAAGAGGCTCTCAGGAACCCCAATTAGGACTTCAAAATTGGATTTTAGCAATAATCACAGAACAGTACTTTTCCTAAATATTCTAGACCTTACAGAAACCCCTTCTAATGATTAGTTCCAGTTTCCTTGTGGCTCATGTACACCATTAACTAGACCACTGGCTGCCCATGAACATCTGCCCTTTTCTGCTTCTCCTCCTCCAGCTTATTGTGGAGATGTTCCCTGTAACCAGAGCTTGAGACAAGGCCACGAGGACCTATCCCAAAGTGCTCTCTGTTCTGTTAATACCCACGGAGGCTGCCAAATCTGGTACTAATGGCATCCAAAGGCTGCCTCGGGCTATAGGTGCCCAGTGTGTCAAAGATACTGATGCTTGTGCTCCTGGTGTGATGCCCAGTGTCTTCCCATCAAGAGCACCTAGATCAATGCCAGCTAGATGTTCTGCCAATGCCACTGAAGCCTGCCAAGGTGGGCACCATTGCCAGCTGCCAGTGTTCAGTGCTGAGGGCACCAATATCTGCAACATGGCACCATCTATGCTTGCTGGTGCCAATTCTACTAGCTCCTTTTGATCCCAGTGTTCCCAAAAGTGTTTTGTGATATAGCTGTTTTGTTGTAGCCTTATCATCTTAAGGCATGGTCTATGAGAGCTGGGCCAGGGCCCTCTCAGAGTTCCAGATCTTGAACTTCATTCAGAATCACCCATGCCCTCTAACACTCATCTCTTGTCCCTTGAGTCAAATGCATCTGCCTTGACTTCCTTCTCTGAGCAGAGAGTCTTTCAAGGTCCCCTGATTCCTCATTGGAAACAGACTCCTACAAGACCAACCCTGCCAGTCATCCATAAATTCCCCACATCATGGATGAACATAGTTCTGTTCAAGCTGAAATCCATACCACACAGCTACAGCCACCAATCTGACAGATTTCTGATTTATGTTAGAGAACAAGAAGCATTTTATTTTGTGTTTCAGGAAAATATGTTGATCTACCTTGTGACTATATTCAGAATCTGACTACTTTTCACCACCTTTAATTTGTACCCTGTCCAAGACACCAGCCTCTTTCTTCTAGATTACTTCCACTGCATCTAAGAAGGGTTCCTTACTAGCTATTCTCAACATGGCAGCCAGAATGAGTCTGAAACATAAACCAGATTATGTCACACCTCTTCTCAAATTCATGAACTTGGCTCCCTCCTTCTCTTAGAATAAAAATTAGACCTTTTCAAGGTCATCTAGACCTTATCTTCTCTGTCTACTAGTTATTTTTTTGTCCATTCTCCATGGCTGCACATGCTGCACCACACCCACTGGGCTCATTGTTGCTTCTTGGATGCACACTGGGCTTACCCTTCCTGAGGGCCTTTGCTCTAATTGTTCTCCTTTTGAAATCTTCTCCAGCTAGCTGCCACTGAACCATCTTCAAATCTTTATTCACATCTTGCCTTCTAGATGTAATTTCTCCTAACCACCTTATTTCATACTGCACCACCTGCAGCCACATGCATACTGCAGCACTCCCAATCCCCCTACTATACTTCATTTTTTTCACAGTACTAATAAAACCTTCCAATACAATATATTTTATTTACTACCCTTATTATTTTTATCTGCCTCCCCCATTTAGAAGGTAAGCTCCACAAAGATTTATCCCTTTGTATGTTTTTTATTTATCCCTTTGTATGTTGCCTGAAGTGTGGTAGGCACCCTGTTAGTGTTTATTGAGTGAGTGAGTAGAAGTATGGATGGATAAATGGATGGTATGTCCTTACTTTTGTAACTCTTTAGGTGAGCATGAATATACTCATTTTTAACCTCTATGTGAATAATATTCTTCATTCTGCTCTACCCAGGAAGAATATGTTATCTATTTGTATCCTGCTAATTTTGGCTTTATGGTACATTTATCTGTTTGAAGTATTTCACTAGATGATATTATTATGTACATGCCTGGAGGCTCTGAGGAAGGACACATTTTATAAATATCAAATAAGTAGAATTGACATTCAAAGCATTTGTTATCTTCTGAAGACTCAAATTTGGGGAATTTTTGTTTTCATCGAGAGTAAAAGCATGTGATTTTCCTGATTGATAGTAACATGTAGAGTTTCTGTTTTAAGAAGAAAGCCAGCCATGTGCTATATTAACCACCAAATAGTTACACAAATGTCAAAAAACATGTGCTGGCAGAGAAAAGAGGGGCCCTGTGTCTTTTTCTAAATATAGTTCACACTGATGGTAGAGTTTTAAAATGTGAATGATAGTGAGCATTTTTCAACACCTCATTCTACTTGCATTGAGTCCTGTCTTTAATCTGGGCTCATGTTCCATAAAAGAGTTTTGCAACAAGGAAGTAAATCAAAACAAATAGGTTTAACAAAAAGCTCTAGGGTCAGCATTATCTCTACAAGGGTGTTAGAAATGAAAAGATGGTAGAAAAAAATTCCCCTTATTGAATCTTTAAAAACACACGTCATCCCTAAGGCTTCAAGAAGAAGTACAATACAATCACTCAGTAAAATCACCCAAACCTGAGACATGTTTATGTGTATCTCATGTAGTGGCTTTGTGGGTCTTTTCTTCCTTGACCCACACAGCTCGTATATGGTAGATAGCTGTTCTCAAGTGATGCTACTGATAGTTATTTTCTGTGTGCACAGATGAAGCTGAAAAGACCAGAGCCTGACTAGTAGACCACTCACACACTGCTTTCAGGCAATATATTGTTTCATAATTATTGCTATTGTCGTTGTCATTTTTTTCCAACATGACTTTTAGTTGGTATTGACAAATTTGTTGTTGTTGTTGTTGTTGTTAGGTGCTGTCAAGTCAGGTGCAACTCATAGTGACCCTCATAGGGTTTTCAATGGCTGATTGTTTTGAAATTGCTTTGGGAATAGATTGCCAATTCCTTCTCCTGGATTGACAAATTTACTCCTTTAATTTGTGGTCAGCCCAGTGCCTTTGACCAAAAGGGGTGCCCCCTATCTCTGATGGCTAGTGGCTAGACTCATTTGGCTAGTGCTTCTCTAGCTATTCTTTGTTGCTACAAGTTGATCATCTGTGTGTCTTAAAAACAGTATCTATATAATATTTCTTGTCCAGTGTTCCACTTCTTGTTTTCTTTATGACCCAAAGCTTATCAAAATTAGGGATACCTCAGACCTTCTCTGGGATAGATCTTAATTTGTTTCTCTTATTCATGAAATAGAAAATAGGGGCCACTAAGAGACAGTGTCCAATCCAAAGCAGTTCATTTTCCCTTCATTCTCCAAAAATCCAGATATTACCTGTTCACTGTCCCTGCCCTGTACCTAGTTGTATCAATAGTCCAGGGACCACAAATCAGTGAGATTTAGTTGGTGGTATGAAAAACAATAGAGGAACTATTGCTCTCTGAAATTCTGAGTCATGGCAACATTTAGACATAATTCTCCTACCTGTAGAGGTTTAGATTTCTCTCTGTTCTTTTGTAGAAATGACATTCATTGCAGTCTGATTCCAAACAAAGGGGCTTCAAGCAGATTTACATGTTTATGGATTTCTCCCTTGCTGCAGCTGCACAATGCAGAGCTCTTATCACACTTTAATTCCTAATAACAGAATATTAATCTGCTCAGTTCTCACAGAAGGTATATCATTATGCAGTATACTGGGTCCTCAGACTCCATAAAGGCATTGTCTGAAGGATCACCTAAAATAAATGAGATAATGTATACAAAATCACTTTAGGCTCTTTTAAGTCCCATGTAGTTGTTAGGTGATGCTGTTATCACTAACAGTGCCATCCATCTTGCAGACAGGTCTCTCCTAGCAAAGTTGTACTGTCATAGCACTTGGATGTTGATAGGTAGACTTTTTTCTGGGGCCCCATGGTCAGTGGATCAGCCTTTCCCTTTCATGTTCAATCAGTCTTTTAAGAGCCACCGATAAAACAGCACAGTGATGTCTAAGCCTAGGTCTCACTTCCTGTAGGAGATTTGATCCTCACACTACTTGATAGATCTGCATTTGGAGTTGGCAACACACTGTCTGCCAGCACTGCTTGTCCTGATTTATTTTCAGGGCTGCTGTTAGTCTGAGTCTTGGGTATCAGCACTGCAGAACAGAATAGGCTAGAACAAGGAGCCAGAACAGAGGGAGGTACCAGATATCAGGCCTGTGTATTACAAAAGCCATAACAGGGAAAAAGTCTGAGAATACAAAGCACATCTGGGTGGGAGAAGAGAAGGCTCAGTCTATTGCAGCTTCACAGGCAAGTCTAAGCAGCTGAACCTGACACATCAGTACTGTTGGCACAGGCAGGCTACATAAATGTTAGTGTATGTGTTTGCATCTGGAGAGTAGCATTCCACATGCATGACAGCCCTGGCCCACATAAAGACCTGCACCAGAAGGTCACATAAGTCCTTTACAAGCAAACATCCAGCCTTCAATAAGTATAAGCCACATAGCTCCCAGACACTTTCACTGCTTTGACACAAAGATTATTAAGTACAGAGTTAGCTCCACCTATCCTCGACAGCTCTGATTTTTTAGAAAGGCAAGCAAAATCCCCAAGTAAAAGACAAGCCCTTTCTCCCAATCTCCAGTGTACTCTATCTCATTCCTTTATGATTCTGACCTTCTTTAACCCTGAGTCCTCATCCTTTCCCCTTTCCATGACTTTTTCTTTTTGCTTTCTAAAACCTTCATCTCCCTCCTTCTCTTCTCATACAACTTTTCCAAAAAACAGTTTAAATTTTCTATACTTTCTACTTGCTCATCTCTAACTCACAGCCTAACCAGGTGCAGCTGGGCTTCTGTGCTCTTCTCAGCGAGAACCCCCATGACCTGGTTGCCAGATCCCACAAACCCTTCTTCTTCATCATATTAGACTTCTCTGTGGCAGTCATCACCACTGACTTGAAACCATTCTCCTTGAAACTGTTTTCCTCATTCTTCTTTTTGTCTTGATCATACGTTTTTTGATCTGCTGAGTATAATTCTTATCTTTTCCTCACACACTGGAAGTGTTGGTTCATTCTCAGTCCACATATCTTTTACACTCCATAATCACTCTCTACAGTCTAATCCTTGCGTAATTTCAGCTCTCATTTATGATAAAAATAACTACAATTTATTGAATGTCTCCTAGTGCCAAGTACTGTGCTAAACTTTACTTGCATTATTTTGCTGAATGTATATGACAAGTCTCAAAGGCAGATATTCTTTTTGTCTCTCATATTACTGATCAGATAGCAGGTGCTTGGCAAGGATGAATGATTTACTCAAGGTCAAACAATTAATAACTGGGGCAGCCAAGACTCCCATCTGTATTGCTGATGATGCCAAGATCATATGACTCTCCAAACTTCTCCAAATTTAAGGTGCCATTCTACAGCATCTTTAATTTATCATGTCACAAAATTATTCATGTCATCATACTCTATTTTATTTTCTCTCTTGACTGGTAACAGCACTTTATGTTGTTATTGTTAGGTGTTGTCAATTTGAGTCCAACTCATAGCAACCCTATGTACAACAGAACAAAATGCTCTCCAATATTGTGCCCTGCTCAGCACTATGTCAGTGCTTCTCTGCCATTCATAAGGTTTTCAAAGGCAGATTGTTTCAGGAGTGGGCTGCCAGGTCCTTCTCCCTAGCCTACAGCACGTGGTATTCCCAGGCAGTGTCCCATCCAAAGACTGACAAGGCTGACCCTGCTTAGCTTCCTAGATCTGATAGGATTGGAGGGCAGGGTGCTATGGCTGCAGACAGTAACAACACTGTGTACTCAAATTTCCAATCTAGAAATTTGGGAAGTTCTAAATTTTCCCACACTTATCCCTTGCATAGTTGTCACAAAGGGATGATGATGCAATTGCTAGAAAGGTGCCACAAATGCAGTTAAAGGATATGAAACTTCTTTATGACAACAGATGTGAACACTTATGGCTACACAAAATAAGAGCCAATGTAATGTCCTGTCAAATGAAGGTACAGACTATAAATATTCTATATGGGATTGCCTTGTTTTATTTTTTTTATTCAAGGAAAAACCATGCTGCTAAAACACAGAGCTCCATAATATAGTGGTTTAAAGAATAGAACATTTATTTCTCTCTTGTAACAGTTCTGAAATGAGCAGTCCAGGTTTACATATTTGCTCTGCTCTCTGTAATACTAGAAGAACCCAGGACCTTTGCTGTCTCTTTGTCATCCTCTAAAGCATTGCTACTCAGAATGGTCCCTGGACTGACAATATTGCATTACCAGGAAACTTGTTAGAAATTCACAGTCTCAGGTATTCTTTCCAACTTATTGAATTAGAATCAAATGTTAACAAGATTTCCCATGTGATTCTTACATGTTTAAATTTTGAGAAATATCATCTCCCAAACTCTATGGTATTGTTTTGCCCCTATAGTCAAAGCTAGACTACAGGCATTGATGTTCCAGTTCATGAAACGACAAAAGGAAGAAGAATAAAAAGGAAATCCAGAGCAAAAATAGGTTAGAGCTGACCTGAAAGTTATATGCCAAAATTTCATTAGCATGCTATAAGCACACATGTTCTCATAATAACAACCAGAAGAAAAGCTTATGTGTCTTATCTCTAGTTGGGCAATATGAGTCCAATTATAAGCTTTCTTATATGGAAGAAGAAAAGACAGTTTTTGGTATACCATGAGTAATTTATGTCTCGATTACATTACACTTTCTGATACAAAAATAAAAAATCTATCTAATCTATTATTAGATTTTGGGGATTCCTTATTCTCTTGGTCTAACTACCATGCTAATACTATAGTGCCAGCTTAATAACTTCTTGCATTGAGAGCTATTTTTCTTCATTTAATTCCAAATCTATTATCATGCATATGCTCTTTCTCTTTTTACTTCCATTACCTGTTTTTATTGTCTTCCTTTTGTTATGTCTTCCAGCTTTTGGCTCTATTGTTTTATAAAGTGTTATCCTTGTCTGAACAGACAAAGCTGATTTTAAGCAGAGAGAAAGAATAGCAGGTTATATACGTAGGCCAGAATATTTCAAATAAAACTGGAGAAATAAAGGGGTTGGGAAGGAACCCTGTAGTGATAATGTAGTCTTACAAAAGTCTTCTAGACCACTAGTTTTCAGACATTTCTTTTTAAAGCAGAGAAACCCTTCTTTCTCCTTCTTACCCATGTAAAACACTTGAAGTTTGAGTTACTTGGTTGAAGTAGAGCAAGCAGTCTCAGAGCCAGGGATGTTCCAGCACTGACCTTGTTGCAAAACAAAGCAACAAGGAAGATGTTAGGTAAAATATGTCAATAAATCTGAATTTTCCCAAGACCGAAGCTTCACTAGTATCTCTAAATTCTATTCCAGCTTAGTTTTTTTTTTCAGATTTTTGAATTCAGCAAGTTGAATCAGACTGCCTTCCTGTGAACCTCTGTTATGAATGCCCACTGTCTACCTAACACCCTGCCTCTCAGATCATAGACTGTGCCTACTTGTGTGCATGCTCCACAGTACTGCTGTCCTGCTGCTGTCCTCACTCTGGAGCTGTCGCTTCCTAACTCTGTCTTGCCAGATGTTCCTTTTAGAAAGAAATTTTATAACCATTGCTAATTTGAGAAAACAATTAGAGTACTAGATGTTGGTACCACTGAAGGGTCATGGAAGAATGTGGACGCCATCTTATCTTTAGTCTATGTGTACTTTCCTTTTTTTTCTTTCTTTCTTTTTTTTCAGTTTCATCATTGAGTTTGTTTTTCTTTCCTAGATAAATAAATAAGATGCTAAATGAAAACCAATTTATAAATCATAAAATTGTAAAATTTAAGAGTTTTTCTGTAAAGGCATTTTGAGATCATTGGCCCTACTCCTTCACTTTATAAATGACCATTCTGAGGCCTAGAGAGGGTGAAGTACTTGCCCAGGGTTACATAGCTAAGAGAACGAAGACCACTGCTATAGAAACAAGCCCATTGTGTTTCATAATACAATGTACTACCTAGAATTGGTTCTTGATTTATGGACCTTCCAAATATTACGAATGTTTTGTGGGCCATAAAAATAAACTTACATGGAGTTGTTGCTAGGTGCCATCAAGTCAGTTCCAACTCATAGCAACCCTATGCAAAACAGAATGAAACACTACCCAACACTGTGCCATGCACTTGATCTTTTCCAGACTAAGACAGACTAAGGAGAAGGACCCAGGAGCCCCCTCCTGAAACAATTAGCCATTGAAAACCCTATGAATAGTAGAGAAGCACTGTCAAATGTAGTGCCTCAAAATGAGCCTGCCAGGTTGGAAGGTATTCAAACAATCAGTAGGGAAGAGTTGCCTCCTCAAAGAATAGACCTTAATCATGAGAATGGAGTAAAGCTCCTGGGACCTCCATTTGCAGATGTGGCATGACTCAAAGTGAGAAGAAATACAGAAGCTGTAACAATGGGCTCAAACATAAAAAAAATACATAGCATACAAAATATAAATCCCCCCACAGATGGCTACCAAGTCACTGACATCAATTTGTCATTTTATCTCTGTGTTCATTAAATAAGTTAATTTAATAAGCATATAACAGATGTCTGCCATTATGTGAGATCCTCTGCTGGACACTATGTTGTTGTTGTTGTTGTTGTTGTTGTTGTTGTTGTTGTTAGGTGCCATCAGTCGGTGACCCTCTCATAGCAACCCTATGTACAACACTATTGTCAGTGCTTCTCTGCTATTTATAAGGTTTTCAGTGGGTGATTGCTCTTTGGAAGTGGGTTGCCAGGTCCTTCTCCCAAGCCTACAGCACCTGGTGTTCCCAGGCAGTTTCCCATCCAAGTACTAACCAGGCCCTACCCTGCTTAGCTTCTGAGATCTGGCAGGATTGGATGCCACAGTGGTACAGCTGCAGGCACTGGATACTTTACGGATTACAAAAATGACAAACATCTTGTGTCTTCATCAAGTCATAGTTCAATGAAGAAGACAGATACTTAACTACCATAGAATGAAGACTCTACTAATACTGTAATAGGATCCTATGTAACCTACTACAGAAATCTAGCAGGAAATATCATTTATGGTTACTTGAGAACAAGGGTAACATTAGAGAAAGCTTCCCAGAGGAAGTAATATTTAAACAAGACCTTTTATGGGTGGGTTCCAAAGGTAGAACCAGTGAAAATGGCAGAGAAAATGGCATGAGCAAAGGTATGGAGGTATGTTAGATATACAGTGGATATTTCTCCTATGATAAAACTCATGAAATAAAGAACTACTTAGTTCAGGATAATTAAGGATGTAGTACATAAATGTTTCCACATGGCAGTGTGGTAACTTAGAAAGGATGTTGGTGTTAGCTCAGCTTTCCTAATATTTCTCAATCTCATGGAGATACATTTGCCAACGGCTTTATGAATTAAAGATTCTGAGTTATACTCTATAGGTATAGTGTATAAACACCAAAGGTTTTAAAACAAGGAGTAAATATTTGGTTTTTCCCTTTGTATCAAAATTTCAGTAGTTTACAGCAATGACATCAAAAGTTTCTTTTTCTTATTCATAAGTCTGTGGCTTGGCTAACTCCAACTGGTCTTTCCTGAGCTCCAAATTTAACTACAAGCTTTGGACTAATTTTAGGTTTGCTCCACAAATCTTCATGTTTCCCCTAGGACCAGCAGTTATGCACCTACTCAGCAGTTGTTAGTCTTATAAGAATAACATAAAAATAGTGCATGCGCATGTGCGTGTGTGTGTCATAAGAATAGCACAAGAATACAAGAGGATGAGTAGGACATAAGCGCATAGAGGCCACATCTGTTAACAGTCACACGGACATTTCTACCCATTCCACTGACCAACATCAATGGAACTGGGAAGTAGCCACACTGAGATACAATATGGTTCCCTTGACAAAGGGCACAGAGGCATAATTCTGATATAGGAAGGAACAAAGAACTGGAAACAATAATTCAATCTACTTGATGACCTGTTCAGATAAGGTTCTGGAAAGCAGCTGTTAGCTGAGGGAAGAGAAGTAAAAAAGTTAGCAGACGCAAACCCTTTCAGTGATAGGAAAAAGATGAAAGGTAGTGAGGAAAGGAGGAAGGGGTGAGAGGAGAGAAGAGTTTTGATTGCTAGCAGCCAAGAACAGTATATTATGCAATATCAAAATGAGCATGGCCCCATTTTAGAGCAGTGGGGCAGGAAGATAACTAAGCATTATTGAATAGTAATTATATTCAAACACTGTGCTAGGCCGTTTACCTACCCTATATCATATAATGGGCTGGGATTTAGCTCAGTTGGTAGAGCACTGTGCTGCAGTCTCTGAGGTCCGGAGTTCAATTCCCAGCACCGCAAAAATGGGAGAAGGGCCTGGCAATCCACTCCCAAGGCAATCCCAAAATAGCCATTGAAAACCCTATGAGGGTTGCTATGAGTCGGATACTGACTCCACGGCACCTAACAACAACAACAACGTATCATATAATGTTACAATAATACTTTGAGTAGATATTATTATGCTTGTTTTAGAAAAGAGGAAACTGAGGCTCACAAAAGTGTGAACTTGCCAAAAATCACAGAACAAATAGGTAGCACTGTTGGGATTGTCAGATTCCAAAGTCCACTTTGGAAAAAGGGGGCTGAATTGCAAGATATCTTGGAAATCAAATTTATAGGAATTGTTGTCCTCATGAGTTATATTGGTGAACAGAAAGATGATTCATAAACTCATACTTGGGCAATAGAGTGATGGTGCCTCTTTGACTCAGGCAGGAAACACTGGGGAAAGACAGTTACTGACCTGAAGGAGATAAATTAGTTTTTTATTTGCATTGATATCTATGTGACATCTTCATAAGATGTCCTAAAACTGATTAAAATTTTGTATCTTAGCTCTCATGAAGGGAAGTAAGTCCTTGAAAAATGACTCCAGAAATAAGAACAAAAACGTTATAATCATGAAAACTTATGTTATCAAAAATATGACTTTGCCTTGCACATGGAGTAGCTAGTAATTCAATAACTGTCTAGATAATAAATTTGTGTTTGATCATATTTATTAAGGTATGTATAGCAGAGTAGTGAGAGATTAGGTTGATCTCAGTGGGCCTTGAATTCTGGACTAAGATATTAGGACTTTCTCAAGAAGGGACCACTTCAGTTTTGGGATAAGGGTAAACTTACAAGCCTGGCTTTTAGGAAGACTAACATAGTAGTAAGATATAAGCTAAATCAAAGGTGGGAGGCCAAATAAAAGACTTTTGCATTAGTTTTTGCAAGTGCTAACAAGAACCTAAACAGGGTAGTGGCAGTAGGAACAGAAATAAAGGAACAGATGGGAGAATTGCTTTGGAAGAAATCATTGTGCAGCACAGTAACCATTCTGCATATTATTAAATAAGTGTCAAGTTAATTTTGTAACTTCATTTGGCTCTCATGATTTCCTCTTTTCAGGTATGCAGAGCCTTCACAATTCATTGGTCATCTGTTCACGTAATTTTAATTAAGACTCATAATTTCCATGAGGGAGAGACTATGACTATTTCATTCCCTACTATTTCTGCAACATTCACAAGAATAGGTACCGACTAAATAGTTGTTGAATAAGTAGATGGATAGATACTTCCATGCACACATACACACACCCATTTCCTGGACATCTTCACCTTTGTATTCTACTCTTCTCCTCTCTGTCACCCTTCCACCAAATATTTCCCTCATCTCACCCCCCTAAGGTTGGTCTTGCCTTATAGGAGGAACCAGATTACTGAGTAGTTTGCATTCCATGAGACACTGGTATAATTTTTGTTTTCCCTAATCACTGCCTTCAACCAAGCTCAACTGACTCTTAATGTGATCTCAGACACAGCCAATAACTTTTTCATTATGCAAAATATTGAAAACTCCATTCTAATCCATCTTACACCTCCAGTTTTATTTTCTTCACTCTCACACACCCCCCACCCCAAGTTTAGACTTCTCCCAAGTGACTGTCCCATTTGTCTCCTGAGTCTCAGTTCTCTGGTACTGGGGTAAAAATGAAGGACTAGGGGAAAAAAGAAAATTCTTTATAATTAGGTTTTACTTTGCAGTTATTTTGTGGGTATCCCTAATTCTTTGCCTTTCACTGACCATCAATCACCTGAGTATGACAGGTAGCCATTGCTCTCTCAAAGGAATGATATGTGGGTGCTTGAAGAGAGGCCCACTGCACTGTTCTCTGAGGAGGAAAGACTGCCTTCTGCTCAGATGGCTTCATCAAGACTCTCTAAGCTAGTCCCCAGTATCTACTGCAGGGATGGTCAGGTTCTTGGGTGGGCTACCAAGAAGACTTCAGTGCTAAGCTGTTAACATGAGCTCCAACATTCCTCTTTCTTCCTTCTTTCCCTTGCTCCACTTATTTCCTTATGTCAGTGAGAGTACTCAGGGAGTTTCCTGGGGCTGGGGCAACTATTTAGAATAGTAGAATTAGTCTGGCTACTTCTTACCAAGTCCTGGAGAATATACCTGGCCCCAGAATATCTGTAGCTACCTATGGAATATGAAGGTACTTAATACTTTTGAACATTCACTTTGAGTCCTGAGCTCCAATTTTACATATATATATATAAAACATTCAGTTATTTGTGAATGCCACTGCAGTTTGTTTTGCAAACACTGAGTTGTCATTTACAGTTGTAGCTGCTATGTAAAATACTGTCAGAGGAACAAACATTTCATAACTAAACTTGGTCAGTCAGTGTAAAAGTGAAGTACAAAATGCAGTTCAGACACTAGTGCAAATAATGAATTGTACTGTAACTTTTAAGTAAACGTCACTTACACCTCAAAATGGAGTCCAGAAGGGGAGGTGGAACAACAGGAATGAGTAAAGGAGAAAAGGTAACTAAAAAGTAAAAAGGCAAGGAGAATTTCAAAAATGAGAAGTCTGCATAATGATAGAAAGCTTAGCACATTTAAGATTAAAATCTGAATCTCAGATGCCCAGACTAATCTTTTCTCTGCTCACAAATAAGAATCATAGATTTCCATTAATATTATCTTCTTAAATTTGAAAGGAGAGGAAAATCTATGTTGCATTTTGCTCAGTTTAGCTGCTTCCATCAGGCATTTACTTCACTGAAGGTTGACATCAGGCTGACGAAGCAGCAGCCATCCCTGGTAACTCCAGTGCTACAGATAGGCAAAGGCATGCAAAGCAGCATAAGTTTAAAAAGTGACTCACTTCAAAAACCAAGAACCACAAATTCAACTACAATTTCAAATAAAGGCTAAAGGACTAGAATAATCTATATAAAATTTTAAACCCTGAAGTTCCTCTTGCTTAAATTACTTTCGCATTCCAATTTAAACTCAGAAACATTATGTTGCTGTCACACTTCTTTGTTCTCCTAAAGTATTAAAAAAAAATCTGTATATAGCTGACAAAAAATAGGAGTGTGTCTGCCAGCAAGTTCTCTATTCATGTCTAACATACTGTAGAGTCGATGCAGAACACATGGTCTTAAACCACTCAAAAGCCTCTTTTTAACCGGCTTACCACAGCAGTATGTTTCTCCATCATGTTTGCACTACCTACAATACATGTCTTGCATAAGCATGAATTTCTTTTGAATGTTTAAGTTATGCAGTATTTTCACACGCTTTGATGTTGTGCATATGAGAAT
This sequence comes from Pedetes capensis, assembly GCA_007922755.1. Taxonomy (NCBI): domain Eukaryota; kingdom Metazoa; phylum Chordata; class Mammalia; order Rodentia; family Pedetidae; genus Pedetes; species Pedetes capensis. The sequence continues at coordinate 232,472 of VMDO01000394.1, read as the reverse complement.
TATTGTCTATATTTTGGAACTGCAGTTTCTTGAGCCTTCAGCGTCAAATACCACTCAACTGACATCATTTTAAATTCTGTCCAGCAGAGTGCCAATAATGTCTACAACAGACATTTGACATATTTCATTCTCTCAAATGCAGAATTAATTTAGCTGCTAAACTGGAAATTTGTGGGTGTATTTTTGAAAACTAATTCAGTGTGAAAATTACTAATGATTTAGAATTGTGCATAAGCCATTTTCTTTTTCATTATTTCCTTATCCAGAAATTTCTGATGCTTCATGTCAGATAAATTTCCAAGTGGCCAGATGCATTCTGTTGTTGAAACTCAAGGTAAACGATTTAAATCAATCCTAATGTGATTTTTTTAATTACAGATGAGACCCATCGGTCATGATGGCTACCATCCCACCTCTGTAGCTGAGTGGCTGGATTCCATTGAGCTGGGTGACTACACCAAAGCCTTTCTAATTAATGGCTACACATCGATGGACCTGTTGAAGAAAATCTGGGAGGTTGAACTTATTAATGTAAGTTGGTCTCTTACTGATACCCTAGCTATTCAACTATTGATAAGTGAAATTTTATTGCAGGCAGGTAATTTTTTCTTTCTATATAACTTGATATCCAACAAGGACACACACACACACACACATATTCTGTTGTTAGGTACTTACACACACACACAGACAGACACAAGTATGAATCAAGCTCCAGAGTCATTATCTTTTAAAGTTTTATTGTAGGGAAGGAACTAAGACATAAAGAAAAGACTCAGGGTGTTTTGCATTATCTAACAAAACCTTCCAAGAATTTCTGGGTTTTCCATTTTAGGAAATTTTGTCATTTTAGCTACAAATGAGATAGCAAAATAGGCTCCCATTCTGATCTTTGGTCACATTCACTGTTAAAGACTTAAATTATCACTTTTCATTTTTCTATTTCTATCCTATTTCCTTGCCTTTATTCCTTAGTTATATATACAAACCCATGGCTGAAAAGACTGCTTTTACTCTTACTAGATAGGTGCCATGATCATCAAAATTTTATCTTCTGGAGTTGTTGTCCAATTGAATGTTGTTTCTGTTTTATTCATATATTTGGCATAGATATTCTATAAAAGCTGGCCAACATGTTGCCATATGCCATATTCAAGCCCAAAGAGATCAACTAAATCCTCATAAAAGGTTTTCATGCCTTCCTCACTTTTTTACTAATTTTTCTAATGGCATAATGAAGGAATGAGATGAAAATGTAACATAAAATGACCATCCATTTGAATTATATTTGACATAAATGTTTCTTTTTTAGTATGACAGTGAGAAATCACTTGGTCTTTTAGAGGTTTTTTTGGTCTTATATTCTAAGGATTGGGGGAAAAAATATTCATAAAGTCAAAAGTAAAGCAAATAGATATCTTCTGGTTCCAAAGTACTCTGTTCTACTTTTATGCTACTTTCTCTCCAAAAGTCTGGTTTCTGTATATTAGGTCATTAATTACTTTAAATGATGGTTATTATTATTAACTATTCTTTGCTTTTAGAAGTCTTTCTTTAAAAAGTATCTATTCTAGGTCATCTTATAAAAATTGTCCTTGAGTCTAAAAATCATAAATTGACAAATTCTTGGCCTCTAGTTTGCCATAAGGAACTCTTAACTTTTTGCTTCATTATCAGAAGAAACTCACTGCCTAAAGCCTTTGGTTAACTTCATTCTTAGTCTGCACAACAATGAAACTGAAACCTCATTGCTTTTTGGTTGCATCAAGCTAAGATTTCAATTCTTTAGCAAGAACTTGCCACTTATGTCATGACTACTCCTAGACATTTGTTGATTGGGCAGGGTGGTGGGGGGTGACATCACATAGATCAACCAAATTTCCAAGTTGAGTTACATCCCAGTTAAGGGTATAGTTTGACAAATATCCCTATATAATATTCTCCTGAATAAAATTGCTCCCCACTAAAGAACAAACACCATCATAGGTAGCAAATGAATCATTAACCTGACTGGCATTAGCAATAATTCCCCATTGAAAAGAATAGATTCCAACAGGACTCTGTGGTAAGAGGTTTTCATTGAAGCAAGGATCATTTAGAACAGGAGGCTGTATCTCCCTCAAAATTCAAATGTCTGAACTAGTGTTGAAGATGTGAGCTTGTACTTTCCCCCTGGTGCCAAGAGTACCAGTGGCCTAGAAATCCCTGCAGTGGGAACTTGTAGACAGCTCAACAACTGCAAGGACAGTGATGCTGGATAGCCCCAAGGTTTACTGCCTGGGCCTGGGGACTGTTCCCAACCACCTCTGAATTCAGAAAGAATTATAGCCTTTTCTACCCATGCTGATTCTTTAAGGGCTTCCCCTTTAGCTATACTTCCTATGATATAATCTGACTTTGGAAGTCCAAAGACAAAAAGTGCCTGTTAAAAGCATTGTATCAGAATTTGAGAACATAGTTACTGTGTTTTAGATCTGGAGGCCAAACTCCTCTGGCTTTGAAGTACAATATTTGTATCTACTAACCCAGTATATTTTTCTTAAGTAAAGTGACTTAGTTTAAATTCCTTGCAACTTTTTTTTCAGTACTTGGGGGATGAACCCAGGGCCTTGCAAATACTTCCTCAAGTGCCTATCACTGGGCTGCATTCCTCAGCCCATTTTTGTTTGTTTGTTTTCGTTTAAATCAGGATCTCCATAAATTGTGTAGTCTGCCCTGGCCTTGAACTCATGAGCCTCCTGCCTCCTACTTGCAGAGTTGATGGGATTACAGGCATGCGCCATCTTCTTGGGCAAGTTCATGTTCTTAAATGGAGAGGCTTTACAAGTCATTTAACTCAGTTTGTTGTTGTTGTTGTTGTTAGGTGCTGTCAAGTCGGTATCCGACTCATAGCAACCCTCATAGGGTTTTCAATGGCTGATAGTTTCGGGATTGCCTTGGGAGTGGATTGCCAGGTCCTTCTCCCATTTTTGCGGTGCTGGGAATTGAACTCGGGGCCTCAGAGACTGCAGCGCAGCGCTCTACCCACTGAGCTAAATCCCAGCCCATTTAACTCAGTAGGTATATTTATATGGACAAAAGCCAAATTTTTCATCCAATAAAACTGGTTATTTCTCTTGATGGTTTACGATTGTTAGGTTTTAAAATGAGAGAAAGACAATATGTGTCGCTTTCAGCTTAGAAAGCTTTGGACTAATCTCAAATTCAAGACTCTTTTATAATGATTGAAGGCAACTTCAAGGCTTATTTTAACTAATAAAGGAAGGTACCCAAAGATAAGTTAGTCTTTTACATAATATGTGAACCAAATAATCCAATACTAAATCTCCATAATTTTTGTTTTCTGCCCTCAAAGGAATATACAGTCACTGCAATTTAGAGTGAAGCCTTTTAGAGAAGTTCACATCCTGAATCACTGTAGAAGCGGCTAGGTTTTAGGGAGTCAAATAGCTGTTGTTCTCTGTAAAGTAAAGAAAGAGGTGCAAGTACAGGCCATCTCTGATACAGGGGTCTGCTGATAGAGGGAAGAGCATGGAGGATGAGGAGACTGACTGCTGGTATGATTATAAATAACTTTGAAATATTAAATAATAGTGGTTAAACATCCTGTGTCATGTGGTATTGTACTTGGTCTTGTTATTGTTGTTGTTGTTAGGTGCTGTACAGTAGAGGCCTCCGGTCTCGAACTTGCAATTCTCCTGTCTCCTATGTGCAACACAACAAAACACTCTCCAACACTGTGCCATCCCCAGCACTATGTCAGTGCATCTTTGCCATTCATAGGGTTTTCAATAGCTGATTGTTTTGGGGAATAGTTCAGGAGTAGATTGCCACATCCTTCTCCCACTTTTGTAGTGCTAGGGATTGAACCCAGGGCCTCAGAGAGTGCAGAGCACAACTCCGCCAACTGAGCTAATCCCCAGCCTATGCTTGATATTGTTGTTGTTATTAAGTGCTGTCGAGTTGGGACCCATGGACTCATAGTGACACTATGCACAAGAGATGAAACACTACCTGACACTGTGGCATGCCCAGCACTATTGTCAGTGCTTCTCTGTTATTCATAAGGTTTTCAATGGCTGATTGTTTGGGGGGAGTGGAGTGGGTTGCCAGGTCCTTCTCCCAAGCCTGTAGCACCTGGTTTTCTCAGGTCATCTGCCATCCAAGTACTAACCAGGTCCAACCCTGCTTAACTTCCGAGATCTGATGGGATCACACACTATGGTGGTACGGCTGCAGGCATGCTTCATATTAGACAAATGCAAATATATTAATATGAACATAGTTTCAAATAGGAAATGAAAATTATGCAAAGTTTGTGATTTATAAAAGTACACATATGATATTTTAAAAAACTCCTAAAGACTTTTTTCTTGATGGAGTATATTATTGCCTGTGACAGTAAAGGTTATTTGAGTGAATCAATAGCGGTTTTAGCCACAGAACTACCTAAAGTGTTAGGATGAGAGATAGGAGTAGAAATCTTACCATTAGCACAGGGAATTCAAGCACAGAGAAACTTTTAAGACATGAAGTACTGCCAATTTTATAGCCCCAGGTGTGTCTCAAACTAGAACATAAGGTATAGTCCAATAATTATTCCCTTTATTCCTTAATCTGTGCTTCATATTCAGGAGCTGATGTTTTATCAATAGTTCTGTTTTGTTGCTATGTCTACCACTGTCATTAATCACATCATATTCTTACTTTTGTATTGATATTTTAGCATTAAAATTGGAATATGTTGGGAGAGATTGTCAGGCAAATTGTTCTCTCTACAGATAGTAGCTGGATGAACCTCAAGTTTGAATTATTGTACCTCCAAAGGCTTGTTAAGGGAATTAATGATCAGTTAGTGCAAAGGTACATTAATTTTTCTTCAACTGAGAGGTCACTCAGTCTTGACATATGATATTAGCAAGTTTGCACATAGTTCCTAGTGCTACTAACAATTTCAACCCCTGCATGGAGGAAATTTTAGATAGAAGGCAATGTATTTTCTCCATGAATTATGTGGGTTAATTAAAAATCACTATCTAGGGCTCATGCAGGTAATCTGTCATTTTCTAGACAAAAAACATACTGAACTTATAAAAAACAAGGTTAATTTATTTTATTTTATTTTATTTATGTATTTATTTATTTTGTGTGTGTGTGTGTGTGTGTGTGTGTGTGTGTATGGTACTGGGTGTTGAACTCAGGGCGTCGGGCTTGCATGCTCTGCAAGTGCTGGACCACTGAGCTGCACCTCAGCCCATTTTTTTTACGTTTTGAGACAGGGTTTCACTAAATTACGCAGACTGCCTCCAGTCTCGAACTTGCAATTCTCCTGTCTCCGCCTCCCAAGTTGCTGGGATTACAGGCATGTGCCACTGTGCCCGGCGACAAGGTTAATTTATTTTACCACCATGTATCTACTAAGGGAACTTGGGTAAGACCAAATAAATTTAAACACTGTTCAGTTTGTTAACTTGTAAATCTCAGGGTAGAACCTATGATGACTTTCTTTCCATTGGTTTTACCATTATTTGCCAAGGAAATTGTTTTAGCCTAGGTTTCTTATATCCTACAATATTGATAAAGATAAAAGTACTCATTGAATGGGCAAAATAAAATTCAGATTTCAGTGTTTTCTTAAGTCCTTCTTCATAAGTATGAAATAGCTTTTAAAAATCTAACAACATTGGTTTTTTTTTTAATACTTTTGGGTAGAAATAAAGTAGCAAATGTAGCAAAACCGTATGTGTCCTATGAAAGTTATTTCACATGTCCCATGAAAATAATTTAGAATTATTTTTGCAGTAGTAAATTGACTAGATCATTTCCTTCTTGCCTAATAACTGCTAAAACTGTACTCGTATCCATTTAAGACTGTCAGATTTCTTTTATTTTCAATGTTGTTGATTTAATTTCTACCTTTCAATGAAATTTCCAAGATAATCTTACAGCTTGGAGATGTGCTAAGAAATTTTCAAGGGAAACTTGCTAATGTTGTATTAATTCTTTGATAATGGAACTTTATTTGCTTTAAATACTGTAGAGAGATCATCCTAAGAGGATCAGATTTAAACTCTTACTTTAATGTTTTTATTTCATGATCAGCATTATAAACTCACACTCCTGTATACCCTATCCTCATTGCTATAACTGCAACTAAATGTTCTCCCTATAACTCTTTTGGCATTGTGTGTGAATATGTGTGTATGTGTGTGTTGAACACAAATGGTAACTTGTGCTCACAACTGAGAAAAATAATCAGCAAGTTCACAAATTGCAGAGGAGAAATGGGGAGAATGAATGTTCTAATTCCACTTCCAAACCAATTATTTTAAGTAAAAGGTTATGCCTTCACTACAGGACAGTAATAGATGAAAAAATATTCATTTTTCCACACTGGAAAGGCTACATCAATCAACACTTCAAATATTAACAAGTTTAATCAAAGCCGAAGGCTTCAACTAAATGACTAGATGTGAGCATTTGAGGGTAGAGCAAACTTTATAAATTATCTATGGATTTAAGCTTTTCATTTATGCCCACATACATTATAGCTGGTTTCTCACATGTCTTTGGGACAGCTAGATGCACTGCTGAGCTTCAGAGGTGTTCAGTCAGGTGTCAGATCAAACTCCAGGACTCCACCACTCTCCCTTCCTGCATCAGAGCTTTAAGCTATTGCAAAGACTCTCTTGAAGCTTCCCTCAGTTGGCCCAAGTTTCAGAGTAAGTGCCCTTAACCTTTCTTCATATGAGATGAACAACGGTCTCCCAAATAAACACCTGTTCTCGCGTTTTGGGGACATTTAGCCATATGACCCAGAGGTCAGTGTTGAGCTGCCTGGCATGATCGTTTCCACTATATTTCAGCATTTCTTTCACATGTCTACATCTATTATATGACTTAACTTAGGAGCCTTGACCTAAACTGAGACAATAAAATGCACTTAACCACTAAAACCTCGCTAGTTGCAATGTAGCTTTCCTTTTCATTTAAAATGAATTTGTGTTCTTGCAGTACCTCAGGTCAATATTGTGGAATGACATTATTAAAGTGTTGATATCAGAATTAAGAAAACACATATATACAATAATAATAAACAAAAAGGACATTTTGTCCTTAAGACATAGTCTTAAGCACTCAGCAACAAAGGAATTTCATAATGAACTGAAACTTTCTGATTAGAACCATTTATCCATCTCAATGCAAAAGGAACAATCATATTCTGATTCCCAGAAACTTCTACCTTAAAGTTTTTTGTTTTAGTGGACATCTCCTGGTTGTTTTCCTTGCCAAGATTTCATTCACCCTTCTCCTGATTAAAATAAAAACTTTCCAAATTTCCACTGAGGAAGCAGCCTCCATCACTTCCACTTTCTATGCTTGAGTATATGTTCTAAATGTAAGCTAAATTTAGCATGCCAGCATTTCCCCAACCCCACCCCACCCACCACGGGCTACAAATTGATTTTCATCAGGACCAGTTACAAAATTTGGGGCCCAAATGCAAAATGAAAATATGGAGCTCCCTGTTCAAAAATTATTAAAAAATTAAAGATAGTAACAGGATAATGTGAAGCCAAGAGAGAGCAGGGCCCTTAAAAGGTTTGTGTTACTGCATAGGTCTCACACCCTTGAAGCTTTCATTCCTTTGTGTATATCTATATTTAACCTTTTAAATAGTGTGAGGCTGCTGGTAGTAAATTCTATAAGCTTTTATGCATCTGAAAAAGATTTTATTTTACCTTCATTTTGAAAGATACTTTTGCTGGGTATAAAATCATAGGATAACTACCTTAAAGATATATTTCTAATAAGAAATCTGTCATTTTGTTGTTGATGTTCCTCCATATATAGCATATCTTCTTTTTCCTCTGGCTATACTTGTTCTCTTTTTTACTGGTTTTCATCAATTTGATTATGAGCGACATTGAGATAATTTCCTTCATATTGATTGTCTGTGAATTTTTTAAGCTTTTTGATATGAGGTTTATAGTTTTCATAAGTTTCATAAATTTTTTGATCATTACTTATTAAATTATTATATTTTGTCCCCCTCAATTCTCTCTGCTCACCTTTAGAACCCCCAGATCCATGTGTATTGGGCTGTTTAAAGTTGGACCAAAGCTCTATTAATTTTTTCAGTTTTCTTTATATATATCAGTGACACATCTGAGTTGTTATTATTGCTGCATATTCAAGTTTATTAATCTATTATCCATTATAGTTTTCATTGCAGTTATTATAATTTTCATCTCCAGAAGTTAGGCTTGAATCTTTTTTATATTTTTCATGTCTCTATTTAACATGCCCAATTTTTCTTCTAAACTTGTTGACCATATGGGATACGGTTATAATAACTGTTTTAATGTCCTTGTCTTCTGGTCTAACATCTGCATCAGTTTTTGGTTGGTTGATTTTTCTCCTTGTTGTTCTTTGCATGCCTAGTAATTTTTTTTATTGCGTGCCAGACATTATGAGTTTTACCTTGCTGGGTATTGGATATTTTCATATTCTCCTAAGTATGTTTGAGAGTTGTTCTGGGACATAAGGAAATTCTTCAAAATACTTTAATCTTTTCAGGTCTTGCTTTTAAGTTTGTTAAGCAAGACTGAAACATTGTTTAGTCTTTGTTAGTACTTGCCACTACTGAGACAAAATGCTCTGAGTATCTGATCAATGCCTTTAGAATTTCTAGGCTTCCCAGTCTGAATAGTTTGGAAACAATTGTCAGCCCTATTAGGGCTCTAAGAACTCTTCCCTCTAATCTTTTCCAGTGTTTTTTTCTAGCCTCAGATAGTTTCCTCATGTGGCTATCCTGTTCAGTCATCTTGTCTCTCCTCTCCAGAGCCTGCCCAGCAACTCTAGCCACTCTAGTCTCCCTGGACCTTCAGTTTTTCTCTACCCAATGAATCTTCCAGGCTCTTTCTGAGTTCCTCCTTCCAGCATCATGGCCTGGAAATGCAGTCAGGGTAGCAAACTAGGGCAATGTAGGCCTCATTTTTATTTTGTTTCCCATCTCTTAGGCATCACTGTCCTTTGTTGCCTTTTGTCCAAAGTCATGAAAACCAGTGCTTCATATATTTTGTCTGGATTGTTAGTTGTCTCAGTGGGAGAGTAAATGTGTTCCCTTCTACTCTGCCTTGGCCAAAAACTAAAGTCCACACTCCTATGTTAGTTCCTGCAGGCAAGGGTCCCACACCTGAACAACTGAATCAAGATCTTAGATGGTGGCACCTGGGCAGTCAGAGTTTTTAAAAGCTCCCCAACTGATTTTCATGGGCAGCCTAGGTTGAAAACTACTGCTGTAATCAGTGGGAAGCCATTAAAAGGATTTTAACCAGGGGAGTGACCAGATCAGAAGCAACAGACAGGATCCAGAAGCTGACATACTTAAGAAGGAAGAGCTGACTGTGAGGGAAGAAGGAGCTAATTCTGCTATATAGCTACTTCTAGCCATGAATGTATTAGATGGAGAGGCAGAAAGAAAAGAAAAAAGAAAATAAAGGAAATGAAGAAAAGAAAGAAGAAAAGAAAATCCGTGTGCCTTCATAGAAACTGAGGGCATGACGTCCCTGAATTAGAAGTTCATAAATATAAAGTCAGTTTTCATAATTACAACCTCATGTATCAAAAAGAGCATGAATTTCAATTAGTATTTGAAGGAGGCAAGGACAAATACATTGCATTTCAGAAATGCTTTTCAACAGTGGCTAAAACAGCTCCAATCTGACCCTTCAAAAGCTAAGCCTCTGTTATGTGGAAATTTTCCTTGCTGTTTCTAAAGTAATGGGTAGGATATAGAGTGTGTCAGGTTTCAAATGTGCCCTCTCTTCTATCCTCTTTATCTTGGAATCGGGTCACTTTGCATTGAATCCTATATCTACCACTCAGTATATGACCTTAAAAAAAAAGTCACTTACCTTCTCTGAGACTCAGTTTCTCATTTGTGAACAGGAGATAATAATATCTTTCCTGCTGGCCTCATAGGTTTCCTGAGAGACTCAGAATCAAATAGCAGCTTTTGATTATCCATTCCTTTTTTCTTCCCTCCCTATTTTATTTTTGTTTTGCCTTTTCTTGCTGACTTCCCCCAGAACCCTTTCCAGAGTTAGGCTAGGAGCTGGCCCCTTGGGACACACTTTCACAGCTAGTTGTCATTTGCTTCTCCCACACGGAATTCAGCCCTAGGAGCATAGGTAACCTTGTCTCATGTGCAAACTCCAGTCTCCAGGAATTATTCCTCTGCTCCTGTCCTACCTCATCCCCAGCTTCAGCCACTTCCACCTGTCCTGGATACTCGGCCTCCCAGTTTGCCCACCAGGGATCATCTTTTCCTATTAGCCTTGTCTAAGCCCTCATGGCTAGGTCCTATTCAAAATCATTCTGTTCCTAGAGTGTGCAACTATGAGAGGAAAGACTCTCTCAGCCTTCTTAGAAACATTCAAGAAGAAGCTCAATATCTCCCCCTCCTCCTTTTTCCTTCTGACTATGCTTAGGTATGAATTGCCTGTGTCTTTTCCCTTCAACTATATAAGAATTGACTCAACCCTCAGCATTGACTTTGAGTCACCTAAATCTTTGTTTTTGAAACAGAAGACCTTGGAGCACAGCAGGGTAATGACTCAGAGGTCAGGGATGTATTCATTCTTAAGTTATCATAAATATAATAAATGTAAACCTTTCTAGAATCTGTTCTAAAGTTTCAGCTTGATGACCTGTAAGTGTGGGAACTTGGAAATGCTTTTTGAAGGAGCTCAGTAATTTCTTTTCATTGAAATAGCACCTTCATATAATATCATTCATTATGATGAAGTCAGTTAACTAGTATATTTTGCTTGGATTTCTAATACAACATGAAGACTTTGTTTTTGAAGAATTTTTTTCTCAAGATATTTAGGGCAGAACCTGTTACTAAAGAAATGCACTACATTGCTAGTAATTTGTGGCAAAGTGAAAACTATGGCAAACTATGTATCCAGTATATTTGAGAGGGGAAATGGTCTAATGGATTAGTCTGCAGCAAAGATCCTCTATAAATGCAAGTATATACAAAAATGCAAATAAATAGTGTTCATGCTCCTCTGGTGGAGAAATACTTTTCATCTAATTTAAGAGATGGTCTGAGATTATGCAGTAAAGATAAGCCTCTAGTACAGATGCAAGGGAAGGCAGAGAGGTCCTTTTCCTAAAGGAAAATTATTAAGAATTTTAGAATCTCATATACAAGCTATCATGGCAGAGATTGACAGTAAATACTCAGAGTAAAACATTAAGGGTTAATACTGTCATCAAGGTAAGAGTATAGGATTTGTATAACCCATTATGGAAATAAATTGAAGCTAGGGAAGTGAAATTATGAGGTAGGTGATTTTGTAGTTTAGGATTTATATCTGTTTTAAAGATATTTAAGGGTTCCCTGGAATTTAAGTTAAGCTATTTTAGTAAGGAGATGTGTTATGTTAGATCGCAAACCTGTGGTCTCAAATTCTTTTTGAACTCTGTTGTTGTTAGGTGCCATTGAGCCAGTATCCGGCCCTCATAGGGTTTTCAGTGGCTGACTGTTTTGGGATTGCCTTGGGAGTGGATTGCCAGGCCCTTCTCCCATTTTTGCGGCGCTGGGAATTGAACTCAGGACCTCAGAGACTGCAGCGCAGCGCTCTACCAACTGAGCTAAATCCCAGCCCTTTTGAACTCTAGGAAAGAGCAATTACCTTGAACCTCAGAAAGAACACAAATTCTTTACTGTATAGACTTTATGCCTGGCACTGTACTGCCACCTTGTGGCAACATACCTAAAGTACAGGGCAAGTTACTAAAGTATAATGCAAATTCTTAAATGTGGAAACTAACTGCAAAACTGAAATTATTCAATGCCAATTTTATATTAACTCTCCTTCTAGAATTGAAAAGTTTTTGTAGACATTCAATTGAACACAAAGTTCAAACACTATATAATAAAATTGATTAACAAAATAGGGAAAACCCTCTATCTTGCATCTACCAATTAGATTAATTTGAATAGCAGGCCCCTTTTAAATATGCATGTTTTCCAGTAGCATATTTCTTACCTTTTTATAGGTTGGTTTTATGGATTAGATGTCTTAAAATGTGAGCAGGCTCTTCGGATTTTTTAAAAATCTACTGCATAGTAGTGGTAGGGAAAAATGTAAATATTTTACAGCCTTCACCCCTCAAAAGAACTTCCAGACTAATAAGGAAAACAGCCATCTGTACAAGCTGTAACAGGAGGAATAGTAAGGATAAACCAAGCATAAAAGTGGTTTCTGCATCTCAAAAGGAAACAAGGTTTTTTCCTGGATAGGGGGTAGGTGGATACAGAATAGGCAGAGAAACCAGTAGAGTAACTGGCCAGCAGCAATAGTTAAAAGCACAGGTTTGAAAAGCAGTCTATCAGGGTTTGGATCCCCATTACACTTGGCATAATTGGGATTCTACCTTGGACAAGTCAATTAGCCTTTTCTAAGCTTCCATTTCCTTGCCCCTGAAATTTGGATAATAACCTATCTATCTTCCAGATAAGCTTATTGTGCAAATAGAAAGCTCTCAGTTTGTTTAAAGGGAGCCAAATGAAGGCGGAACCTCCAAGTTTCTAATATTTACAGGAAACATTAATTATCAATTGCCACAACAATGAAATGTAACAAGCCATCCCCAAAAATGCAGTGTCTTAAAGCAATAAGCATTTGTTTAGCTCATGAATCTCCAAGTCAGCAGTTTTAGGCTGGGTGGGACTGGACTTTTCTCCTGATTTCAGCTGGCTCTTTCACATCTCGCACTTGGCTCTAGTCTGCTAAGGTAGGAAAGTCAACTGATCTGGGATAGTCTCAGCTGAGATGAATGGGACTCCACATGTCCCATCTTCTAACATGCTATTTCAGGCATGTCCTTACAACAAAAACAGAAACAAAACCGAAAGCAATACTTTAAACCTATACTTGCATCATTATCTTCTAACAACTAGCCAAAGGAAGCTGTGTGCCAAACCCAGAATCAACTTGGGAGGAGAGGATCTATCTAATTTACCTCTTCATAAGTGGTTCTTTTTAGGTGCCATTGAGTCAAGTCCAACTCATAGCAACCTTATGTACAACACAAGGAAACCCTCCCTGACACTATGTCAGTGCTTCTCTGCTACTCATAGGGTTTTCAATGGCAAATTGTTTCAGGATTGTTTCAGAAGTGGGCTGTCATGTCATTCTCCCATTTTTGTGGTGCTAGGGATCAAACCCAGGGCCTCTGAGAGCACAGAGAAGCACTCTACCAACTAAGGTAAACCCCTACCTAACTTCATAGGAAAAGCTGCAAATTTATACAATAAATGGCTGGATACAGGGAAAGATGAAGCATTGGGGCCATTAGTGTGATTATATTCCCACAAAAGTTTTGATTAGACAAAAGAAGAAAGCATTTTAGAATTATAACAGTCTTTTCATTGTTTGTAAGCACCTAATCAGGATTTGTGAAATCAAATCATCTCAGAAAATCTAAGATGACTAGTGGGGGCCCACAAGAAAAAAAAGTGAATAGGGGACTATACAAAGAGGCTTAAATGTGTGGAAAATTTGAGGTCAGGTACCTCAACCAACACTCAGTAACTAGAGAATAATAAGTTAGATGATAAACACTGAATGATAATGGAGTTACCAGATTCTATAAAAAGCTGAAAAAAATTTGTTGAATTCATTGACCATCAAACTAAATTATTTTAGGAAAATTAAACTCTGAAGCGTTTGTCTAATGGAGAATCATTTTCATGCCTTGCTCAACTATTAGTTGCCTATTAACTGTGCTCAAAGTGGATATGCAACAAACATGTTATTAATAGAATTTTAGTTCCTTAGGTTAATTGAATCTTTTAGATAGGCTCAAAGAACAATCACAGTAACAATAATAGTTTCTGTAATTCCTCCTGCATCTCTCCTTCAGTAAAGATTTTATCCTCAAGATTTTGACCTCATGCTCATTGCCAAGTCTATATTCCTGGATAGTATCAAGTGGGTAAAGGTTCCCACTGCCACCTTCAAGGGCAAGTTTTCTTCCTGAGCTCCACACTCTCGGTCCACACATCCTCTCATCTCTTTCTTGGTGAAGAAGCCTTGCCATAGAATCAAGGAGAAAGCTGCTGAGCTGCTGGGATTTTAATCCTAGTTGTGCCTTTCTTTTTTTTTTTTTTTTTTTGGTCATGACTATTAGCCAATGTCAGGCTGGGATTTAGCTCAGTGGGTAGAGCGCTGCGCTGCAGTCTCTGAGGTCCCAAGTTCAATTCCCAGCACCACAAAAATGGGAGAAGGACCTGGCAATCCACTCCCAAGGCAATCCCGAAACAGTCAGCCATTGAAAACCCTATGAGGGTCGCAATGAGTCGGATACCGACTCGACAGCACCTAACAACAACAACAACATTAGCCAATGTCAGCTCCATCAGGGTGTAGATGTATTTTATTCTCTGCTGTATCCCCAGCTCTCAGAACAGTGCCTCACACACTGGAGCAATAACTAACTGTAGCAAATAAACATTTGCCAATTGACCTAGGTACACCTGCGTGTAAGGAAGCACAATGTATTTGGACATATGGTATTTCATCTAATCTCAACCCTGTGAGACATGCATGTTACCATTCCCATTTTACAGATGAAGAAATCTGGTGAATTTTAATGCGAAAAGCCATGGGTAATCCCAGATAGTTTATGTTCATGGGTATCTTGTGCCATGAAAGGAGTTGTGCTGGTCTGGTCTTAAAACAGAAACACATCTAACAAAAGAGCGAACACCCACAGTTTTTACCTTTGTGTTTTCAACTTTATGGAGAAATCTTCCAACAATGCTAGCTAAGATGGCAGCAGTCAATAGCTCCATTTTTTCCTCATGGCTGCCACTGGATAGCACATGTTGTTCAAGATGTGTGATTTATGCAGTACCTTGCTATAAATGACCCTGTGTCACCACTACATACACACATGTATGTGCGCATAACAAAAAATATGCATCTATATATACATGCATGTATATATAGTGATGGTTACACACACATATAACAAGAGAGAGAGAGAAATAGGGAAGTTGCCTCTTTTACCACCTCCCAAATGCCAAAAAAAAGAGAGAGAGAGAGAAAAGAAAAAAGAAATAGAGACTTCCTGTCAGAAATTGAACTTTTAAAAAAAGAGAGAGAGAAAAGACGATGCCTGGACCTATTTCATGCTTTGGTTCTTGGAAATCTGGTGGGGCAGAATTAAGCAGAAAAGCTCAAACCAAATAAGCAGACCCCCCCATAGTATCCTTGCTCCCACAGTCTACCAAAAATAAATAGGTAAAGAAACATCATCCCCATATCTGTATCTCCTTGGGACTGGCCCTGTCCAAGAAGAGCAAATGACCATGCAAATGCCAACCTGAGAGAACTAAATCTGTTACTCATTCTCACTATGAGAATCAGCTGATGTTTCACCTCACCAAGAATACAGGATTGAGTGCTTTGAATGGGACTATGGGAGAAGGGGAATGTAGGACAAATTTAGAAACACAGAAATACACCAGAGAGAAAGCAGGCTTGGGTGGGCTGAAAGGTGGCCAAGTGGAAAAAAAAGGCTGGATTCACAGCTGAACCAAATTCAAGTTCTGGTTCTCTCCTCTGGGACAAGATATTCAATCTTTAGGACAGTCCTAATATTTATTTGTGTCTATATCCTACCACTGCCAGACTCCAAACTCTGAGTCCTTGACTTTTAAAACCTAACCTGTATAGTCCATGCTCAGTGTCCTCACAAAGCAAGTGCTAACTCATGTACCCTGAATGAATTGCTGCTGGGAGAAGATGGGACAGAAAGATTCAGGAGTCATGGGAGCCAATGCTGTCAGAGATAAACTTCACCCACTTGGCAGTGGAGGGCCTAGGAGGGGTAACCACTTGTGTTACTCAAATACCATTTCATTGCCATCTCTTGGTGCTGCCATCAGCTGGGGGGTGGGGCATGTTCCATAAAATGCTTAATTTGAAAGGCAGACCATGCTGTATAAGTATTTTTGAGGGCCTTCTGGTACCCGGAAAGTATGTAACTGGGTATATGGCATATAAAGTAGTACATTCCAGTATTTACACAGAGTGAAAATATTTATTGAGTACCTACTATACAAGGCACTATTCTAGGTTCTAGAAATGCCACTGGGGACAGAACCAAACCAACAAAGCCCCTGCTTAGATGGAATGACACTCTAGAGACAAAGATAGACAAAAAAGAGGTAGCAACAGATAAGTCTGTAATATGATGTCAAACAGTGGCCCACACTATGAAGAAGCATGAAGCAGGATAAGATGATAGAAAGTGACTAGATCTTAAGGAAAATTATTAAAAGTGATCCCTTGAGGAGGTGCTGTTGGGGCCAGAATGAGAGATGGAAATAAGTCATGCCACAAACATTCCAGGCTGAGGGAATAAGGGCAAATACCCAGAGGTAGGACCACATGTGGCCTGTTTGAGGGACAGCAAGGATGAGGAAGTAGCATGAGCAAGAAGGGGATGATGTCAAAGAGGTAGTCAAGGACCAAGCATTGTGAACCACAGAGAGACTGAATTATATTCCAAGCATGAGTGTAAGCATCAGAGAAGTTCTGCGCAGGAGAGAGAGTTGGTTTGTTTTATGCCGTAAAGGCTGAATTTGGCTGCTATGAATAGAACAGACTCCAGGTGTGGGTAGTTGTTATTAGATGCCATCAAGTCAGGTGCAACTCATAGCAATCGTATGTGTCACAGGATGAAGCACTACCTGACACTGGGCCATGCACATGGTCTTTTTTATGTTTATGTTTATGGGTGTGAGTAGGGGGATGAAATTTTAGCTGAGATTTTCTGAATGGCCAGGGTAAGAGATGGTGGTACCAGTTCTAAAGTGTGGTAAAAGGTAAGAGTATCTGATTCAGGAATTACAGCAAAGGCATACTGATGAATTTGGGATTGGCTGCAAGAGAGATTAAAGGAGTTAGGAATAAATCTGAGATCTGTGACCTGGGCTACTTCCTGAGATTAGGAAGGAGACTTTGGAGAATGGGAGTCAAGCTTTCCATAAGGCCATGGCAAGTCAAGCTACCTACTGCACATTTCACCTAGAAATGTTCAGAAGTAACTGTACATCAGAATATGGAGCATTTCAGCTCTTCTTTGTCTTTGAAACAAGTGAAGCTGCTTGCAGTTGCTGTAATCCATGGCTGGGAAAAACCAATGTGTAGCCAAAAATCACGTCCACACTCTGCATCCTACATAAAGACCGTCCTTTCATGCAGAAAATTTTTGTCTTTACAACCAGCTATTATAGCAAACAGCTGCTGGGATTGAGGCCTAGAGATGTGCCATTTCTCCTCCATCACGCGCTGGGCAGCCTGGCCTCAGCTATTGACCTGCTACCTGTCAAGCCACTTGACTACATCTTTAAGACAGCATCCTTGAGTAGACAGAGAAAGATGACTGCAGACCTTGAAAAAATAATACAAGCTTCTCACACAGTGATTGACAACTTACCCACAGCAGGAGTGTGAATTATTTCTCATTCTCCAGCTGACTCTCTTCCCAGGCTGCTTTTTCACAAGGATATGAGAAAACCTTAAAGGGAAAAACCTCACAGCCTTTAGTCCTGAATAAACACAGAGCCTTCCTTAAATCGAGTTTAAAATAATTGCCTAAGCAAAGCTCTCTTATGTGTTATTAAGACCATTTATTTCATAATCATCTACCTATATTCCACAGTAATTGAAGTATTTAGATGCATTTGACTAAATTCAGCCCTCCAACCTCAGAATATTTGATTCTGTTTGCTGCAGGCTTGAGATACTTTAGTAAGTATAAGTTTCCATGTGGAAATATCTCTGGTAATGTGTAAAAAGGCTGCAGAGACAGTTGGAATGTAATGAAATAAGCAGAGTCTAGTATTCATGCAGCCCTAGTCATCTAAAGACAAAAACATCCACTCTGTTTCATGGACGCTGAAGTGCCATCTATTATAAGATGCACAATTATTTTACATATCCCTAAAGGGAAAAAATACAGCCAAGTAAACTATGACCAAGTGCCTCATGGTGATTCTAACACATAAACCCATCACAACAGCCTTGCACAGCTTTGCCATTTCTTCCATTTGGAGCACTTTTGTACATCGTCCTGACTTTGTTGAGGTCCTTGACATGTAATATGTCATCTTTCTCTTGTATCACAGTAACAGAGCATAACATGGGCTTTACATAACTGTGGGTATCTTCCTTTTTCCATCCCATAATGCACAGGGCCACTACTGTTTTTAAAAATGTATGTAATTGCAGTCTCATCTGAATCCAATGAAAATATTTGCTTTGCAAATATCAAATTAGCCTTTCTCTACTCTATTTGTACCTTTCTAAGTACTGAATTCATTTTCATGCCAAATTATAAATGTAATCATTTCAAACACAATTTAACTCAACCCATGAACAGCTGTGACCAACTGTGTGTGCACGGACTATGACAAAAATGTCACAGCAGTTGTGAGGTATTGTTGATCATAAGATGCATTACCATTTCCTGAGGGAAAAGTGTGTGCTTTAGAATCAATAAAATGCAGTGTAAGCAAGGTATTGTGGGAGTGCACAATGAATAAAACAGAGTTTGGGTCTTGAGGAAATATTTTGCTTCTGCTTAGAAAAAGAGCAAAACTCTCATTCTTTTTTTATCTCCATAAATTTAAGATGATATTGTGTTCATATACCAAGAGACACCTCAGATTCTGTCAGGATATGGCAATATAAATGAAGTCACTTCAGGATCTGACTTTTTCGGTCATGGTAGTTGTCAGGCATTGGCATCACTGACTTATGCTGCTGCCGTCCCTCATCTATCTCTTGCTTTAAAATCACTGTGCACGTAGCAAAACTATCAAAACTATCCTCAGGGGATGGAGGTACAGGTCTGTGTGACTGGAATACCCAAAGCCAAGCTAACATGGGGTGTCATTGCAGCTGGGAGGATGGCAGAGCTGCTGTCAGAATTGACAGGCTGGCTGCGTCAAGATGCACTCTGAGTGGCTCAGCCAGGGGAACTTTGGTCCCTTTGAGACCAGAACAGAAAGACCTGCAACCTGAGCCTTCCAGAAGCTCAGCCCTGGCCACTTGGTTATCATCAACCTGGTTGCTTTTTCCACTTCATCCTCACATGTGCTTGTTCTGATTCTAGACTGGATATCACCTGATTCTTGGAAAACTCCAAACGTGTCGTCTCCTTGGGGCCACTAAAGTTGCTGTTCCACTACCCAGGTCACTTTATGTATATTTTCATCTTTCTCCTGCCATATCATTTCAACTCAAATGTCACTTCCTCAGGTCAAGGCCTGTTCACCATACTCCAAACTAAAGTAATGTCTCCCCACCCTCCATCATATTATCCTGGATGGATGTTTGTTTTTATAGCCCTAAATCTTCTCTTTCATGCTTTTACTTGTTAATGACTGGTGCTCCTCGGTAGAACATATGGGCACCTCTGCATCCTCAATACGTGGAACATGTAGAAGGTGGTCACTAAATATGTGATCAATGTACAAATGGATAAATTCATCTTTACTCCTATCTCATTAGCAGTTTGTTTTCTTTTTTAAATATTTGGCTTCATATCTTATTCTTTCCTCCTTCTTCCTATCTTTCATCACAAGACTTTACATTTATGTGACTCTCTAACTCCTAGCTCAGTCTGTGGAGTGCAGCTCTGCAATCTCTGGGGTCCTGGGTTCAATCTCCAACACCACAAAAATGGGAGAAGGACCTGACAGCCCACTCCTGAAACAATCCTGAAACAATCTGATATTGAAAACTCTGTGAATAGCAGAGAAGCACTGACATAGTGCTGGGCATGGCACAGTGTTGAGGAGTGTTTCATTCTGTCGTACATAGGGTCTCTATGAGTGAGACCCAATTCGATAGCACCTAACAACAACAAAAGCGACTCCTTAATTTAAAGTGCTCAGTGTTCTTTTCCTAAAAACTGACCCACAACTGCAGACTCCAGACTCTAGTGTCTGCCCTGACTCTTCCTCACATGCAGAGCCTTCCAGGCAAGAATAGCTCTTGTCTCTACTTGCTGCTGCCTTGGGTGGCTGCAGATCTCTAAGTGGCCTATTACTGAGCTGTCTGTGAATGTGTAAACTTATAGCAACAGCAACCATGAGGAGAAGTGGGAGGTCTGACAAAGCAGCTGATCAGAGGCCAGACTATCTTCCTGCCCAGGCACCCTTCCCTGTCACACCTGCCAGTGCTGACACAGCACACTGCAGTCTTCCCACAAGGCTGGAACTGGAGACACATCCAGGTCTCAGTGCTTCCCTAGGGCTTGGCCAACCTCACTGCTCAAGCTTCCCTCAGACTTCCTATCAACAGGGATCACTGCTAAAAGACACTTTTTTTCTTGCATACATAAGGATTTTCATTCTTTGGAGAAAGGATCTAAGGCAAACGTAAAACAGTTCCTGACTTTCTATGGGTTGTAACCTGAGGATGGTCAACCATACGAGTCTTTTTTGCTGTGATTATTACCAACAGTGGATGTGGGTGTGGGGGTGAGCATGCACATGTGCGCACACACACACAGAAGACAAGAGAGAGCGGTAATGATATAAGTTACTTTTTTGCTTTATTTGACTTTTTCAGAGTAATCAGGGGAGAAATTCTCTGTAGACATTTGGCTCTGCCACCATGGAGTATATAATGGCACATTACATTAAACATTATATGCCAAGACCATGCAACTATAATCATATGTGTTTTATATATCTTTATATTTTCTACAAAGACTTACACATTAAAAGGTGCATAATGTTTACTTGATTAAACAATGGATGGTGTTGAAGAAGACAACTATTGATAAGATTCTAGGTCAGTTTTTTAATCCTCACAATGCATAAGAATGCCACTTTGGTAGCTTTTAAAAATTGTGAGTACCTAGGCCCATACCCGAATTATTATATTCAGTTAGTTGAATTAGGTCCCAGGTGTGTGTTTTTTTAAAGGTCCCCAGACTCATGCCATGGTATTTTCAGTCACATCATATGGTTGTGAAAGCTGGACATTGAATAAGGAAGACAGAAGAAGAATTGATGCTCTTGCATTATAGTGCTGAAGACAAATATTGAACATATCATGGATTGCAAAATGAACCAACAGATCTGTCCTAAAGGAAGTACAACCAGAGTGCTCCTTAGAAGGTAGGATCCTTGGAAACTAGAATGGCTTGACTGCATCTGAAGTATTTTGGACATGTTGGTAGAAGGGACCAATCCCTGGAGAAGGACTTCACGATTGGAAGAGTAGCAGATCAACAGAACAAAGGAAGACTCTCTACTAGATGGATTGACACAGTGACTGCAACAATGGGCTTAAACATAAAAAAGAATTAAAAGATTGTGTGCATGGCATAATGTCAGGTAGTGTTTCATTCTGTTGTACATAGGGTTGCTAATGAGTCAGATCTGATTCTACAGCACCTAACAACAAGAAGTGATTATGATGTATAAGCTGAGTTAAAAAACAGTTAACCTGAGTTGAAAGTAATTCATGCCCTAAAATAATGATGATATAATAATAGTAATCCAGTCACTTTTAAGGATTGTGGTTCATAGATCACAAGAAATGTTTTGCCTGAATAATATTAATCCTGATAAATATTTCACTTCTGTGATGCATTTGTGTATCTTAAGTCATCTGGATTTTTTTCCTACCATGAGAGAGTAAAGACTAGAATGTAATAAAAGAATCTTACTTTAAAATATGGAATCCAATATATATTTCCCAAAAAAACTCTGATCCAACACAAAACTTAAATTTTGATTAGCTCTTCACACAGCTTAAAAAAATTCAAAGTTAATGAGACCAACAAAAAATAAGTCAAGTAGAATGATTTTTCTACAACAGAAAGGAAAATAATTGGTAAGAAAATAATTGTGTAATGATAATGATAACCTCCCTAAACATATGTCCACTTGGACAAGCCAACCATGGTGGCTCATGCCTGTAATCCCAGCAACTCAGGAGGCAAGGGCAGGAGGATCTCAAGTTCAAGGCCAGAGGCAACTTTTGGAATTTAATGAAACCCTGTCTCAAAATAAAAAGTAATAAAATGAGCTGGGGGTATAGCCCAGTGGTAAAGCACTTGCAAAGCATGCACAAGGCCCTGGGTTCAACCCCCCCCACCCCCTACTGAAAAAAATAATATCTACCTAGAACTGGTGATTATGACCTTATTAGGGAAAAAGTATCCTTGTAAATACAATTAAAGACTCAAGAGAAAATTTTCCTGGATTATCCAGGTAAGCTCTAACTTGAGTGTCCTTATAAAAAGAGAAAACACAGACAACAGAGGGGATGACATGGTGAAGACAAGGTAGAGACTGAAGTAAGGCTGCTCTCACCAAGGAACACCTGGAGCCACCAGAAGCTGGGAGCCTGCAGATGGAACATGGTCCTGCTAACTCCTTGATTTTGAACTTGTGACCTCCAAGACATTAAATTTCTGTTGTAAGCCACCCAGGTTTTTGGTAATTTGTACAGCAACCTTAGGAAAGTAAGACAATGATATCCTGGAAACTGTAGCTATGCAATCAATTTCAAATGTTATGACCTAGTATTTGTTAGAGGACCCTCAAGTTGGATAGAGTATATGCTAAATGGAAGGAGTCCTTAGTAGACTGCAAGTGTGGCCCCTATGAGGGAGGGGCATGACCTCTTTCCTACACACATCTAGTTACGAAGGTGGGCTTAAAGGGCTAGCCTGATGGGATATGAAGAGAACTGTTTAGGATTAAATTTGGGAAGGATTAACTGTGTTTCTGCTTTTAAATAATACCATAATAATCAAGCTCTGTTTCATTATTAGGGCAATGTTCTTACTTAGGGCTTAAAGCAGTTAAGAATGCCATTAGCTTCTAGTAACTGAAACCTGACCAATGATGTTTTAAAATTTAACCATACTAACATAAATTGTGTTGGTCAGCAAGAGACCTGGAAGCTGATGCATGTTATAACCTTTATGAAGTCTTTCTAGTTACCTCAGCAAGATGGTGATTTTTTTCCTGCTTTTCCTCATGACCACAAGGCAGCTACAGCAGCTTCAGCATTCAGAGATGGAAGGAGAGGAAAAGGAGCCATGATAGGGCTATGTTTCTTTTCTCAGGAAATCACAAGCTTTTCCAGAAGCTTTCCAGCTTTGGGTTTACACTTCTTTGACCAGACTGTATCTCACAGCCATTGCCCAACTTCGAGGAGACAGGGAAAGTAGGTCAGAGGCTTTCCTAACCCCTGTAGGAGAAAGCAGGCGAGACAGAGAAAATCAGGGTGGATGTTGTATTGGCCAATTGATAACATCTATCACAGAGATATAAAAACCACTGAGAAAGCAGTGGGTTCTCTGGAAAGGTCTTATACTATTTATCAATAAGATTCAATTGAATAAAAAATCCTCAAACTCTGAATCCTGGGTATATGAGATACCTCTAAGAAGAAAACAGAGATTTCTTTAATCAATTTGACTTAGAATATTTCTAGAAGGTATAGAATGATTTCTAAACTTTCCTTGTGACCCCATCAGACTTTTAGTTATTCTAATCTTCTATCCACAAATGGATTGTTAAGCACTTTAAGTTAAGGGAACCAGAAAAAGTAAAGTTTTGAAATTCCTTTTAAAGCATCAAAACAAATGGAAAACAAAGAGGATAGTTTGATTTGTAACTGATTAAGTTCTCTCCTTGGCCCTTCTTGCAGAGATGGGTGAGCTGGGGTAGAGGGATCAGAAAAACGGAATTCAAATATTTACCTTCATTACATTGTGGCTCAAAATAACCCTGATTTGCATATGTGCAACTGAGTGGGAGTCAGTTTGGGTCTAATCAGTTCAGTTCAGTTGTCATTTACCTTTTACCTGTTGTGCGCCAAGCACTATGCTAGGTGCTGGAGATACACTGGTGAGTAGCAAGCACTCAGATCACCCTTTTGAAGAACTCACAGTCTAGGAGAGAGCAAATAAACAATTACAATACAGTGCAATAAGAACTATGTTCAAGGTTTGCACAGGGACACCAGTAACAGGGCCCTTAAAATGAGCGAGAGCAGGGGAAAGAGATCAGGAATGTCCTTCTGGAGGAGGTTTACAGTACTGAGGAGGAAGGTGGACTCTGCTTGGTTGGGAGGAAATTGCAGCTGGATTGGATGCTAAGAAGGGAATCAGCTCCTCTCACATTGGACAGGAGGGGAAAGGAGCTGCAAGAAGGTGCCAGGTTGATAGAGGAGAAAGAGGAGGCAGTGGGCTGTTGGCCCACATGGACTACAAGGACTACAAGGACTACAAGGACCAAAAAAAATAGCTCAGGACCAGGGCACATGGAAAGCCCAGCTCTCTCCAGGATCACCATGGCCATAGTCATGAGAAATACCTTTTCCCCACCAAGATACCGGGTTGTGGCCACCTCTTCCAAGTCCCAACCCAAAAGGAAGTAGAGAGACCACCACACAGACCATGTGGTGCACTGCTGAGTGCCCAGGCCAAAATCCCAGCCACCCAACCCTGCAAAACAGGAGCAAGCCACACATTTGGAGACCTGTACAAAAGCTCTCCTTTTACGCCCAAGGTAAACAAATATGAGGACTGGGAATAAAGCACTGCTCCCAAGGCAAATGCTCAGGATAAATTCCTGGTACGTTGGTGAAGCATTTTAATTGTGCTTTACTAATGACAAAGCTTTAGCATGTCTCAGGTCGCTTTTTCCCAGTGGTCCAGTGAGGTAGGATCATCAGTCATTCCTTTCCACTTTACAGCACATGGAGAGGAGTGGGGATCATGAGTGTTCACACACACAACACAGCAGGGCTAGAACTCCTGCCCAGGTCTATTTGTATCCAAGTGTCTGTCCACAGAGACCCCAGCATGCCTTCAGTCATTCTTTTTTTTTTTTTTTTAAGCTTAACTATATCATGTTTAAAGCTGCCATCTCCAGAACTTCTGTTAAACATGAAATACACTTCACACTGCTGGAGTTCTTGCAAAATACCAAAAGATTATGTTTCTTGTGAACTGTTAAGTGTCTGTGGAGGGGGCTTCCTATACCCCATGTTTTATCCATGTACCTGCCCTCCACCATGACAGCCTTCCCTTCTGTGTCCCTGGGAAAGATCCCAGATGGTGGGCTGTAGGGCGTGAGCCATCCACCATCCTGCTGAAGTCCTAGAGCTTCCTTGGCTCCATCACTGCCTTCTTCTCAGCAATGATGGAGTGGATGGTTGTGCCCTTCTCACTGGAAACCAAGTTGAGTCCTTTGGTTAATATACAGCATGAGGCTCAGGAGGGAACAAACAGAAAGGAAACGTGGTTTTATTGGATTTTTACCATGTTAATGGTAAATTTTTCTTATGCAATCTATACCTTGCTGTGATAATGGGGATTTTCTTTTCCAATTCTGATAATCCCACCTCAGAAGAAAAGCAGCAGGAATCAATACACAGCAGCCTACTTTCATGTCATTTTAAATATAATTACCTATAGTTGGTTAAGCCAGCAAAATCTGGTATTTCTTTTTTATTAAAAAATAATTATGCATATTTATAAGTAGGCTTGATTTAGTGAGCACAGATCATAACTACAACTCCCAGTTTGGATTTTTCTCTAATTTCTTTATATTGTTTTCTGTCTGGTGCATGAAAATATTTATATTAATAAACTTGGTTGCTGTAAAGGGCATCCACATTCCCTTTTAAAGATAAAATATCATTTAGTGTTCATTAAAGGAGCTATAAGAATTCCCTGGCTGTTCTAATTATTCATTCTTTGAGAAACAATTGAAGTTCATACTGAAACAACTGTATAACATATAGAAGTAGTTGCCTGGGTGAGAAAAGGGGGCCATTGAATCATTTCAGAGTTGCCGTAGGTAAGGAGCAATTTGAGGATAGAGGTAAAAAGTGTGTACATTATTTAAATTCTGTTACCCATTTACACAGATACGATTTTTGTGTTCTTCATTCAAATATTCTTTTTACTGAAGTAAAATAACTTTCGTAGATGACCAGATGCAAGAATTCAGCAGAAGAAGGCGTATAATTTCCAATTTAGTGACAAAACTTTCTCTCTAACCTTTGGTCTACTCATCTTCCTGACATCTAGATACATAAACAGAATAAAGCCCAGAGACTGTCTCAGGATTTTCATGAAGGAAGCTAAGTGGGAATAAATGTAGAATATATACATGCATTTTAAAGCACACTGTCCTTTAAAACTAAAGCAGTTGTTACAAGCAGCACTTCCCAAATGCATACTCCTTGAAGCAACATCTTGTTCTTCCCAATGAGCAAAAACAATGTTTGAACCTTAGTCACCCATGGTCTTTGTATTTCATACAAATTGTGGAAGGAAAAGAAAATGTATGAGGATACACATAACAACTATAATAAAAGCTTATTGAATTTGTTATCCAAGTCACTTTCCTAATTGCTTTGCACATATTGATCATTTAAAAATTGTTGAACCAACCCACTTTGACACTGGGTACAATTCTAAATTAGAAATAACTTTTTTGGTTTAAACGTTAAATCTATATTTTTCTTCTTCATTGCTACTGAGCAGATGGTTAACAACATATTCCTTGATTATTCTGCAAAAATATCTGTTAAATTCCATTAAACTTTTGAAGTATGCATTTTCTGGAGTAGCTATAGCAATAATTATAATAATTGACATTTTTAAAGCACCTCAGAGGTAGTATAGCAAAGCATATCTTCCATACCATATAGTCTTATTCATTTCCAACAATACACTTTTAGGAAGGTAAGATAAGTGCTAATTATCTGTTTTGCAAATGAGGAAATTGTAGCTCAGAGCAGACAAATAAACTGCTCAAGGCTGATTCAAGAAGTATAGAGAAGCCTGTCTGACTGCATGTCTCTGTGCTCTTTGCACCATGCCACAGGCTCAGTCTAGGATCCTTTGGGGTGAGTCATGTTCTTTGGCATAATTTTTTCATCTATGGAGTTAGCAATCTCTTTAATTTAGTGGCATGTTCCACTCTATTAAAGAAAGCATTATAATATACTGAAAGTTTCATGCAGCTCCCTAAGCAGCTATGAAACTATTGAACAAGTCATTTGACCTCACCAGTTTCCTCACCTGGAAAATAAAGAGTTCGGAAACATGCTTTCTAAGGACTTCTGACTCCGATCAGCACATGGAAGGCCCTTGGATAATCATTTAATAGATTCCGTTGTATTATCCTGACATTTTCCTTATTACAGCCTCAGCTGTGACTGAATAAGGAGCCAATGCTAGATAGATGTCTGAAGTGGTTTTGAAGGACAAATTGGAGTCTCAGATGTGAGCAGGAAAGAAGAGTAGTCCAGGTAGAGTAAGAAGCCAGCTGTACAGACTTGGCCAACAGTATGGCATGGTGGAGGAATACTAATCTTTCCATATGGCAAAATATAAAGTGCAGGTAGACTGGTGCCCAGTGCTGAGAATGATGGAAACAGAGACCTTACCAACTACCAACCCCCTTGCAAGGGCAAACGTGAAAAGGGGAAAGACTTTATTTATTTTTCTCTTTTGTTGGTAAATGTTGGTGGGGTACAGAGTAATACAGCATTTTCTTTTTCCATTATGCAACCATTACATCACTTTTGGCCACACTTTTATCAACTTACAAGGTTTATAGAACCTTTTAACTAATATGTAGTAAAACTCATATGCATATTTGGGTTATGTTCTATCTTTCCCATGTACTCTTGAAGTTACATTATTTACATTGAGATTATCTTCTCCCCCTTTATCCCTCTACATTGTTTCTCCCCAATTCACCTTCTTTCATCTCCACTTCCCTTTGCTAGTTCCCTCCCTCCTTTCTATTCTTTATATTATCCCTTCTACAGAAGCTTCAAATTTAAATCAACATTAGAGTTTTTCACTATTAGATGAACATTTTTATAACTAAGTTGAGGTTGTGGTTTTTTATCTAAAGTGATCACAGTACTTTTTTTTTTAACCTAAGAGTGAAAAGATTGCCAGCCGGGTGCGATGGCTCACGCCTGTAATCCCAGCGGCTGGGGAGGCAGAGACAGGAGGATCGCAAGTTGGAGACCAGAGGCAGTCTGCGTAACTTAAGGAGACCCTGTCTCAAAAAAGTAAAAAATGGGCTGAGGGTGCAGCTCAATGGTCCAGCACTTGCAGAGCATGCAAACGTGAGGCCCTGGGTTCAACCCCCAGTACTGCAAAAAAATAAAAATAAAAAAGAGTGAATAGATTGCCCAAGTGTTTATTCAGAAGCAGAGAAATTGCTAACTAAATTTAAAGTAATAGTTGGGGAAGGGAGAGTTGACATATAATATTACAGCCATGAAACATATATGTTCAATGTGCTTGTTTTATATCCACATATATGTGTCAACCACCTAGTAATAAGTAAAATAATAATAAGTAATAAGTAAAACATAATTAATTCTTTTGGCTCAGTAATGGATAGAATAGTAGCAGCTCAAGTCCTTGTGCTGTGGCAATATGTTTGTTCAGTATTGTAAATGCAGGAGTTTGGAATATATGGACTCTCTCTTCAGATAAGGCTTAAAAACAGATTTTAGAATAAATACTCAATATGGAATTTTTGGGCTGGGATTTAGCTCAGTGGGTAGAGCGCTGCGCTGCAGTCTCTGAGGCCCCAAGTTCAATTCCCAGCACCACAAAAAATGGGAGAAGGGCCTGGCAATCCACTCCCAAGGCAATCCCAAAGCACTCAGCCATTGAAAACCCTATGAGGGTTGCTATGTGTTGGATACCGACTCAACGGCACCTAACAACAACAACAACAACATGAAGTTTTTAAATGATTTTCCCCCTTTAATATAAAAGATTTTAGTTCTGCAATCCAGTCCATTCTTCTCCTTCCCTAGTGTCAGTTGAGAGTTCTGATTAAGTAGATTTGAGTAATCGAGGTTTCACTATATTAACTCAGGCTACACATTAGAATTCCAATTCCAGGCTGTACGCTGGACTAATTAAATCAAAATCTCTAGAGTCAGAGACAGGCATCAGTATGTTTTAAGGCTCCCCTGGTGATTCCTATTTGCAGCCAAGATTGGGAATCAGAGTTATTTTATTTAATCAAACAATCATTAATATAAAATTGGCTGCCTGTTTTCTTTAGCACATGTATATGACATATGCTACTCTATTAAAATATTTAATGATGTATCCAAATAAAATTCTAAAAACAGATCATGAAGATAATGATATGAGGTTCATTATTCAATTTAGATGGAAGTAAAAAAATATTTCCATTCTATTCAGTGTTTATTGTACTGGTCTTCTGGTAAATAGTAGGTAAATCTGTGTACGTTCCATATAGTAACAGTTTAGTATTGATGAATAGTAATTCCATCACTAATACTAAACACAATGCGCAATTATGTTTTTGGTAAAGATGTTTTTCAGTGCGCTTAAGTATCAAAAGAAATCAATCATTATGTGGGAAATGCCTTTGACATACTTCTAGTAACAAAACTGTTAGGAAATTATATAGAAATACATATATTTAATATTTGAAGGACCTTATTCTATACTTTAAATATCCACATTATTTCGATTATTTAATATTAATATAGGAAAAATATACTTAGGAGACTTAAACCCAAACTCTGTATGTAAATAACTTTTTCTAGTTCTCTATTATTGATGCCAAATGAGAAAATCCAGATACACAAAGTCCCCAACTTACAAACTTGAAAATTAGAGTGACCATTCACATTATGAAAAGGATTTTCTGCTTTACAAAAGGACTCATACCAGCATTTCTTTAACTACAGGCCACATAGACTTATACAATACACATTCTTCCAGATGCTCTAAATACACTGTGAGATTCTAGCTATTTTAAGTAGTCCTATGGTGAAATCTTTTGTTATGTAAATTCATCCTTCTAATTGATCTGTTTGGTATATGTATAATTTTTTTCCTGTAAATCTGAATTTGCTAGTTACCCTTTACTTATGAAAAAGGCATCTGTGTTTAAGTTCCTGGCTGGGAAACAATGACTTTCTATTCAGGCCACATGGCAGAGTAGTTAGTTAGCCTGACAATACCTGTTAAAAACATCTGAAAATTTTAGATAAAATATTCTTTTTAAAAAATGTAATGCACTTCTGAGCTAGAGAGAAAATAAATAGTTCTGCAAGGGACAGAGACTAATAGAGAATGGAAACTCCTGGCAATAAAGCCCAGATCTGACTGTGTCTGCTCTGGGGGAAAGCCTGGCAAGTAATCTAGAGGTCTGTGTTTTAACATCATCTGGGGATCAGGAGACAAGGTCTTCTGTCGCTTCAAAGTAGAAAATTGGAATGGAGACCACTCACACAGTCTGAGGAGCTCTACTCTAAATAAAAATATAAATACAGATAAAATAATCTGCCTATTGGCATAGGGAAATAATTGAGCAAGTGGTCTTCTTGGCCTGAGTTCAGAGTGAGAGAATGGAGACTCTTCCTGAGAGCTCTGAACCATAAGCTAGTATCCAGTTTAAAGTTCAGGTTATTGGTCTAGGAAGTGCTAAGCTGAAAAATCTATGTGAAAGTTGATCCCAGGCTGAAGATGCTCAGGGATGCCATTGCCAAATCCCCAAGTCAGATTTGTGTGCTAGATGTGCAGCAAGTGCCAAACACTGAATGCTGGTGCTTGGAGAAGAAAAAGTTTAATGGAGATGGTACCAGCTGAAAAGATGAGGGACAGGACTCAAATCTAACTCTCCCAAGGAAGCATGGTTATGGATGTGAAAGGGATTGTCCAGGAGGAATCTGGCATTTTCACAAGTTTTAATAAAATCAAGGTTTTCAGACTCTTGGCTCTAGTGGACATCTGGTGGACCACTGAGTAACCTATGATTCTGTTAAATAAGACTGCCAATCATCTTGTGATGCCATTAGTTCCTTCTTCTGCAACAAAGATGCAAAGTTATTGACTGATAATTATGGGAATAGGGATAGGGAGTAGGTGCTTAAGTTCTGGTCAGGTTGACTGGAGGAAAGAAAGAACAGCCTCTGTTTGGTTTTTAAATTTTAACTAGTAAGGGAGAATGGTTCAAGCCTCTTTCAAGAGAAAGAAATTATTAATTTTGTTATGGGATCTCAATCACCATGCCAAGAGAAATAAACTCAGAACTTCTCTCTAGAGAGACATACTTTCAACTAAACTAGCATACTACTGTATCTTTATTTATCTATGTCACCTTAACTACACTAAAACTGGCTTTCTCAGAATTCCTTTCCTTATGTGTGCCTCAGTTGGAGTTGGCCATAAAAGATACTAGTTTGAGAACTGAAAGACAAAAATGGGGAAGCAGACATTTTTTGCACTGTGAAAGTCAATATAAGACACCCGACATTGGGGATTTGTAACTGTTGTTGCTAGTCTGTTAACCCATAGTCCAGCTTACTGTCACTGAGGAGCACTTAAACCTGTGTCTGTCAAGCTTCCACTGAATTTCCTCCTTTGGCTTCTCTGAGTCCTGGGCCAAGTGTGAGTCCAACTTGACAGTGAAGGAGTTCTCTGCAGGTAACCAGCATCATTGAAGCTAAAGATCCTGATAGAGTTGATATATTAATCAGCTTTCAGTTACTGTAATAAAATATCTGAGATAATCAACTTATAAAGAGGAAAATTTTATTTTGGCTCACAGTTTTGGCTCACATGACTGATTGTACTCATTGCTTTGGGCCTGTGGTGGCACAGTACACCATGGCAGATGTGTATGGCAGAGGAAGCACCTTTACTTCATGGCCAAGTGAGAAAAGGAAGGAGCAGGGTCTCACTATCCCTTTCAAGAACACATTTCCAGTGTTAGGCCCCACTCATAAAGTTTCTACCAACTCCCAATAGAGCCACACTGGAGACCACACCATTAACACATAGGCCTTTTGAGGGCATCCCAGGTCCAAACTATAGAAGTCAAGTCCCAGCTTGTCCTCTTGGGTTCTATTTTATTCTCTGGTGTTGTAGTCTGACTTTGTGGACTCCAGGTTTTTCCTTGCCCTCTCTTACTTCAAATCTAGCTCTACTTCCTGATTGCTTGGCAGCTGACCTCCGGTCCAATACCACAAGAAAAGGCAACAGCCTGGTATGGCATTCTTGACCAGCTCCTCAATTTCCCAGGCATAATTGTTCTAATAAATTCATTTACTCCATTTCATTCTTAATGATCCATGTCTGTAGTCATATTTGACTGATACACGTAGGATTCCTTCAAGTGAACTCAAATGAAAAGTTTACAATCGAAAGTTACAAAACACACAAAGTTCTACCTTATGTATGTAGATTAACAATAAAAATAATGACCAACAATAGTGGTACAAAAGCAATATACCTAGTATTGGTAGATTAAATATTGGTGTAAGGTGCTAGGGTTTGGTTCAGTTGGTAGAGTGCTGTTCTGAACTCTCTGAGGCCCTGAGTTTGATCCCCAGCACTGCAAAAATGGGAGAAGGATATGGCAGCCCACCCCCAAAACAATCCTGAAACAATCAGCCATAGAAAACACTAAAGGGTCTGGCTCAACTCAACAACACCTAACAACTATTATGTAAAAACTGGATACCAGTAATATGTAAAATAATAGGGGGACATAGGCCAGGAAGTTATGATGGTTTACCATGAGACAAATCTATTATGTAATTTATTTCATTAAAATATTAAAGTTGAGCTGGGTATGGGGGTGTCCCCCTGTAATCTCAGCAACTCCAGAGGCTAGAACAGAGGTTCATGAATTTGAGGCCAGAGGCAGCCTGCAAAACTTAACAAAACCCTGTCTCAAAATAAAAAATAAAATAAAAAGGGAACTGGGGGTGAAACACAACAGTAGAGTATCTATCTGCCTAGCATGTCTGAGGCCCTGGGCTCAACTCCTAGTACTGGAAAAAAAAAATTACAAGCCAAAAAATATATACCACTATATCAATAGAAGGGTCAGAGTTTAGCTCAGTTAGTAGTGCTTGCGGTGCACACTCTGAAACCCTGTTCAATCTCCAGCATCCCAAGAAATGGGAGAAGGACTTGGCAGCCCATTCCCAAAATAATCAGCCATAGAAACCCCTATGAATAGCAGAGACACACTGACATAGTGCTTGGCATGGCACAATGTCAAGGAATGTTTCATTCTGTAGTACATAGGATTGCTATGAGTTGTACCCAATTTAATGGCACTTAACAACAACAACTACATATCAATAGAAACCGATGAACTTTTGACAAAATGTAATAAAGATTCATAGTAAAGTATTCTTATTAAATTAGGGATTTAAAGGAAATTTCTTAGCCTAATTAAATATATGGGGATGGGATTTAGCTCGGTTGATAGAGCACTGCACTGCAGTGTCTGAGGTCCTGAGTTAGATTCCCAGCACTGCAAAAATGGGAGAAGGACCTGCCAATCCACTCCCAAGGCAATCCCTAAACAATCAACCATTGAAGACCCTATGAGGGTTGCTATGAGTCAGATACAACTTGACCACACCCAACAACAACAACAATTAAATATATAGAAATAAATTTGAATAGAGAAACTTCAACATTATCTTGAAATTCCGTAACAAGGCAAAGATAGCCACAATCCAAATTTTGTCTAACATTTAACTATTGCTCCTAGTTGTCCCAGAAATAACATAAAAAGAAATAAACACTGTAAATTTTAAGTTACAGTATAAGTTGTAAAGGAAGAAATAAAAATCGTTATTCACAAATAATATGTTAGTATATATTAGTTAATGGTAATTTTAGCTGCATGGTGGATAAACTTTAACTTCTGAATGTCTTAACCCAACAAATTCATTTCTCACTCAGTGTGGGAGTTCCTGGTTGGGCAGCCTTTCACATGATTACTCAAGAACCCAGCATCTTTCTATCTTATCTGTGGTCCATTAGGTCCTCAGAGACGACTCTAATCAGCCTGCAAATTATAAAAGAAAATGGAGATCCATATGTGGGAAGTTTTATGAAATAAGTATAGCACCATTTCTTTCCACATTTCATTTTCTAGAATTTAGTCAGTCATATGGCAAAGCACTTGGACGGGAGACTGGGAAATGTGGTCTAGCTATGTGCCTGGAAAGAAGAGAAAATGGCTTTTGTAAGCATTTCTGTCTCTCCATGTTGTCTGTGTAGAAAGTTCAAGAGAATCTACATACAAACTTTTACATCTACTAGAAAATTTCAACAAGATTGGATGTTGAAGTTTGGATATTTGCATAATATATGAACTGTCATTTCACAAAAGAACAAATTCAGATGGCTAATAAACATATGAAAAGATACTCAATATCATGTCATTGGCCTTCAGCTGTACCACTGCGGTTTCCAATCCTGTCAGATCTCAGAAACTAAGTAGGGTTGGGCCTGGTTAATACTTGGATTGGAGACCACCTGAGAACATCAGGTTCTGTAGGCTTTACTGGGAGAAGGACCCAGCAACTAAGTCCCAAAAAACAATTGGCCATTGAGAACATCAGGTTCTGTAGGCTTTACTGGGAGAAGGACCCAGCAACTAAGTCCCAAAAAACAATTGGCCATTGAAAACCCTATGAATAGCAGATAAGCACTGACAATAGTGTCTATTTTACGTAGGGTTGCTATGAGTCGGACACAGACTCCACAGCACCTAACAACAACAACATGTCATTAGAAAACTATAAATTAAAACAACAGTATGAGATGATTTCATACACCTTTTTTTTTTTTTTTTTTTTTTGCCATACTGAGGGTTGAACCCTGAGCCTCGCACTTGTGTGCTTTGCAAGTGCTGGACCACTGAGCTGCACACCCAGCCCTTTTTTTTTTTTTTTTTTTTTTCTTTTTTTAATTTTTGAGACAGGGTCTTGCTAAATTACACAGACTGCCTCTGGTCTCAAACTTGCAATCCTCCTGCTTCCGCCTTCCGAGCCACTGGGATTACAGGCGTGTGCCACTGCGCCCAACTGATTTCATACTTTTTAAATTATGAAAAATGTGAAATGTTGATAACACACCAAGTCAGAGTGTGTCAAAGCAGGAACTCTCATATATTCCTTTTGATTGGCACACTATTTTTTGAATATTGAAACTCTGCAACTTGTTTTGTTGTTGTTAGGTGCTTGATGTCAACTTGATGTCCGACTCATAGAGACCGTACATACAACAGGCAAAACGCTATTGTTAGTGCTTCTCTGCTACTCATAGGTTTTTCATTGGCTGATTGTTTCATGGGAGTAGGTTTCTGGGTCCTTCTCCCAAGCCTACAGCACCTGGTGTTCCCAGGCAGTCTCCCATCCAAGTACTAACCAAGCCCGACCCTCCTTAGCTTCCTATGTGACAGGATTAGACGCCACAGCAGTATGGATACAGGCAACTTTTTTCTGTTTTAAGACCTTCTAAATTTTAACACTTTCAGGTAGTTTTTGGGACAATACTTCAAAGTGCAACTGAGCATTGGTCACTTAAATATTTTAGTTTTTTTTCCTGAATTCTCAAACATTTATAAAAAATTGTGCTCAGAAAAAAAATGGAAATTCATAAAAAGTTTACGCAGATAAATCCTTATAGAGAAAGCTCAGTTAAAGAAAATATTTAGTAACACTATTTTAAATATATATAATTTCAAATGCCTCAAGTTATAGTCAAATATGTTTTATGGTTGCATTTTTATTATATTTAAGCTCAGAATAATGTCAATTTAAAGCATCCCTTTGTCAGCTACTTCACATCCTATAATTATCCAAAATACTTGCTTTGAGAATTTGGACATCATTGGACTCATCCAAATACTTGACAGCTACCGTGACTTGGCCACCAAATACCATCTGCCAATTAATGCCTTGTATCTTTTACTCAAATTGTTGCTGTTGTTGTTAGGTGCCATGGAGTTGGTTCTAACTCACAGAATGTACAACAGAATGAAACACTCCCTGACACTGTTCCATGCCTGGCATTATGTCAGTGCTTTTCTGCTATTCATGGGGTTTCCAGTGACTGAGTGTTTCAGGATTGCTTTGGGAATGGATTGCCACATCCTTCTCCCATTTTTGCGGTGATGAGATCGAACCTCAGAAAGTGCAGAGCAGCACTCTACCAACTGAGCTAAACCCCAGTCCACTTGAATTGTTATAGCATTTTAATTGACTTAGAATGATCTGCAACTCTAAATTACTAATGCTATTAATTGTATCATATACACTTAAAATCAGAAGCACCCTTACATTTTAAATATATAAATTTGAATGTAACTTAAAGTTATTTTAGATGACCTAGTCTTTAGAGAGCGGCTGGGATTTATCTCAGTTGGTAGAGCACTGCGCTGCAGTCTCTGATGTCCCGAGTTCAATTCCCAGCAAAGTAAAAATGGGAGAAGGACCTGGCAATCCACTCCCAAGGCAATCCCGAAACAATCAGCCATTGAAAACCCTATGAGGGTCACTATGAGTCGGATACCGACTTGACGGCACCTAATAACAACAAGTCTTTAAAGAAGCCAATAGTGATTGAAGAACTTAAAAATAAAATTCTCAATAGAAAATTAAATTAGAGATACAACCTCAATGCAAAGATGCTAAACTGGTTTGTAAGGAGCACTTATAACAAAATAGAACAATAGCACAGTTGACAGATTTCACATAATGTTGGCTTCATTATGCTTACACTCAGGCAAGTTTTGTCAACATTTTATTTCACAACAGCAAAGCACAAAGTTGCTGTATATGAAAATACTCTTAAATTAATCACGGTAAATCTGTCTTGTGAGTATAACTGATAGAGAATCTATATTAAGTTCATTGTACTTTGTATGGACCAAAGATATTTAAACTATAATTTGATCTTCATGTAAAACATTCAACAAAAATACTTAAGGAAGTAGGAAACCAGCACCAAAATGTTATGGACTGTTCTTCTCTTGGTCAGAACATCTTCATTGCTTTCATTGTAATGGGAGACAGAAACTAGTTAGCATGTTCCAAGGCCCCTCTAACCTCAAATTACATCCCTTCTACCACTTCACAAAAATTTACAAGCTTCCATGCTCTGACTTTCACAAGCAAACTTACTTAACCTTTTGCAAAGGAAAGTGACATATTTGTTGTAGCACTTATGTATTTCTTGACTGTTTGACATTTGTCAAACTGTGCTACTATGTGTGTTATTATTTTTAATGTGACAAAATTTTTTTAGTATTGTGCCCCACCTCTATTGTTGATATAAGCCTTGTGTGCTTTACTGTTTGATTTTGTATAATATACCTATGTGACCTTTAGAAACACACAGGTTGCATCATAGCAGAAATTCTGATACAAAGTATATGAAGGTGCTTTGTAATTTCTAATGTGATCATTTGTCTATTAATAGTGCAATGAATAGTATCTGTCAGTTCAAGAGAAAGAAAAATACGACTTTCTTTACGCCCTGAGTTTCAGCTTTTCTACACTTACAGGGAATGAGTTTTGAAAAACTGGAATGAATTGTTATATTGATAATCTTAGCATTACTCCAACCAGCAACTACTAGAGTGATAGACTCAAAAATAGCTTGCTTTGACAATGAGATGATTTTACAGCCAGGCGCGGTGGTGCATGCCTATAATCCCAGTGGCTCGGGAGGCAGAGGCAGGAGGATCACAAGTTTGAGACCAGAGGCAGTCTGTGTAACTTAGTGAGACCCTGTCTCAAAAACTAAAAAAAAATGGGCTGGGGGTGCAGCTCAGTGGTCCAGCACTTGCAAAGCATGCAATCAAGAAGCCCTGGGTTCAACCCCCAGTACTGTCAAAAAATTAAAAAAAAGAATGAGATGATTTTACTCACACCTGGTTGTCCATGTGAAAACTCCAAACTCTCCAATTGAAATGCATATTATTCTTTCATTTATGCAACCCCTTTTTAATAATTCAAGATCTGACTATTTTGGTAGATGTTTTAGTTTTGTATTGCTGCATAACAGATTTCTACAAATTTAGCACCTTAACACAAAATAAATCTGCTGTTTCACTTGAGTCTGGACACAGCTTAGCCAAGTCCTGTGCTCAGTTCCCTACAGGCTGCAGCCAGGGTAGGGCTGTAAGTCAGTTGTGACTGAGGACTCATCTCAGACTCAGAGCCTTTTTCCAAGCTCCAATGGTGTTTGCCGAATTTGGTCCCTTGTGATTGTAGGACCGAGGCCTTCAGCT
This sequence comes from Pedetes capensis, assembly GCA_007922755.1. NCBI lineage: Eukaryota > Metazoa > Chordata > Mammalia > Rodentia > Pedetidae > Pedetes > Pedetes capensis. Next base: position 194,257 of record VMDO01000394.1, on the reverse strand, counting down.
TCCAGAGGACACTTCTTTCTATCTAGTTTACAACAGAGATGTTTGTTTCTCCCTTGAGTCCAGGAGAATCATCCCTCTAATGGCTCGTGTTTGTTTAAATGCATCACTTGATTCAGTTAGGCTGACCCAGGATAATCTCCCTTTCAATTAACCCAAGGTCAACTGATTAAGGGCCTTAATTACATCTGCAAAGTCTATTCATCTTTGTCATATGAACCAATCTAAAGAGGATCCTTTCATATTCACAGACCCTGCCTACAGTTGAGAGGAGATTATACAAGTTGTATAATTACTGTCAAAGAGAACTGTATAAGAAGCATCAATGGATACCATAGCTAACTTTATCACTTTTTGTCTGTGTGACCTTGGGCCAGGTTTTTACCCTCTCTGAGACTCAGTTTTCTTGCCTGAAAAATAGGGATAATAAGACTGATTTCATAAGCATGTTGTGCTGAAATGAGATCTTTTATATGTAGTATTATAGAACATTGATGTTGAGTATCTATTTGTTCTCACTCCTTCCCTATGGCTCCTAGAAGTAGGTGCCCTGACCTTTGAAGTCCTTTTTTGAAATAAAAAATATACTAATACCAGTTAACATCTACTCTATGCCATGTACTCTTCTAAGTACCTTATGTGCATTGACTCATTTAATCCTTATAACCCTCTGAGGCACGCACCAATGCTACCCCTTTTTGATATATGAAGAAACTGGGGAACAGAAAGGTTAAATCACTTGCTCAAGATTCTGGAGGTAGGAAAGGGCAGAGCCAACTTGTTGTCCTTCCTGAACTCAGCAGTCTGGGTGTAGAGTTCATGCTCTTAATCATTACACTCCCCTGCCTCTCACAAGGATGACTGTTGTTGTTTTTGTTATTAGGTGCCATGGAGTCGGGTCTGACTCATAGCAACTCTATATACAGCAGATAAAACACTACCTGACACTGTGTCATGCATGGCACTATATCAGTGTTTCTCTGCTAGTTATAGGGTTTGCAACAGCTGATTGTTTCAGGAGTAGGCTGCCAGGTCCTTCTCCCAAACCCACAGCACCTGGTATTCCCAGGTGTGTAGGGTGCACACCTCTCGGTCCAGCCCAGATGTTTGGACAGGCTGTGCTGCCACTGCGCATACAGATAACTAAACACAAGTCACTCAGGACCCTCGGGTGAGGGGCATCGACTCCTGGGGCGGTAGGGAACACCAGGAGATGGGAGAAAGGAAAAAGCCTGGGGCACCTTTGCCTTGCAGGGACAAACATAGCTCTTAATTGCCTCTGCCCTGATAAGGGCAGAGAGAAACCCAAACAAGTGCACAGCTATAACAAGTGTTAGCAGCCTAAGTGCTGCAGCTCTATGCTGCCTCGGGGGTAGCAGCAGCTCTTTTGCCTCCAGCGCTGGGACCAGAGACTGTCCTCAGCTTTGGCCTCTTGGCACTGGGTCCAAGAGGCTTTCCTCAGCTTGCTTATAGTCTGTCTCTCCTTGAGAGCACCATCTAGTTGTCCTGGTCTTGGTGGTCATGAGGAGAGATGCTTCCATGTTGCTGGTCAAATCCAGAGAGAGTCCTTTCCTTGCCTATGGTCCATATCAGAGAGAGTTCTTGCTTTGTGGGTGGTCAGATGGAGAGAGAGAGAGCTGCTGCAGTGCAGCTCCATATATAGCTCTCCCCGAATGGCCTGAGCCAATCAGCTTTGAGTCCAATTGTCCAATCAGGTTTGGGGGCTTTATGAAAGGTTTTGTCCAAATGTCCAATCAAGTTACTTTCATTTTCCCTAGATTTCTAATTTACAAACCAGATCTTCAAAAGCTGTTTTCCCAGTTTTAGGGTTTTTGCCAATTTCCTCCTGCTTTCTTCCTACACAGGTGGTCTCCCATCCAAGGACTAACCAGGCCTGACCCTGCTTAGCTTCTGAGATCAGACAGGATTGGACACCAGGGTAGTATGGCTGTAGACCCACAAGGTTGACAGAGAACATCAAACAGTGGACTAGGGCCCCAGTCACAGTTTTCAATTGGCCAAGATTCCTTTGGCGTCCTTCCATCACTCTTTATTCCCCTCAATGTTCCTGGTCCTTCCTTGTTATCTCCCTTATTATTACCTCCAACACTTTCTTTGTCCTACACACACTCCCAGTAAGCTTTGCTCTGTTTGAAGTAGCATACTGTCATTGCTCTTGAGATGGTAGCTCATAAAGATTTCTACTTTTGATTCACCCAGTATTTCTTTTGCATAAATGACTCAACTCTTAAACAAAAAAAAAAGTGATATAATCCTTTAAGAATCAGGGGGATGATTACCTAATGATGGAATAACATGGGGGAGGAAATTTTGATGAAGGATTTTTTTCAATACCCTTAACTTTTCTTCACTTATTTCAAGTTTGGCCTAGTTTCCTTGACTTTCTGAATGCTGGGCACACCCCCATAGGATACAGTTCTGCAAGACTAGAAACCTGGAAAAGGAATCCTTAACTCCTAGACATAGGAGATAATGGAATGGAAAACTAAATGACACAGAACATGTGCCTTCTCTCCCCAAAATGGGATTCAATGGATAAGAGAAAGTCACAGAGGGATGCGAGTTTTTGAGGGACCACAGGTAAATAAGGAAATTTGGAGGGACAGAAAAACAAGAGTTCAGCATCAGCTGCCTTGGCTGACCCTCTTCTCTGAACTCAAATCCTTCACCAGTCCAATCACTTCTCTCTGCTAGTCCTTGCAGAGATTCCAGTATTTGAAATTGATTCTATGGGGAGATTATGCTCAAAACTTTTCATCTCAAGTGAAAGAAGGAGAATGTTTATATTTACTTTAACTTTTATTTATTTCTGAGTGATCTAGATGCCTACATAAGTAAGGAGGTATAGGTTGACTATCCCTTATCCAAAATGCTTGCTACCAGAAGTGTTTCAGATTTCACATTATTTTTAGGTTTTTGAATGTTTGTATATAGATAATGAGATTTTCTTGAAGATAGGACCTAAATCTAAACACAAAATGCACACCTTATACACATTGTTAGTTGCCATCAAGTTTGTATCTGATTCATAGTGACCATATGTACAAGTGAAACACTATTGTCAGTGCTTCTCTACTATTCATAGGGTTTTCAGTGGCAGATTGTTTTTTGGGAGTGGGTTACTGAGTCCTTCTCCCAAGCCTACAGCTCCTGGTGTTTCCAGGTGGTCTCCCATCCAAGTCTAACCAGGCCCTAAACTCCTTAGCTTCTGGGATTGGACACCACAGTGGTATAGCTGCAGGCCTTATACACAAAGCCTAAGCTTCTTCTTTTTTTTTTTTTTTTTTTTTTTTTTTTTTTTTTTTTTTTTTTGCCGTATTAAGGTGGTATGAACCCAGGGTGCTCCACCAGTTAGCTGTACCCCAAACCCTTTTATATTTTTTATTTTGAGATAGGATATCACTAAGTTGTACAGGCTGCCTCTGGCTTCAAACTCATGATCTTCCTGCCTCAGTCTCCTGAGTCACTGAGATTATAAGCATGCCTGGCAGTGGCTGGCAGCCTAAGGTAATTTTACACAATATTTTAAATAATTTTGTTGATTTTAATTGCTTCCTGTCACATGAAGTCAGGTGTGGAATTTTCCACTTATGGTTTTATGGTGGGGCTCAAGATGTTTTGGATTTGGGGGTATTTCCAGTTTTAGATTTTCACATTAGGGACGATAACCAATAATAATAGTCTGAGGTAACCTAATTAATTGTACCAAATAGATTCTTTTCTTTGTTTTGCAAAATAAACTCAGTAACTCTTCCATAAAAAAATGGCCCTTACCATCAATCCTGATATGCCCTCTACCTTTTCTTAATGCCTCATCCTTGCCAAATTTAAACCATGACTATAAAAACACTATTTCCCAGGCAATGCACACTCCCACATCTTGTGTAATACTCGGGGTCCAGATGAGAGAAATGTTTTTTGCCACCATCTTCCCTGACTCTAAGTCTCACCTTCAGCCCTGTCACCTTGAGCTTAAGAGCACCAGTGGGTTTCTCTTGGAGTCATTTCTTTCTTTGTTAATAAGCACAGAGCAAGGTTGTCATCATTTCTTCAATTTTCTACATGAAATCTTGCAGAAATTCCTTAATGCAAATAGCATCTCTCCTTAGTCTCCATAAACTTTTTCCTTTTACCTTGTTGGGACAGGTTAGTAGCATTTGTAAGGAGGATATAAGTTCTATGTTCTTATTCAGATTACATTCTTGGACCAGTAATCAAGAATTCAGAACTGGAAATCTCAGAACAAGAGAAGAGCAGGTTGAGCTCACTGTGCAAGAAAGTCCTAAGTGGCTGATAGCAGTGTCAACCAGGCTGAAGGCACTTCCCTTAGTGGGAACTCTACAACTAGAGGTAGTGATAATACCACCAAAATTCTTAGGAAACTAAAATTATTTTCTATCTTATAATTATCAAAAATTCCTCTGTTCCATTAAACTTTTCTCATTAGTATTAAAACAATAATGATCTCCTAGGCCATTTTATCCCTAATATTTTGTCTGGATGGAGAGAGGATGAAAAGAATGGAGAAAGGAAGTAAAGAAAGAAGGGAGGGAAAGGGAAAAGGAAAGATGGAGGGAGGAAGGGAAGGAAAGGTGAGAGAAAGAAATATCTTGGTGCTTATTATCCCAAGGGTTTGATTGAAGTTTATCATCATAATAGGGTATAAAAAAAGAACTTCTTCAGTCTGAGAGCTGAAGGCCCGAAGCTACGGAAAGTGGTGCTCAGTATCTCACATGACAAACAGAGCACTCACCAGGTGCATTCTTCAGGGCTAACCAAGTAGTGGTAAAACCTTCCTACTGTATTAACACTTCTCCTCAAGATATTTCAACCCATGTGTCAATAAGGTGGCCCAACCAGGCAAGGGAAATACAAGCACTGCAGTCAGCTGATAGGGTGGTTGAGGCAACTGAGAGGGGCTGAACTGTATGAGCCAGTACCACTAAAGAAAGCATAAAGATATTAACCCATCTCATCCTTTCTTGACCTCCACAATGAGAAAAAGTAAGTCTTATTGGGGGAGGTATTATAGAACCAGAGCAGCCCCATACCATACTTCAATGTGAAAGAGTCACCACTAAACACTCCCACAACAGGTCTTTGAGTCACAAGTCTAGCCACCAATGGGCAGTTGAAAATCTTCAATTGAATCTGAGGTTGCATGCAATACAGTGACTGGACAGAACGTCCAATGACTGTAAGTGATTATGGTTCCTGTGTAAGGTGTCATTCAGAGATGGTTTTCTAGAGGAGTTGGGAGATGCCTCATACCAAAGTTGGGAGCAGTGACTAGAGAGAAAAAACATTTTTCTAGCTTGCCTCTCAGCATGATCATACTCCTCAATAAATAGGTTTATAGAAGAGCAAAACAGAATGTGCTGCTGTCTTCATGAAAAGTCTAATTGGACCCACTATTTACTTGAATCTCCACATCTGATTCTATAGAGATATCACTTCTGCCTACATATTATCTAACTCACTCAGTCTATTGTTTCTCAAGTTTAGTGGTTCCAGGTTAAATAATATGATTCTTTCATAACTAATTCCTGATCATCTTCCTTTAAAAATAGCTAGTGGGTAGGCAGACAGATCCAGCTCCCACATCACATCTTTACAGTGATTATGGATTTTTAAATGGGGCTTATTTGGAGAAAAACAAAAACAGTGGAGCAAAGGCAAGAGATAATTGCCAACTCATTTCCCTGAACTTAATTATATCATATTCTAAATTGAATAGTAGGATGTGTCAGGTTGTATAGTTTTTATTTGTTGCTGTTGTTAGGGGGTTGACTACATTTGTGGAAAGAGATGATGGAAAACCTCAATATCAAATGTCAGAACAAGATCAGGTGCTGATTGCGGATCAGACCATCAGCTGCTCATATGTAGGTTCAAACTGAAACTGAAGAAAACTAGAACAAGTGTACAAGAGCCAAAGTATGTCCTTGAGTATATCCCACCTCAGTTCAGAAACTACCTCAAGAATAAATTTGATGCATGAGACACTAATGATCAAAGACCAGATGAGTTATAGCATGACATCAAAGACATCATTCACAAGAAAAGCAAAAGGTTATTAAAAAGACAGGAAAAAAAAAGACCAAATTACATGTAAAAAGAGACTCAGAAACTTGCTCTTGAACATCGAGCACCTAAAGTAAAAGGAAGACATGATGAAGTTAAGGAACTAAGCAGAAAATTTCAAAGGATAGCTTGAGAAGAGAAAATCAAATATTATAATGACATGTGAAAAGACCTGGAGATAGACAACCAAAAGGGAAGAATATGTTCTGTTTTTCTCAAGCTTAAAGAATTGAAGAAAAAATTCAAGCCTCACATGGCAATATTGAAGGATTCTATCAGGAAAATATTAAATGATGCAGAAAAAAATCAAAAGAAGGTGGAAGGAATACACAGAGTCATTGTACAAAAAAGAATTGGTGGATGACCAGCTATTTCAAGAGGTACATATGATCAGGAATCAACGGTACAGAAAAAGGAAGTGGAAGCTATCCTGAAGGAATTGGTGAAACACACGGCTCTAGGAATTGGTGGAATATCAATAGAGATCTTTCAGCAAGCAGATACAACACTGGAGGTGCTCACTTGTTTAAGCCAAAAAATTTGGAAAACAGCTACCTGGCCAAGTGACTGGAAGAGATCCATATTTGTGCCTATTCCCAAGAAAGGGGATCCAACTGAATGTGGAAATTATTGAACCATATCATGAATATACATACGCAAGAAAAATTTTGCTAATGATCATTCAAAAGCAACTGCAGCAGTATATAGACATGAAATTGCCAGAAAATGAATCTGGACTCAGAAGAGGACATGGAAACAAGGACATCATTACTAATGTCAGATGGATATTAGCCAAAAGCAGAGAATAGCAGAAAGATGTCTACGTATGTTTTGTTGACTATGAAAAGGCATCTGACTGTGTGGATCATAACAAATTATGGATAACACTGTGAAGAATTAGAATACCAGAGCACCTAATTGTACTCATGAGGAATCTGTACATGGACCAGGAGGTAGTCATTTGAACAAAACAAGGAAATATTGCTTGGTTTAAAGTCAAGAAAGTTGTGCATCAGACCTGTATCCTTTCACTGTAACTTTTCGATCTCTATGCTGAGCAAATAACCCAAGAAACTGGACTTTATGAAGAAGAATGTGGCATCATGATTGGAGGAAGATTTGCTAACAACCTGTTTTATGCAGATAACACAACTCTGCTTGCTGAAATTGAAGAGGATTTGAAACATTTACTGATGAAGATCAAAGATCACAGCCTTCAGTATAGATTGCACCTCAATATCAATGAAACAAAAGTCCTTACAGCTGGGTCACTAAGCAACTTCATGATACATGGAGAAAATATTGAGGTTGTCCAAGATTTTGCTTTATTTGGTTCTACAATCAACACCCATAGAAGCAGCAGTCAAGAAGTCAAAAGATGCATTACATTGGGAAAAGCTGTTTCCAAAGAAATCTTTAAAGTGTTGAAAGGTAAAGACATCACATTGAAGACGAAGGTGCTACTACTCATGTCATATTTTCAGTCATATCATATGGTTGTGAAAGCTGGACAATGAATAAGGGAGACCAGGGAAGAATTGATGCTTTTGAATTATGATGCCAGAGGTGAATATTGAATATACCATGGACTGGCAAAATAACCAACAGATCTGTCCTAGAAGAAATGCAACCAAAGTGCTCCTTGAAAGCAAGATGGCTAGACTGCATCTTACATATTTTAGACATGTAGTCAGGAGAGACTAATCCCTGGAGACAGACATCATGTTTGGGAGAGTGGCGGGTCAATGATAAAAAGGAAGACCCTCAACTATATGAATTGACAACAAGGCTGCAACAATGGGCTTAAACATAAAAAAAAAATCATATGTCTGGCACTGAATCAGGAAGTGTTTTGTTGTGTTGTACATAGAGTCACTTTAAGTTGGACTTGACTTGATGGCACCTAACAACAACAACATAGTTTTTAGCAGAGTGATTGAGAAGTGACATAGCTCAATAGAATTTATGTGGCTTCTGGAGTTACCTTGCCTGATAGGTGAATAGTTACAGGTGAGTGGCTTTAACTTAGTACCTCAATTTCCTAATATGCTTAGTGGAGAATGTAATAATGGTATTTCTACTAAATGATAGAGTAGTAAGGGAAATAAGACATTTAAGTACCTATAACAGTGCCTAGCACATAAGAACACATTATTAGCCTTATACATTAATATCATCTTCATCGTCATTCTCAGTCTATAGGAAGACCTCACAGCAGATTTGAGATCTTTAGTCTTCAGTTGTTTCTGAGATTTTAGAAGCACTTTGGGGCTGAGTTCACACAGGGCAGGATTTGCAAGAAAAAGGAAGGGGTCTGTTTCTGACCTTGAGTCTCTGGCCTATTGAACAGGACTGTTGCCCTTTAATTTTCTTTGCCCCTTGACATTGTACAGATAGATGTTTATAGATGTGGGAATGAGATAGTAAACCTCTTGTACTTACCATACTAATATGAAATCAAATCTGAATTAATTTACCCAGGGCAGTGTTCTGATTAGCCATGAATCCCTCCCAGCAGGGACTATATTTCCATTGCTAGTATTGGGCATTCAATACACACACGTAGGTGAATAAGTGAATTTTCCAAATGCTGGTGTTTTAAGGTGTATGTAGTACATTACAGCCACAGTAAACATTGTCAGTTCACGGAGACAAGGAGATAAACCTTTGGCTAGGCTCCATGCTTTTGAAAGTCTGTGCTTTCTCTTCCCCCATAGCTCCATACACTCTATGTAAAAGTGTTTCTGAGCTGGAATATGACATGGAAAACAACCTGGGCCTCTCTTATAGAAGACCCTAGGTTGTACACCTCAACCAAGGGCTTCATTTGGAGGGGATAGAAGAGATGCTAATTTCTCTCTGCCTCTTCAGTCATTGGGAAAACTTTCAGCATTATGTTGTATTCCTGATATCTGTCTGTTCCTATGAACAATTGCTATGCCAAACCCTTCAGCTGTACTGAGTGGGCTCACTTTTCAGAATGCCATCAGCAAATTGAGTTATCAGCATATGCTTTTGACTCACATCTGATTTGAGTGGAGTGTGGAGTGTGTGTGTGTCTGTCTGTCTGTCTGTCTGTCCTGTCCCATCTGTGTTAAAGTTTTATTTTCTGAGTCTCATGAGTTAGAACACAGGGATAAATAGGCATCCCTGCATAGGAATGCAAAGCCATTGACTATTTGGAGTCTTGATTTTGATTTTCTTACCACATTTAAAGTGCACACAAGACCAAGCGAAAGTAATCCAGAGGGACAATGAGACAAGTGGAAAGAGGATAGGGGAAAGAAATAGCTAGAATTGGAGAGTACATGCCAAGGTGTGATACAAATAACGTTCAGACACATGGCCATCAGAGTTGATCCTTTACATGGAGGCCTCTACTTTTTAATCCCATGACTAAGCTTTTTATATGTTTCAAATTTCCATGCCTATCTGCACATGGTTTTAGGAAGGATTAGAAATGCATTGAGCCTCATCATAGCAGGTTAGGTGAAAGCAGATGCAAAGGAGCTGTTTTGTGCATTTGTGCGGTTGATTCTGATGACAGCCTTGCTGCCATCCCAGGCCACAGAGATGAAAACGGTGCTGTTATGCACAAACTGCAGTGCCAGCGCTGGGAGGCAGAAAGGAGCAGATCAAACCACACTCCAGCATTTGTTCCTTGTTTAATGAACAGCTGGCTCCTGGTGGGAAACTTTGGAGATACGTGCCTATTAAGAGGTATCTGCCTCTCTTCTATAAGGTCTCCTTTTCATTGTCTTATTTGTCATGGCAAGGGGCTTTTAACAAAAACAGAATACTTGACTCTGTGGGAAATCTGTTCCTTCTGCCTCTGCTTCTTCCTCCACCGGATGTTCTTATCTGCTGCTTGCAAGGGCACAGGCAATTATAGAGCAATGCATCTTCACCCACACAATTTCAGGCAAATATTATAAAAGGCGTGCAGATGGTACTGAGAAAAAACCTTCTGCCACTTCCACTTCTTTCATTTTAAGGAAGAGATAGCAATTTCTTTTTCAGTAAGCACCCTAACCATTCATTCATTTATGCAGGGAGCCAACAAATGGATCCAGTAGCTCACTGACACTGGTGCTCCTGGGCCACAGGTTTGATACTTAGCACCAACACACTGACCTTCCACCATGGGAGATTTTTAGTAGGCCATTTTGCCCACACACGTCACCCACCTGACTCTTTAGCCCTGCCTTCTGCCCTCCCCCACTTCAATCTTATCACTCTTCCTTTTCCCACTTTTCTCTAGAAAAAATAAGTTATTTTTGTTGCCTTGGGTTCAATTGATACCCTTTGTGTCTGATTTTCTATTCCACTCATTCACTCATTCAACCAAGATGTATTGAAAGCCCATCACCAAAAGAGTAATAAGAATAATCTGCTCTTATGTAGTGCTTATTTTGTGCTCTTTATATATGTTTATATTATCTCTTTGATTTTTGCAACAGTTCCATGAGGAAGATATTGCTATTGATGCCCATTTTCGAATGAGGACATTGAAACATGATAAAGTGCCTTGGCTCAAAGTCACAAAACTGCTATAACAGGAACATTTTTGACTAAAGGTAATGGGTAACCTAATTTATAGTGGCTGAAACAAATAGTCATTTGCTTCTCTTATATAACAATCAGCTGGGCCAGTTATGGTGGCATACGCCTGTAATCCCAGCAACTAGGCAGGCAGAGACAGGAGAATCACAGGTTCGAGGCCAGAGGCAGACTGCATAATTTAGCAAAACCCTGTCTCAAGATAAAATATAAAAAATGGGCTTGGGGTGCATCTCAGTAGTAGAGCACATGCAAAATATGTGCAAGGCCTTGGGTTCAACACCAAGTACCCCCAAAAATAAATAAATGAATGAATAAAAATGAAACAATCAGCTAGGAGGTAATTAGTTTCTAGTGTTGGTTCTGTGGCTCCTCAATGTCTGGACAAGGACCTCTGAGAACTGACTCACCTTTTCCCTCACAAGCACACAATGGCTGTCCTATATCCAAGCATCATGTCCACATTTAAGAAGAAAGAAAAGGTAGTGTCACCTGGAATCTGCTTTTGCCCCTTTCACCAGGAAGTCAAAGCATTTCCAGACTCTCTCTGCAGCTTTCTACTTACCTCTCACTGGCCAACTGTGTCATACTGCAACCCTGCCCCCCAGCAACAAGAGAGACTAAGAAAGTAAAATTTAAGTTTTCTTTTTCTTTGCAAAGTCTCTACAATGGGAGCACTAAGGTAAAAGGGATATTGGAATGTTCATTAGGGCAGCCAGTGAGCAGTGTATATACAGTAGGCAGTTAGTGGCTGCAGTAGGATGTGAGTCTAGGGGCCCAGGACTTGCAAGCACCTCTAACCACCAGGCTTTACTGCACATCCATGTTTCTGATTATTCTATCATGAATAAAAGTGACATAGTCCTGCCTTCATAGAGCCATGAAACAAATAGGTACACAAAGAAGTATATAATTTCAAGTTCCAACAAGAGCTAAGAGATAGAATAACAGATTTTCAAAATACTAAAAATACCTAACAATCTATCATTTTTATCATTGTGGGCTATGAGAACCCCAGCAGCCAGTATTGGGAACTGATGTTCTTTATATAGAAACTCTTCATCCTAGTTCAGGGATTGGAAGACTTAATATTGTTAAAATGTCCATATTACCCAAAGTGATCTACAAATTTCATGTAGTTTCTATTAAAATATCAATGGCATTTTTGGAGAAAGTGACAAATACAAACTAAAATTCATATGGAACCCTAAAAGACCCTGAATAACCAGAACAATTGTGATAAACAACCAACTAGAGGCATCACATGTGCTGATTTCAAAATATATAACAGAGCAATTGTTATTAAAACTGCTTTTGTTGTTAGGTACCATCTAGTCGAGTCCGACTCATAGCGACCCTATGTACAGCAGATCGAAACACTTCTCAATTCTGTGCCAGGCACACAATCTTATTTATATTTAAGCCCATTGTTGCAGACACTGTGTCAATCCATCTTGTGGAGAGTTTTCCTCTTTTTCATTGACCTGCCACTCTCCCAAACATGATGTCTTTCTCCAGGCATTTATCTCTCCTGACTACATGTCCAAAATATGTAAGACGCAGTCTGGCCATTCTTGCTTCCAAGGAGCACTCTGGTTGCACTTCTTCTAGGACAGATCTGTTGGTTCTTTTGGCAGTCCATGGTATATTCAATAGATGTCTCCAGCACCATAATTCAAAAGCATCAATTCTTCTCCTGTCTCCCTTGTTCAATGTCCAGCTTTCACAACCATACGATGCGACTGAAAATACCATGGCATGATTTAGATGCACCTTCGTCTTCAGTGTGACATCTTTGCTTTTCAATACTTTAAAGAGATCTTTTGCCACAGCTTTTCTTAGAGCAATGCACCTTTTGATTTCTTGACTGCTGCTTCCACGGGTGTTGATTATAGAGCCAAGCAAAGCAAAATCTTGGACAACCTTAATCTTTTCTCCATTTATTGTGAAGTTGCATACTGGCCCAGTCACAAGGATTTTTGTTTTGTTGATGTTTAGTCGCAAGACAGACTGTAGGGCAACAGAACAGAATAAAAAGCCCAGAAATAAATCCATGCATATGTGACCAACTGATCTTCAGCAAGGGTGCCAACACAATTAGCAGATAGTCTCTTCAGCAAGTGGCACTAGGGAAACTGGTTCTGTACAGGCAAAAAAAAAAAAAAGAAAGAAAGAAAGAAAAAAAAGAAAGAAAAAATTACAGCATATATTACTCACAAAAATTAACTCAAATGGATTAAAGATGTAAATGTAAAACCTGAAACTATAAAATCTTGGAAGAAAATATAAGGGAAAAGTTCCATGATACTGGTCTTGGCCATGATTTCATGGACATGAAAGCACAATCACAGTAACACAAGCAAACTGCAAGTGGGACCACATCAAACTGAATAGCTCTGCACAGCCAAGGAAACAGCCCACAAAAGAAAAAGGCAGCCTGTTGAATAGGAAAAAAGTATTTTCAAACCAAATATCAACTAAGGGGTTAATCTCCAAAATATATAAGGAATGCCTACAACTCAAAATAACGCAACTTTAATGCAACTTTAAAATGGGCTAAAGACTTGAAGAGACATTTCTCCAAAGCAGACATACAAATGACCAAGTATATAAAAAGATGCTAAGTATCACCAGTCATCAGGAAAATGCAAATCAAAACAACAATGAAGTATCACCTCATACTTATTAGAATGACTATTAGCAACAACAACAACAACAAAAATCCCCTAATGTTCTCACCACCAAAAAAGTATGCAAAGGATTTAATCAATGATTTAACCATTTCACAGCATATATGTATATCAAGACATCACACTGTACACTGCAAACCCAGATGATTTTTGTTGATTATACCTCAATATATCTTGGGACAGAAAAAAGAGAGGTGTTGACAAGGATGTGGATAAACTGAGCCTATTACATTGTTGGTGGGAGTGAAAGATAGTGCAGCTGCTATGGAAAACAGTGTGAAAATGCCTCAAATAATTTAAAAATATAACTACTAGATGGCAAAGATACTCCACTTCTCAGTATATGTCCAAAGGGAATAAAATCAATATCTCAAAGTGCTGTCTGTACCCCCATGTTCATTGCAGCACTATTCATAATAGCCTAGTTAGGGAAACAACCTAAGTGTCTGTCAACAGATGAACAGGTAAAGAAAATGTATATATGTCCAATGGAAATATCATTCAGCCTTCAAAAAGAAGAAAATCTTGCCATTTTCAATAACATGGAAGGACCTGGAGGGTATTGGGCTAAGTAAAATCGGCCAGATGCAGAAAGACAAATACTGAATGATTTCACTTATATGTTAAATCTAGAAAAGTCAAGCTTAACGATTCTAACAGAGAGTATAAGGGTAGTTACTAGGGGCCAGGGAAGGTGGAGAAATAGATGTTGGTGAAAAAAATACAAGATTTCAATTGTAAGAGGTATTAGATTCTAGCCATCTAATATATAGCCTTGTAACTATGGTTAATAATACTACATTGTATACTTGGAATTTGCTATGACAGTAGGTTTTATGTGTTCATAATTCCAAATAAGGAATTTTGTGAGGTAACTGATATGTTAATTAATTTGACTGTGGTAATCATTTCACAATGTGTATCAAATCATTGCCCCACATCTCTGTCACCTTGTTGTGCTGTGGGATTGGGGGTTGCTGTGATGTTGAAAGGTATGCCGCTGATATTTCAGATACCAGCAGGGCCACCCATGGTGGACAGGTTTCAACTGAGCTTCCAGACTAAGACACATTAGGGAGAAGGACTCTGAAGCCCACTCCCAAAACAATTAGCCATTAAATATCCTATGAAGAGCAGAGAAGCACTGACATAGTGCCAGGCATGGCACAGTGTCAGGTAGTGTTTCATTCTGTTGTACATAAAGTCACACTTTAAGTTGGACCCAACTTGACAGCACCTAACAACAACATAAAAAATCAAATCATAACATTGTGTGCCTCAAACATAATTTTAATTTATCAGTCATACCTCAATGAAGCTGAAATTTTTTTTGAAAAAATAGAACTACCACATGATCCAGCAATGCCACTTCTGGGTATTTTTCCAAAATAATTGAAATCAGGATCTCAAAGAAACACATAACATCTCAACACTTAATGCAGCACTAGTCACAAAAGCCAAGACATGCAAACAAGCAAAATGTCCATCAGTGGCATGTAGGTAAAGAAATTGTAGCATGTGTGTGTGTACATATATACACAGACACACATATATGCAATGGAAAATTATTAAGCCTCAAAAAATAAGGAAATCTTGCCATTTACAGTAATGTGGTTGAACCTTGAAGACATATGCTAAGCAAAATAAACCAGCTGTAGAAGGACAAATGCTGCATGATCTCACCTTTGTGAGATATCTGCAGTAGTCAAACTCATACAAGCAGAGTAGGACAGTGATTGCCAGTGGCTGGGTATGGCAACAGGAAATTGCTAATCCACAGGCATCAAGTTTCAGTTTTGCACAAGTTGATTCTAGCCATCTGCCCTACAACACTGTGCCTATCATTGACAATACTGTCTTGGATGTTTAAAAGTTTTTAAAAGGTTGTTGTTGTTGTTGTTGTTGTTGTTGTTGTTGTTGTTAGGTGCCGTCGAGTCGTGTCCGACTCATAGCGACCCTCATAGGGTTTTCAATGGCAGATTGTTTCAGGATTGCCTTAGGAGTGGGTTGCCACATCCTTCTCCCATTTTAAAAGGTAGATCTTCACATTAAGTATTACTATGATGAAATTTTTAAAAAGCAGCTATTCACCCTGACTCTGAAGTCCTTAGCTCCAGCCCCTCACTCTACAGTCCATCCTGCTGATCATTATTATTGTTTTATTTTTAAGTGTTTTTTTCTTGCCTTTTTTAGTGTTCCTTTACTCTTCTGTTTCTCTTCTTCTTTTCTTTTACCCACACATTTCTTAGTATTTTACTAGATATTCCAACAAGAGGGACTAGGCTCTATTCTTGCAAGTGGACATTGTTCCTATTTTGGCTTCTAAAGAGTTAGCAGGCTGGGAATTAGCTCAATTGGTAGATCACTGCTCTGCAGTCTTTGAGGTCCTGAGTTCGATTCCCAGCACCGTGAAAATGGGAGAAGGATGTGGCAATCCACTCCCAAGGCAATCCTAAAACAGTCAGCCATTGAAAACCCTATGAGGGTCGCTATGAGTCAGACATGACTCGATGGCACCTAACAACAACTACAAAGAGTTAGCAAGAGATCATAACCTTCCTGAAAATCCATGTGCAACCACAAGCCTCAAACAGCATCCACCTTGTCTCCTTCACATTGTGGGAGAAGAAAATCAAGTAAGAATTATTAGTAAACTCAGGAGTGCAGCAGCTCTAGCCACTGCATGCTTTGGGACAGCCAGCCAGGCGGTGCAGAACTGGGAGATCCCAGACTATCCACATGCCCTTTAGAAGTGGTGCTGGCTGAAAAGCAATCTTGTAGCCTACAGCCTACCATCTGCCCAACAGTTAAACTATACGTAGGTTAGAACAGCACCATCTTTTTCCCTCCCCTTCGATCCTGACCTTTTTTTTTGTGGTGTGTAATAAATCATGGATATAAGAGATTGAACTTTGACCTAACATCAAAATTTACCAAGATTTGATATTTCATAACCTTTTGCATTTTGCCAAAGTATCCTGTCCCAGAAAATTTATTTCTCTGACCCAGATTCCAATATAATATATGCAACATCTGGCATCACCACCAAGATGCAGAGGCCCAGCTGGCTCAGCAGCAGAATACAGAATGGCCAGGGCACACTGTAAGCACATGAGCTATTTTGTTTCCAAAAAATGGAATTGATCATCAACTCCAGTTTGTGTACCCATGGATTTATACGAAGGTCAAACTACTAGTGTGAGCCCTTGGCTGTGCTCTGAAGAGTTCTCTACCCTTGTCCACTGAAAGGATGATTCAGCCATGAATGCAGATGAATTGCTGCAGTTTTTCTTGCTTACTGACTTTCATGGAAAATTTAAAGCTCCAGATGCCTAACAGGTGTATATCTCAGCTGCCAAAGGTTTTTAACTCTGGCTGTACTAAATGTAGCAGTGAGCTAGTTGGTGAGGGCAGGGGCTTCCCTTCAGAGACTCAGGGACAGTTTTATCTGTTAAAGATTAACAATTCCTATTTCTGTTATAACTCACAAGCAGATCATAACCACTGATTTCACTTTGGTTTTCTTATCTCAGCAATTACATTTTAGCAGTAGTAGTGCATAAAGATTGTGCAGTAAATGAAAAAATCCACTAGGTGGTTCTGGTGCGCTTCTAACCAGAGGCAAACAATACCACATAGCTTACTCTATTCCTTTGTGTTCCAAATTTAAAGCAAAATATGAAAGTGACAATGTTGGCATTATTGTTGTTTAATGATAATTCTAGATTTTTTTTACGGCACTTAGGGGGCCAAACCCAGGGCCTCATGCATACTTTGCAAGTGCTCTACCACAGAGCTGCACCTCTGCCCTTTTCTTATTTTTTATTAAGACAAGGTCTTGCTAAGTTATGCAGGCTGCCTCTGGCCTTGAACCTGTGGTCCTCCTGCGCCCTCCCTGCCCCACCTCCCAAATCACTGTGATTACTGATGTGCACCACTGCACAGGGCTAATTCTACATTTTATGTAAGTAGTTATTTGTAGTGATCGATCAGAGACTAAGGTGCTCTAGAGAATTGAGGATTTTTTTTTTCTATCTCTTTTCCATAGACACATGAGGGCTACATTTTAAGTTTTTAATCTTTTTATGGTTAATAAAATTTATTAACTTATGTACCTATGCTCATATGATATGTATAACATCATTTTCTCACCACTCATTTGCTAATACCTGTCATCTAAGAATACAACTCACAAGTTTCTAAGAAATGTATTATCTTTTATGAGGCTTTCCTTCAGCTTAAAACAGTACAATCCTCTCTCTCTCTCTCTCTCTCTCTCTCTCTCTCTCTCTCTCTCTCTCCATCTATCTCTTTCCATCTCTCTCCCCTCCTCTCTCAATTTTGTTTATTGATTGATGATACTAGGGGCTTGAATTCAGGGCCACACGAATGCTAGGCAAGTGCTCCACCACTGAGCCACATCCCTAGCCCATCTTTCATTGTTGAGACAAAGTCTCTCTCGCTAAATTGTTCAAACTGCCTCTGCCCTCAAATGCTCAATCCTTCTGCCTTAGCCTCCCGAGTTACTGGGATTGCAGGCATGTGCCATGGCACCCAGCTGCAATCATTTTTAACATTCTTGATGATTGTTTTCCTTATTATTTTCAGTATCCTTTTAAAAAGATGATACAGGTTTACAATTTCCTTAGAATCCTCATTAGAAAAATTTATGTAATGGTTTAGAATATAATACTAAATAAAGATAACTAAAATATACTTAGATCACCCATGCTCTGGAAATGATCACAAATTCTTAATCTCTTATCCAGTTTCCCCTTAAATCCTTCCAGTTCCAGTGTCTTTCTAGTAAGGATCATTATGAAATGTCAGATGTCTTCCTCCCAAACAGTCTGGGTAAATTCCCACAGTGCCAGACACAGCGCTGTGTTCTCAGGACAGATGACAGCTGTTCCCTTCCTGCCACACTATAAAAGAGGCACAAGGACAGGTTCCACATAGGACACCAAGCAAATATGCCATCACCCTTGAAAAGGTTCCAAACCAGAAGACAGGCCAAGGTAATATTCATGGATATTATCAGAGGTAATTAAAATGGCTGATTTTTCATTTCAAGCAAAAAGAAACATGGTCAATTCTAAAGTGAATGCAAACTCCAAAGAACCTAGAGATGAGCCATTTTTAGCAAAATAAATTAGGAATATTTCAGTAATCATTACGTGAAAATAAGCCTGGCACAGTGGTGCATACCTTTAATCGCAGCAGCTCTGGAGGCTGAGGGAGGAGGTTCATGATTTCAAGGCTTGAGGCAGCCTGTGTAATTTAGTGAGACCCTGTCTCCAAACAAAAAAATTAAAAAATGGGCTGGGAGCGCAGCCCAGTAGTAAAACTCTTGCAAAGTGTGTGTGAAGCCCTGGGCTCAACCCCCAAGTAACAACAACAACAACAACAACAACAATAACATGAAAATACTTGAATATCAAAAGATTGAACAGAACATAGTTCCCTGAGATGATAGGAATAATCAATACCAGGCATTTTCTGACTGTTACTTACTATGCCACTTAAATGTTCAAAAATTGATCACTAGGAAGATTATAATTTTAATATTTAGTTTTATTTTTAGTGACAAGTTAGAACTAATTTTTGTTTCAACTAGTTCAAACAAGTCAGAAAAATATAAAATACAATATGAAAGAGCCCCTTTGTCATTTTTCCACTGTCTTCTCCCTGCCCAATCCCAGTCCCCAGAGAAAGAACCTTTTAAAAATAGCTTGGTATATATCCTTCCAGTAATTCTAATAAATGTATGTTAATGTGTATGATACATTTTGGGTATATTGATGGGGATATTTTTGGGGTAAAATTTTAGTGTATTATGTTTCTTTTTAATAAAATAAATTTGAATATACCACCTATGTTGTTGTTGTCCTTGAATTTCTACAATTTTAATAAATATCTATCCAATTAATTAATCTACCAGTATAGCCCTACTAACGCTATGACCTAAGTAGCCCATCAAGTGGTGTGACAAGCAAACAAATACTGCCTAGCAACTGAACAGTAATTTCAAAATATCTCAAGGTCTTCAAACACTGTGAAGAGTATTCAATATTCACATAGTATTTCTTAACATCCTCTTTTTGAACCAGTCTAGATGGCAGAAACTTCTTTGAAGAGCTGGGGAGCAGGGAGGAAACCTGAGTGGACAGATTCTTTTTAGTGAGTCTAAGAAGGAGAAGACCTAGAAACACTCAGACCCTAGTATATTTGTCTTGGCATATATAAGAGATTGAAATTTTAAATTACATTAGAAGAAGATTCTTTTACCTTACCATGGTCAGGGACACTGAAAGTTCTTGTGTAGCCATTGATTGACATCCAGAGTTCCTTCATGATGAAGATCCTAACTGGTGAATTTCTCTTGCTTTCATCTTCAACTTGGAAACAATTTCACCCTTTTAGGTCTGAATTTTAAGCTTTGTAAGGTAGAACTAGAGCATCATTTATTCTAGGGATAAATTTTTTTCACCACTGAATCAAAACACTTCTGAGAGCCAAGAATGGTGGTTCATGCCTATAATCCCAGCACTTGTGAGGCTGAAGCAGGAGGATCACAAGTTCAAGGCCTAAGCAAGTTCTAGACTAGTCTGGACTCTGAGACCCTGTCTCAAACAAATAAACAAAAAGACGGCACTTCTAAATATTCTACACACTGACGCATGAGCTATGATTTTTACAACAGGGCCTATCTCCAGCCCCAGATGAGCTCCAGAAGTTCCTCCATCAGTTCTTTCAGTGAATCTTTCTGCAGGTGATGTAGTTTATCCACATGTATTTACTCATCAGTTCTCATTTGATGATTCAAGGGAACCCTCTAAGTATCTGTGAAGTTCTCTCTCTCACTTTCTTTCCTTCTGCCAATCATCTCCTTCCCTTCTCCCTCCTTCGTGGACTCTTCCCTGCAAACTCTAATTGCACTGGTCCCTCTGGGCTCCCAGTTATGTCTTCTGAACTCTGGGGAGTATAGGAGTCCCCCTAGGTACCACCTTCCTGAACTTCAGTCTGGAAATTCTCTCATCCATTGGTGCATCATAAGATTCCAGTCTCTGAAAGATCACTGACCTTCATTTTGTGAAGTCCAATGTCTTACAATCCATTGTTTCATATATTTCTGGGTTCTTTAGTTTTTCTAGATTGGTGAATGAGTTTTGTCCCTGCGACTTCATCTTGGCCAAAAATTGGAGCCCATATATTGAAAACCACTGATTAAAAGCATGAGTTCCAGAACCTGACCATCTGGATTTCATTCCAAGTCTGCTACCTAATAGCTGTAATGTTCAGTAATTCATTTACCTTCTTTATCCTCAGTTTCCTCACTTATTTTTTTTTTTTTTTTTAGGTACTGGGGTTTGAACTCAGGGCCTCACACCTGCATGCTTTGCAAGTGCTGCCACTGAGCTGCACTCTCAGCCCATTTTTTTTTTTTTTTTTTTTTTTTTTTTTTTTTTTTTTTTTTTTTTTTTTTTACTTTTTGAGACAACATCTCGCTAAGTTACACAGACTGTATCTGGTCTCAAACTTGTGATCCTCCTGCTTCCACCTCCCGAGTCTCTGGGATTACAGATGTGTGTTACCGTGCCCAGCTCTAGTTTACTCACTTTTAAAATGAGGGTAACAATAACATTCCATAGGATTGTGGTACATTAATACACATCTTTAAAACTGGCACATGGTAAAACTCGCTGTAGGTTAGATAGTAGTATTATTTTCAGTATAGTAGAGGTTATAACATTATCTCAAAAATTAGATAAACTAGGCATTTTTTCAAGGCATATTTTTGGGACACAATATGTACTAATGACTTTCCTGGCTAAAATAGCAATTATTTCATATAGCCTCTTTAATTCCTTCACTCAGAAAATTAAAAACAAAGCTGCACATTTATTATTATTTTCTTCATAATTTACACAGTTGTGAGTTGAATTATATTTCCTTAAAGCACTAACCCCAGAATGTGACTGTTTTGGAGATAGGAATTTTGAAGAGACAATAAGTTAAAATGAGGTCATTAGGGTGGGCTCTAATCCAATATGATTAAGGAAAGGAAATTAGGATACAAACATGCACAGAGGGGAAGAGCATGTGAAGACACAGGGAGAAGATGGTCATCTGCAAACCAAGGAGAGAGAGCTTGGAAGAAATCAACCCTGCTGACATCTCCTCTCAGATTTCAGGCACAGGCACAATTACTGATCATTATTTGCCCCCATTATAAGTATAATGAGGTTTAAAAACTTGCCTTATAATGGAAGGATACAGCTACACACACATACACACATACATAAGCACTTCAAAAACAGGAACATTATACTAAAGTAAGACAGTATTTTAATTAACTATAATGTGATACTTAATAAAGTAAATTTATATAAGAATTACTTCATAATTGGAAACTGACATTTCAATCTAACTATGACTTATTTTGCTATTTCAAATCACATTCCTGTGACTAGAGCTGAAATGAATATGCTAGACTTCCATTAGGAAGATTAAATATCATTTTATATATAGTTAGTAATGTATTTACTTCACAGGGCAAATTAATGAAGTAAAATTAATGTTAATTAGATTTTTAAACAGAGTTGAAAGTATTCCATAATTCACAGCTTTATCCTGCACAATATTCATCATTTTGCTCTTAGTATTTAGCCCAAGAATTGACTCCTTAAGTACCAAGATATATCACAAGTGAAGAATAAAATCTTTCCTGCAGCTCACTGTTTCTTTGGAGTATTTTTGAAAGCCACTTGTGTTCAGCTGTTCATAAAGAAATGAAAAAGTCATCTGATTACGATCCAAGCAGCAAAAAAGCTGTGATGGCTGATCAATATATGGAAAGGAGCTTGTAAAGCACATGCCATCACTGTTACCTATAAAGTAGAGGAATCCTTCAAAGGAAAACACCTGCGAAGAGCCACGTTTTTCTATCCTTCATCAATAACTCTCAAGGGTAACAACAGCAAATGAAAAAGACCTCAAGAACCCAAACCTACAATTGGATGTATTGATATTCAGAGCATTCCCTGTTTTGAAGATAGGAAAGAAACAACTACTTTAAAATATCCTCTTCTGTTCCAAAAAAAATAGTCCAAAGGCCTCAAAACAGGTCAAAGAGAAACATTCTCTCATAGTCTCTAAGTTCAGAAAGATTCTGTAGATGAAATATAAACTTCAGAAACTATTTGAGGGAAATAAAAAAGTTGAGAACAAGACAGGCCAGATAGACCCTTGCTCATGGAGCTTTCATTCTAGTAGAGAAAGACCACAAGCAGGTTAGCAAATAGATAGTTTTAGATAAGAACAAGCATCACTAATAAAAATTAAACAAGCTAATGGATGGGGTAGAAGTAGAGCACTATTTCAAGTTGAGTCATCAAGGAAATTCTCCTGAAGGAGGACACATTTGATCTGAGTTCTGAATGCTAAAGGAGCCAGTCTTGCCAAGAGATGTAGGAAGAGCTTTCCAGGGAGAGGGACATAGTAAATGTGAATGTCCTGAGACAGGAAAAAGTGAGTATTTCAAGGAACAGAAAGACACTTAGTGTGGCTAGAATTTGGTGAATGTCAGGAGGATAAGTTCAGAGAGGTGAGCGGGAGCCAGTAAAGACAACTTGTCCTGTAACCTGCTGCTGCCCCACACTCCACAACCCCTGGGGCATGTTTGTTTATGCCATCCATCTGTCACTTCATATGCACTGTCTGCTAGTATGATCTTTGTCCATATAAATGTTCTATTTTCCCAACTAGATTATAAGTTGCCTAGCAGGAAGACTGGATGTTCTGATCTGTAGATCCCACAGTGTTTTATGTGTAGGTGTTTTATATATAAGTTTTGTTTGTATGCATGTGTGTATGTATAAAAATACACTGCATATAGACAATATAGATTAGTGGTTAATAATTTAATCCCTAGAACCAAACTGCCTAGAATCAAATATTGGCTTTTATTATTTACTAGCTATGACTTAGTAGCTTATTAACTTTCAGCAAGTTAACTTCCCAGTGACTTTGTTTCCTCATCAGTAAATGAGAGGATAAACTGTACCTGCTGCATGGGGTAGTTGTGAGGATTAAATCAATTACCAAATTGTGTAACGCTTAATGCTTATACACTAAACTATTAGTTATCATTATTATTAGATTGTTCATTGATTTGCAGGTAATCTACAAGACAATCATAATCATGTACTACATCATTATATTTACTTTCAAAAATTCCTTGAATACTTGACTTATATTAATACAGATTACATACATAATGGCTAGGTTTTAGCTCAGTTGGTAGAGCGCTGCTCTGAGCTTTCTAAGGCCCTGAGTTTGATCCCTAGTACCACAAAAATAGGAGAAGGACGTGGCAGCCCACTCCCAAAACAACCCTAAAACAATCAGCCATTGAAAAACCTCTGAGGGTCACTATGAGTTGGACCCGACTTGACAGAACCTAACAACAACATGAGCCTGCAGCCATAGCTCTGTGGCATCTGATCCTGTCAGATCTTGGAAGCTAAGCAGGGTCAGGCCTGGTTAGTACTTGGATCAGAGACTGCCTGGGAACACCAGGTGCTGTAGGCTTGGGAGAAGGGCCTGGCAACCCACTCCCAAAAATACGCCCTTGAAAACCCTAAGAACAGCAGAGAAGCACTGACAGTAGTGTTTCGCCTCTCGTATGTAGGGTTGCTATGAGTTGGATACCAATTTTATGGCGCCCAACAACAACAACAACAACAACAATATACTACAAATACTAATACTAATAATTTAAATTTTAAGTATTTTACTATTAAAACACAGCCTGCAGTGGTAGCCCTGTGGCATCCGATCCCGTCAGATCTCTGAAGCTAAGCAGGGTCGGGCCTGGTTAGTACCTGGATGGGAGACCGCCTGGGAACACCACAAGCTGTAGGCTTGGGAGAAGGACCTGGCGACCCCCTCCCAAAAATCAATCTGCCATTGAAAACCCTATGAACAGCAGAGAAGCACTGACGATAGTGTTTCCCCTGTTGTACAGAGGGTCACTATGAGTCGGATACTGACTTGACGGCACCTAACAACAACAACAACTATTAAAACAACACATATAACTTATCTAATTCATTGGAAGAAGAGCTTTTATAGACCTAAAATAAAACCTTGAAGATAAATTTCTCTTCCAAGTGTCCTAGCTACAAGCAACATATTCAAAGGACATGTTAAATGTATACCAAATGTGGTTTTATTTATCTCCTTGGTAAATCTCTACTCACATATCAACTATAACATATTAAACTTTTCACAGAGATTCACCTGTCAGTTTAATGTCTTCCATAATTTTGATCATAGTTTAAGAATTATTAAGGTTGAACTCATAATGTGTCTGTGTTCACCCAGTGTTCACCCAGTCACCTAGCATCCTTACGCTCATTTCTCTTTCTCAAGTCCCACATCAAACTCATTACCAGTCTCATTGACTGGCTTTCACAAAAGCTTATTTTCTCCTCTCCATTGCTTATTTAAATGTTATTGTTCAGGCCCTAATCAGGCTGCCTCACCTGCTGATACCAGGGCAAACCAGTGAGGCACCATAATTGCAGTGTGGGTGAACTACATAGACAGCACAAGCAGATGGACACCATAATCTTAAACTGAGCGTGTCACATTTGCAGCAAATCACTTCCAACTAGCCCAATATTGACCTAACAAAAACCCAAGATATCACTAGTCAGCAACTCAAATTTTTGCTATCCAATTTAGTATAAACAATTCATGTCTTTCTTAATTGCATAAGTAAAAGTCTCAAAACAACTCTTGTTGGAACTATAGCAGTGGCCTGAGTCCTGTGGCCATTGCTAAGACAATCACTGTAACCCAGGCTGTGATGCTATGATTACCTAGACCTCCCTGCAGGAAGTATTCTCTCCCATAGCCCCTTCTGAGTACATTTTCTGTAGCACTTGTCACTTTGCTTTGTAATTACTTTTCTCCATTACTCTACCTCCACTAGTCTATGAGACTCTCAAAATACTATATTTGCATTCTCAATGCCAAGCTTGTTGGGAAAAAGCAGGCATTAAATAAGTATTGCATAAAATAGTTAATACAGTACCTATTAAAAATGCATTTGATTCTATAGTCATTGAGATCTTCAACTAGTACATGTGACCATGGATATAAAAACATTTCTCCTGGTCACTTTATAAATTGTAAACTACTTTACAAATATGAGGTATTTTTCTTTTCTTACAATTTCAGGAAAAAGTCAAAATCTGTTTGTGTACCATGTAAGTGTCATTGTGACTGTTGCTCTAAAACTTTCAGTATGATGAAATACTTTAGGGATTTGTCTCTGTATTATTTGTCTCTGAATTATTTTACTTTTACTTTTTAAAGAAGTTTTAATTTTTAATTTTAATGAGATTTATCAGCACACTTATGACCTGTTTATTGCACAAACTTCTTATTTGTATTTTACTCCATATATTACATTTATAGAAAAAGCAATTTCTTCGATGATATTCAGACTATTTATCTAGCACAAGAACAAGCATGTCCATTTCTAGATGAAAATACCTTTTATGGCCACGTGCCATGGTGCACTCCTGTAATCCTGGTGATTTAGCAGGCTGAGGCAGGAGGATTGCAAGTTTGAAGCCAGAGGCAGCCAGTACAATTTAGCAAGACTTTGTCTTAAAATTTAAAAATAATAATGATTAAGGGGCTCAGAGTGCAGGTTGATTGCCTCGCATATGTGAAGGGGTTCAACCCCCCAGTAATGAACAGCAACAATGACAAAAACAACCAAAAAAAAAGAAAGAAAGAAAATACCTTTTACCTCTCAGCTGTTCTTTCAGACATGATGACATGATTTAGCATTCAATAAAAAGAAGGCAAAACCCCAAAAAGTAAGAAAAAATTACTTATTTCAAAGAATAAAGAAATTAGTAGAATTAGACCTAGACATGGTCCACATGAAAATATTGGGCAAAGTCCTTAAAATAACTGACTCAAATGTCAAAAGATCCAGTAGAGGAGATGGATAATAAACACAAAAATGTAGAAAATTTCAGCATGCATAAGGAAACTTGGGAATGCACTAAAGAGAAAACAATATCAGAGATGAAGAACTTTTCTGATGGACTCATGATCAGATTGGACACAGCAGAGGAATAGATGAGAGAACTTGAAAATGTGCCAATAAAAATTACCCAAACTGAAACATGAAGAGAGGATAAAGAGTGAAAAAAAATAGAAGCAGAACCTCCAAGAGGTGTGATAAAATATCAAAGGGTCTAGCATGCAAGGACTAGAATGCCTGAAAAAGAAAAATGAGAGAAACCCACAGAAGGAATGTCTGAAGAGTAATGACTAAGAATTTCTAAAATTAATGAAAAATAAGCCACAGATTCAAAACACAGGGAGAACACCAAGCAGAATTAATACAAAGAAACATACTGCTTGACACATTATAGATAAATTGATGAAAACCAATTAAAGAAACAATTTTGCAGTCAGAAATTACACATAGAACAATGAAAAGAATTACAAACTTCTTCTTAAAGCCGGTGAGCTGAAAAACAATGGAACAGCATCTTTAAAATGCTGAAAGAAAAAATAAAAATAAAAAACACTGTCAACACCAAATTCTATAACAGGCAATATATCTTTGAAAGCAAAAGGAAACATAAAGATCTTTTCATATAAACAAAGCAGAAAAAATGTATTGATGGCAGACCTGTGCTAAAAGAAACACTAAAAGTTCTTCAGGCAGTAGAAACACAACACTGGATGGAAATTAGGATCTACACAAAGAAATGAAAAGCACTAGAAATATTAAGTATGAATAATGAAGGACGTGTTTTCTAGATGACTGTTTTTAAAAGATAATCAAATGTCTAAAGCATAATGTAAACAATTTATGGAGAAGTTTATTTTGTATTAGAGGTAAAATATATAACAATAATATCACAAAGGATAGAAGAGGGAAATGGAAGTATTCTGCTATAAGAGTTTTGCACTGTCTGTGAAATAATATGGATTATTTTATTATCTGAAGGTAGAGTGTTAAAAGTTGAGAGGCATAATGTAAATCCTAGAGTAATTCCTAAAAATAATAAAAGAAAATAAAGGCAATCACTAAAAATAATTTTTAAAATTCTCCAATGCTGGAGATTAAAATGGAATAATAAAAATGCTTCTTTAAAATGTCAGGAAAAGGAAAGGGAGAGTAAACAACAAATTGGGCAAATGAAAAGAACAGACAAATTGATGAATTAAACTCAAAATATTCATAACTAGATTAAATGTAAATGGATAAATACCCTCTTAAAAGCAGAACTTGTCATACTGGACAAATAAAAGCTAGACCGAACTATATTTATCTATAAGAAACTCCATTCAAATATAAAGATATAGGTAAGTAAAAATCTAGACCTTAAGAAACCTGGCAGTGAGGACTCAGAAAGAACTAAGGAACATGTTGTTGGAAATGGACAATGGGAGATCCCTATTATGAAATGGCTGAATAGTCAGCAGAATTGCATCTTGCAGTTATGTGGAAAGCAGAATTTGTAAACAATGAACTTGAATATATAGCTAAGGACATTTCCAAGAAAAATACTGAAGCTGAAGCCTAGTATCTTCTTGGTGCTTATAGTAAATTGTGAGAGGAGAAAAATAGAGAAAAGAACTTTCAACCAAAAGGAAACCAGGATGGATGATTTCAAAAATTCCCTCCAGATGATAAAAAGATATTAAAAGCCATAAATGGCTGCTGAAATAGTGGCATGGAGAAAAGTCTTAGTGTGTACTATACAACTTTTTTTCTGAAAACTCAGAAAGATCAAAAGGCCAGAGTATTTCACGACACAAATTACCCTTCTAGGAGATTGTTTCTCATAGATTTTTCTCAATCAAACCAGAGGCCCTCTCAAAAGCTTAAAGGTTATATCCCAGCAGAAGCCAAAAATAGAGAAGTTTCTACCTTGGGAAAAAAATGTGGATGATCTTCTATATAGTATGACATACACATGAGACCCACAAAGTTATTGAGAAAATTATGAGTAGAAACACTACCCACTAGACTGAAAGGAACAGAGAGAATATCAAACAAAAGGAGGCTCTCACACCTCCCTAGATTCTGCTGCAGAAAGGAAGCTGTTAAAACTATTCAACCACCATTTATTAAAAAGGAAAGATGAGTTAGAAGGTATAACCCAGAGCCCAGAAGGCAAAGATGAGAGCTAATGAAGGTTGTTATCAGGCTTTGAAACTGATTGGATATTTCCTGACTGGTATTTGCCACTCTGGATTCCAATAATACTTTAGATTGGTAACTCCTATTTTGTATTCTAACTGGTTTAGATTACTTAGATGATTTAGATTATTGGGATCTTAGACTTTCATGAAATTTTGAACTTTGAACTTATGCCATAACCAGAAGGGAACCTTGAAAAGTGGTAAATATATTTTGCCTGTGAGAGTAGGGGCTAATGAATTGCTGGAACCAGTTTGGCTATCAATAGACTGTGATAGAAAGAATTGTACAATAACCTTCATCTCTTGTGTTAATCCTGTGATTACAGTATATTATGTGGCAAAAGAGGGACTGCATGGATGTGCCTGAACTAATCACATGAACTTTAAAAGTTGAGAGATTTCTCCAGCTTGGAGAGATTTGAAACATAAGAGAAATTTCATGTAAATGAGGTTTGCCATGGATAATTGGAGGTGGAGGGCATGAGAAAAGAATCTGATACTCATTTCCAAGAACTGAGAGTCACCCCAGCAGGCAATAGCAAGAAAATGAGACTTCAATCCTACAGCTGAAAATAACCAAATTTTGCTAACAACCGAAATAAGCTTGAAAGTAGATTCTTCTACAAAATCTTCAGATAAGAGTCCACTCCAGGTAATATTTCAATTTTGGTCTGATGCAATCCTAAGGAGAGAACGCAGCCAGATCCACTTTAACTTCTGACCCACAGAACTAGATATAATATATAGGTGTTGTTTGAAGCCACTAAGTATGTGACAATTTATGGTACAACAATATAATACCAATACAGGTGAGGAACAACCAGATATGCACAGTTGGTGGCAGTATAAATCAAGACAACCACTGTAGATATATTGGTATTATCTACTAAAGTGGAAAATGTGCATCTCCTATGAACTAGCAATTGAACATTTATGTATATAATCTTATCAAGTTATGTGTGTATGCACGAGGAACATATACAAGAATTTCCATGGCAGCATAAAATTGAAACTTCATAGTTAATCATTAGTAAAATAGATAAATTATACATATATATATATATTCATTCATTCATACAATAGAATTCCACATAGATTTGAAAGTGAACAAACTAGAATTACATGTAACAATTTGAATGAGCCTCAGGGACCTAATGCAGCGCAAAAAAATAAGAAAAGAAAAAGCATATATATAAGTGATTCACTTACATTAAGATTTTAACATTCAAAAATATCTCCAAAATCTAACAATATATACATAGAGAAATTATTAAGAAATGCAAAGGCATGATAAAAACAAAATTTCCTTTAAGAGGAAAAGAAGATAAGATCAGGAAGAACACACAGAGAAACATCAGAGTTAATGATAATATGGTGGGTACACATGGGTGATGGTTATGTTTTCTGCACTTTTACTCCTGCTGCTCAAAGGATAATCTGCAGAGCAGAAACATTGGCATCCACCTGAAATTTTGTTTGTTGTTGTTTTTATGTGCCATCAAGTCCGGTCCAATTCATAGCAACCCTATGTACAACGTGGGCTGGGATTTAGCTCAGTTGGTAGAGCGCTGCGCGGCAGTCTCTGAGGTCCCAAGTTCAATTCCCAGCGCCGCAAAAATGGGAGAAGGACCTGGCAATCCACTCCCAAGGCAATCCCGAAACAGTCTGCCATTGAAAACCCTATGAAGGTCACTATGAGTCGGATACCGACTCGATGGCACCTAACAACAACAACAACATGTACAACAGAACAAGATACTTCTTGACACTGTGCCATGCTTGTCACTAGGGCAGTGCTTCTCTGCTGTTAATAGGGTTTTCAATGGCTGATTGTTTTGGTATTGTTTCAGGAATGAGCTGCCAGGTCCTTCTCCCATTTTTTCAGTACTCAGGATGGAACCCAGGGCCTCAGAGTATGTAAAGCAGCACTCTACCAACTGAGGTATTTCATTGTTGTTGTTGTTCTTAGATGCCATGGAGTCCAACTCATAGCAACCTTATGTACAGCAAAACGAAACACTCCCCAATTCTGTGCCAGGCATGTGATCTTATTTATGTTTAATCCCATTGTTGCAGACACTGGGACAATTCATCTGATGGAAAAATTCATTTTCCTTCTTTCATTGAACCTGCCACTCTCCCAAACATGATGTCCTTCTCCAGGGATTGGTCTCTCTTGACTGCATGTCCCAAATATTTAAGACACAGTCTAGCGATCCTTGCTTCCAAGAAGCACTCTAGTTACACTTCTTCTAGGACATATTTGTTCATTCTTTTGGCAGTCTGTGGTATATTCAATAATCATCTCCAGCACCATAATTCAAAAGCATCAATTCTTTTCCTGTATCCCTTGTTCCATGTTCAGCTTTCATAACCATACAATGTGACTGAAAACACCATGACATGAATCAGGCACACCTTCTTCTTCAATGTGATATCTTTACTTTTCAATACTCTAAAGAGATATTTTGCCATAGCTTTCCTCAGAGCAATGCATCTTTTGATTTCTTGACTGCTCCTCCCACTGATGTTCATTGTAGAACCAAGTAAAGCAAAATCTTAGACAATATCAATCTTTTCTCCATTTATTGTGAAGTTGCATACTGATCCAGTTGTAAGGATTTTTGTTTTGTTGATGTTTAGTTG
Organism: Pedetes capensis; assembly: GCA_007922755.1. NCBI lineage: Eukaryota > Metazoa > Chordata > Mammalia > Rodentia > Pedetidae > Pedetes > Pedetes capensis. Next base: position 163,007 of record VMDO01000394.1, on the reverse strand, counting down.
CAATCCATACCGAAGGCTATGTACTTTGATCTTCATCAGTAAATGTTTTAAATCTTCACTTTCAGCAAGCAGAGTTGTATAATCTGCACAGTGAAGGTTGTTAATGACTTTTCCTCCAATCCTGATGCTGCATTCTTCCTCATAAAGTCCAGCTTCTGGGATTATTTGCTCAGCATATAAATTGAAGAGATATGGTGAAAGTATACAGCCTGACACATACCTTTCTCAACTTTAAACCAGGGAGTGTTTCCTTGTTCTATTCAAACAACTGCCTCCTGGTTCATGTACAGATTCCTCATGAGTACAGTTAGGTGCTCTGATATTCCCAATTTTTAAGTGCTATCCACAATTTGTTATGATCCACACAGTCAAATGTCTTCACATAGTCAATAAAAGATAGATAGATATCTTTCTGCTGTTCTCTGCTTTCGGCTAATATCCACCGGCCATCAGCAATGAGGTCCTTGGTTCCACACCCTCTTCTGAATCTGGCTTGGTTTTCTAGCAGTTCCCTATCTATATATTGCTGCAGTTGCTTTTGAATGATCTTTAGTAAAATTTTGCTTATGTGTGGTATTAATGATATTGTCTGATAGTTTCTACATTCAGTTCGATCCCCTTTTTTGGGAACAGGCACAAACATGGATCTTTTCCAGTTAGTTGGCCAGGTAGCTATTTTGTTAGGAATATGGAAAATAAGCCCCTCCCCAGAATGCCTGAATCAACATCTACATTTTAACAAGATCCCAGGTGATTTGTTTGCACATTAAAATTTTAGGAGCACTATTTTAAAATTTATGTATATTTTAAAATATTCTTTGTATATAATAAATATTTAATAAAACTATTTTAAGGTATTGATTCATGTTTGATACCACATTCTAGTTATATGAGTGGCTGGATCTTTGAAATACCCTATTTCTTTTTCTTATAATTATCCCATAGACTTATTTATCAAAAATAACTGAAAAGATGAGTATATCTGGAGCCTGGTTCAATGCCCTTCATGAAGTAGCCATTTCATTGTTGTTGTTAGGTGCCATGGAGTCACTGTCCAACTCATAGCTACCCTAGGTACAACAGGTGAAACACTATTGTTAGTGCTTCTCTGCTATTCATAGGGTTTTCAATGGCTGATTGTTGGGAGGGGGTTACCGGGTCCTTCTCTCAAGCCTATGGCACCTTGTGTTCCCAGGTGGTCTCCCGTACCAAGTACTAACTAGGCTCAATCCTGCTTAGCTTCTGAGATCTGACAAGATTGCACACCATGGTGGTTTGGCTGCAGGCAAGCCATTTAACTAATTGTAGATAAATGGTGATTAGTTGCTATTTCATATCATGTGTTCCCTCCTCTGGAGTACTCATTTCAACACCTCAGCAGATTAAAGTAGTCTCTTAACAAGATACAAAAATCAACTTACTTAATAATGCATTTGATGTTAACTGAACAGGCATTTTCTTTAAGAATTATGATGTATCTTGGAATGCTTTCATATTTTATGTAAGACTGTTTCATATAAAAGTTTCTAAAACAGACTTGGAACTCATGCTTTTGTCCATAATGTAATATCAATATTTGTCTTTAACCTCCCATTATAAACTGGATAAAATATGCAAAGCAACTATTTTCGGACACGGGACTATAGGCAACATAGAACAATGATTTCTAGGAGAAAGGAAAGAAATGAAATGATTTCTACAATTGTCCCAGATTTCTGCCTGGAAACAGTTTTTGAACTATGAGCAGAGATAACAGTAACCCAAAAGAACTTAAATTGACTTTCTTGCTGACTCAGAAGATAGAAAATAGAGTTTGATGATCCTGAGGCTGGAAGTTGCAGGGCAGAGATCTATAGAGTAAAGCACTGTGGCAAAGGTTGGGAGGTACTCCAAAAATCTGCATATTATGTGCTGAGTACCACACCATGTGACTTTATAACCCAAACAAAGAGCCAGGGACTTGAAGGACAATTCCCAGAAAATGTGCAGGATTGGAAGACACTGGATTTCTGGCCAGTCAATATGCAGTGCCCTCTATATTTACCTAGGCCATTAAGTGAGACCACATAGAACCTATGTCTATTTAGTAGGTATGACCTATACTTAAAGGGACTACTCTAGACTCATTCTAGTAGAGCTTGAAAATGAATCTAAACTAATCAAATGGATAAATGGACACCAAAAAAGAAATAAGTCCAGGAACTTTAAGACAGAGAATCATCCAAAATGAAGTATGAAGGAGAAAAAAAGAATGAGGAAAAGTTTAGTCAATCCTCAGTGACTTGTGGGATAGTATCAATCAATATAAAAAATGTATAATTGAAAAATAGTGCATATGTTAAAAATGTATGTGGGGAATATTTGGAGAAATAATGGCCACCAATTTTCCTAACTCTGGTATTTGAACCTTAAGATCCACGAAATTCAACAAACCCTAAGCAAGATACACACTCATGTGATGCACACACATACTCACACACATGTACACACACAGTTTACAGCAAGTCACAGCATAATAAAATTGCTTTAAAAATACATATGAAGAAACAAATAAGAAATTCTGTAAGCTTCCTGTCACAAACCATGGAAACCAGAGGACAATGAAACAACATCTTTAAAATTCTTAATGAAGAAACTATCCACATAGAGCCTAATTGTATAAGTTTATTGTTCTTATTGTTAGATGCTATCAAGTCATCTCTGACTCATACCAATGCTCATAGGGTTTTCAATAGCTGATTGTTTGGATATTGCTTCAAGAGTGGATTGCCACATCCTTCTCCCATTTTTGCAGTTCTGAGTAATGAACTCAGGGCCCATGTTATATCCTTTAAAAACAGTAGAGAAGTAAAACTTTCACACAAACAAAATCCAAGATAATTAAATCATTGCAGCATCTCTAAATTGTCAGAAATGTTAAAGGAAGGTCTTCTTTAAGAAAGAAAATGATGCTAGATAGAAACTCAAGTCTACACAAAGAAATGAAGTGTTGGAAATGGTAAACATGTGTAAATATAAAATATATTTTATAATTAAACTTTTTATTTTAAAAGTTATTGACTGTTTACAGCAAAAATAACTATAATGTTTTTGAAAACTCATACATAGAAATTAAATATATAGTAATAACATCAGGAAGGATGGAGGATAGAAGTAAAAATGTTAAGGGTCACATGTTATACAATAAGTGGCATATTATTTCAAGATACTCTATGATAAGCTAAATAGTCATATTATGTCTTGGGGAAACAACTAAAAAATAAATGAATAAAATAAAAATAAGCCAATAATGGAGATAAAATGGAATGTTAAAACAAATACTTTATCCAAAGGAATGTAAAAACTGAGGGGGGAAATGTGTTAGTCAGCTTGTGATCACTATGGCAGAATACCTGACAGAAACAAACCTATGAGAGGAAAGATTTGTTGGAGCTCATGGATTAGAGGATTTCTGGCTGTGGAGGCAGCAGAGCAGCAACAGTGGAAGAGCAGGCAACAGGGCCTGTTGCAGATCTCCTCACATCATGGCAAACAGGAGCCAAGGGAGCTTACCAGAAACAGGGGCCCACATAAAACCTCTAAAGGCCCACCCCCTAGTTACCTACTTCTGCAAAACTAGGCCCCACCTCCCAAATTTCCATAGCCTCTCAGGACAGCACCACCAGCTGAGGAACAAACTTTCAAACATATGACCTTTGGGGGACATTTTGGATTCAAACCATAACACTCTACCTCTTGCTTCCAAAGGTCTATGACCATCTCATAATACAAAAGGCATTCAGTCTAAATTTAAGAGTCCTGAAGGGCTTAACATCTTCACCCTTGCTCAAAAGTCCAAGTCTAAAGTTTTCACTGACACTCAAGGCAAATTTAGCTGTGAGCCCCTGGAAACAAAACCAAGCAACCCACCAGTCAACCAACCAAACAAACAAAAAGCAGCTTGCATACTTCGAACATACAATGGCACAAAGTATTCCCATTACAAAAGGGAGAAATGAGGGCACAGAAAGGCAAGACTGGTCCAAATCATGGCCAGTAACCAGGTACATAGACAAATCCTATGGCTTCATGTCTGTCATCTGGCACATGTGATGGGACTGAACAGGCTTAAGCAACTCCACCCTTATCATCTTGCCATTTGCAACACACATGGCCCTCTTGGGCTGGCTCCACCTATTGCTGTTAGCTTTCCTCAGCAGACATTTCATATTGCTGGCATCTCCAGCATCATGGGGTCTCCACTGCAGCTTAGGCTTTACCCTCAAAGCTTCATATATCAGCCTTTCACCAGCTCTCCACAGAGAATCCAGCCCCAGTACACATTGCCTGGCTTTACCAACCATTCTCTGGAACTTTTGTGGCAGCCCCCATGACCCCTTAACTCTTGCATTCTGCATGCCTATAAAACCAGCACCACATGGACAATGCCAAGGTCTCCTGTCAGCTCGAGTAGTAGCTGAGCTTCTTTTGACCACAGCCACAGCACCAGCTTCTGTGTGTCCAGGCTGAGAAACCACTTTCCTGAGCATCAGGGCAAGCTTTAGGTACCTACTTTTCAGACACTCTCTTTTCAAGAGAAAGTCTTTCAAAGGAGTTTCTATTTCACACCTGGAGGTCTGATCAACTCCTTCTTTCCCCCCAGAGGACTTCTATTGTTCTAGTTAAAAGTGGGGGCTGGGATTTGTTTGGCTCAGTTTGTAGAGCACTGCTCTACAGTCTCTGAGGTTAAGAGATTGGTTCCCAGCACCGCAAAAATGGGAGAAGGTTGTGGCAATCCACTCCTGAGGCAATCCCGAAATGAGGGTCATTATGAGTTGGACACGACTTGACAGCACCTAACAACAACAGCATGTTAAAAATGTGGGCTTCTCTTTACCCACCCCTTATCTCTTTAAGAATTACCACCTCTCTTCCTGAACTGGCCCTGTCTGTTGTGGCTAGGTGCTATTGAGTCAGGTCAGACCCACAGTGAGTCTATGTACAACAGAATGAAACACTACCCAACACTGTGCCATGCACACAATATTTTTTATGTTTAAACCCATTGGTGCAACCACTGGGTCAGTCTATCTAGTTGAGGGTCTTCCTTTTCTTCATTGACCTGCCACTCCCCCAAACATGATGTCCTTCTCCAGGGGTTGGTCCCTCCTCACAATATGTCCAAAATATATAAGACATAGTCTAGCCATCCTTGCATCCAAGGAGCACTATAGTTGCACTTCTAGGATAGATCTGTTGGTTCTTTTGGCAGTCCATGATATATTTAATACTCATCTCCAGCACCATAATTCAAAAGCATCAATTCTTCTCCTGTCTCCCTTATTCAACATCCAGTTTTCACAACCATATGATGTGACTGAAAATACCATGGCATGAGTCAGCATATCTTCATCTGCAATGTGACATCTTTACTTTTCAACACTTTAAAGAGGCCTTTTGCAACAGCTTTTCCCAGTGCAATGCATCTTTTGATTTCTTGACTACTGCTTCCTTGGGTGTTAATTGTACAATCAAGTAAAGCAAAATCTTGGACAACCTCAATATTTTCTCCACTTATCATGAGTTTGCTTAATGATCCACTTATAAGGACCCTGTTAATACACTGCTGCAGTACACTTTTGAATGGTCGTTAGCAAAATTTTACATATATAAGATATTAATGATATCATTCAATAATTTCTGCATTCAGTTGGATCCCTTTTCTTGGGAATAGGCCCAGATATGGATCTCTTCCAGTCAGTTGGCCAGGTAGCTAGTTTCCAAATCCCTTGGCATAAACAAGTGAGGCCCTCCAGTGCTGCATCTGTTTGTTGAAACATCTCAATTGGTATTCCATCAATTCCTGGAGCCTGTGTTTTGCCATTTCCTCCAAGGCAACTTCCACTTCCTCCTTCAGTACCATTGGTTCCTCATCATATGCACCCTCTTGGAATGGTTGATCATCTAACAATTCTTTTTGGTATAGTGACTCTGTGTATTCCTTCCATCTTCTTTTGATGGTTTCTGCATCCTTTAATATTTTCCCTTTAAAATTCTTCACTGTTGACACTGGAGGCTTGAATTTTTTCTTCAATTCCTTAAGCTTGAGAAAAACAGAGCATGTGCATCCCTTTTGGTTTTCTACCTCCAGCTCTTTGCAAATGCCATTATAATATTTGATTTTGTCTTCTCAAGCTGCCCTTTGGAATCTTCTGTTTAGTTCTTTAACCTAGTTATGTCTTCCTTTTACTTTACCTGCTCAATGTTCCAGGGCAAATTCCAGAATCTATTTTGACATGTAATTTGGTCTTTTCTCTTTTCCTCTCTTTTTAATAATGTTTTGCTTTCCTTATAAGTGATGTCTTTCATGTCATGCCACAGCTCATCTGGTCTTTGATCATTACTGTCTAATATAGCAAATCTGTTCTTGGGATGGTCTCTGAACTCAGGTGGGATATAGTCAAGGTCATACCTTGGCTCTTCTACACTTGTTCTAATTTTCTTCAGTGTCAGTTTGACCTGCATATGAGAAGTTGATGGTCTTATCCACAATTAGCACCTGACCTTGTTCTGACTTTTGATATTAAGGTTTTTCATTATCTCTTTCCACAAATGTAGTCAATTTGGTTCCTGTGTATTCCATCTGGTTAATTTCATGTGTATAGTCACTGCTTCTGTTGGGCAAAAATATGTATTTGCAATGAAAAGGTCATTTGTCTGACTAAATGCTATCACATGATCTCCAACATTGTTTCTGTCACCAAGGCCATATATTCCAACTACTTAGCCGCCTTCTTTGTTTTCAACTTTTGCATTCCAGTCACTAGTAATTAGTGCATCCTGATTGCATGTTTGATCAATTTCAGACTGCAGAAGCTGGTAAAAATCTTCCCTTCTTTCATTTGTGGCCTTTATGGTGGATATATAAGTTTGAATAATAGTCATATTATTGGGCCTTCCTGTAGACTTATGGATTCTGTCACTGGCAGCATTGTATTTCAGGACAGATTTTGAGAGGTCTTTTTTGATGATGAATGCAACCCTTTCTCTTTAAGTTGTCATTCTCAGTATTGTAGACTATATGATTATCTGATTCAAAATGGCCAATACCAGTCCATGTTAGCTCACTGATGTCTATAATATTAATGTTTATACACTCGATTTCCCTAATTTTCCTAGACTCATACTATGTACATTCCATGCTCCATTTATTAATGGATGTTAATAAAGACCAAATGTTAATTAATGTTCCTCCTCATTTTGAGTCATGCCATATCAGCAAATGGAGGCCCCTGGGGCTTAACTACATTCCTCTCATTAAGGTAGACTCTACTTTGAGGAGTCAACTCTTCCCCAGTCATCTTTTGAGTGTCTTCCAACTTATAGGACTCATTTTCTATATTATATCTGACAGTGTTTTTCTGCTATTCTTAGGGTTTTCAATGGCTAATTGCTTTGGGAGTGAGCTGCCATGTATTTCTCCCTACTCTGTCTTAGTCAGAGCTCAGCTGGAACCTGTCCACCATGGGTGACCATGCTGGAATCTGTAGTATCAGTGACATAGCTTTCACCATCACAGCAATACGCAAGCCCCAACAGTACAGCAAACTGACAAACAAGTGAGCAGACCTTGTGTGAGACAAGGTTAAACTTGACAGTTTTTTCTCTTTTAACTGCACATTTTAAATTCTTATTGCTGTGATTTTGCTGGGGTTTTTTTTCCATCAAAAAATCTGCCTAAAAGCATTTAGTAATAAACACACAGCTTCAGTCAATGCTATTAAAATATTTCCTCTGCCAAGGTAACTCGGGGCTGGTATTTAAATCAGTTGGTAGAGCGCTGCTCTGCAGTGTCTGAGATCCCAAGTTTGATTCCCAGCACTGCAAAAATGGGAGAAGGACTTGGCAATCCACTCCTGAGGCAATCTCGAAACAATCAGCCATTGAAAAACCATATGAGGGTCATTATGAGTCTGACACAACTTGACGACGGCACCTAACAATAAATTAACTCATCCAGTATTTTTTAATTTAGCCTCATTGAAATCTTTGGGATGTGCACAAAAGGAGACTAACTCCTTGCCAGAAAGTAATACAAATGGCCTGTAGTCCAATTCCCAACAGAGTCCTCATTTCCCTCTGAAATCCCGTGAGCCTCATCTTTACTGTCCACACGTCTGTTGGCAGCATCTTGATCTTCCAGACTCACCAGAACTGCCCGTCAAGTTCTGCGTACAGCTCTTAAGGGATCCTCTCACACACATCTCCAAACTCTTCCAAAATCTTCCTGAAAACAATTTCCAACAGCCTAAGAACCACACAATCAGGTTTCTGCACAGCAACAGCTCCACTCTTGGTTCCAATTTTCTGTATTAGTTTGTGTGTCACTGTGGCAAAATATCTGATAGAAACAAACTTATGGGAGGAGTAATTTTATTGGGACTCACAGTTTAGAGGATTTCAGTCCATAGAGAAGGAATCTAGGACAGCAGGGCAGTCATGGTGGCAGAGCAGGCAGAAAACCTTCTCACATCATGGCAATCAGGAGCTAAGAAAGCTTACCAGAACCAGAGGCCCATGTAAAATCTCCAAAGGCCCACCCTCCAGTGATCTCTTTCTGCAAAGCAAGGTCCCTCCTCCCAAAGTTCCATAGTCTCCATTTGGGGACCAAACATTCAAACACATGACTTTTGAGGCACAATTTAGGTTCAAACCATAATAGGGAAGGAAGAAAAATGTTGTTAGGTGCCATTGAATCAAGTCCAACTCAAAGCGACCCTGTGTACAACAGAAGGAAGCACTCCCTGATTCTGTGCCATGCACACAATCACTTGATGTTTAATCCCATTGTTACAGCTACTGTGTCAATCCATCTAGTTGAGGGTCTTTCTTTGTTGTTGTTGTTGTTGTTGACCCACCAAACATGATGTCCTTCTCCAGGGATTGGTCGCCCCTGACAACATGTCCAAAATATGTAAGATGCTGTCTAGCCGTCCTTGCTTCCAAGGAACACTCTGGTTGTGCTTCTCCTAAGACAGATCTGTTAGTTCTTTATGGCAGTCTATATTCAATATTCACCTCTGGCACCATAATTCAAAAGCATCAATTCTCTGTCTTCCTTATTCAGTGTCCAGCTTTCACAACCATATGATACAACTAAAAATAGCATAAGTCAGGTGCACCTTCGTCTTCAGGGTGACATCTTTACTCTTCAACACTCTAAAGAGATCTTTTACAACAGATTTCCCAATGCAATGTGCCTTTTGATTTTTCCACTGCTGCTTCTGTGTGTTTTGATTGTAGAACCAAGTAAAGCAAAATCTTGGACAACCTCAAATTTTTTTTCATTTATCATGAAGTTGCTTACTGACCCAGTTGTAAGGATTTTTGTTTTGTTGATGTTGAGACATAATCCATACTGAAGGCTGTGTTCTCTGATCTTCATCAGTAAACGTTTCAAATCCTCTTCACTTCAGCAAGCAAAGCTGTGTCATCTGCATAACACAGGTTGTTAGAGTCTTCCTCCAATCATGATGCTGTGTTCTTCTTCATAAAGTGCAGCATCTCAGATTATTTGCTCAGCACGGGAATTGAAGAGGTGCGGTGAAAGGATACAGCCCTGATGCACACCTTTCTTGACTTTAAACCAGTCAATATTTCCTTATTCTGTTCAAACAACTGACTCCTTGTCCATGTACAGGTTCAGCAAGATAGTGGATTTAAGTCCAGCCATAACAATAACTACATTAAATGGGAATTAAAATACAAACATTGGGGTTTGGGGATATAGCCCAATGGTAGAGGACTCTCCTACCATCTGTGAGGCCCTGGGTTTAGTCACCAGCACCACAAATAAACAAAATTAAAAAATTTAAAGTGATCCCCAACTATATGCTGTCTATATAAAAACCTACTTTAAGTATAAATGCATGGCTAGATTAAACCAGGGCTGGGATTTAGCTCAGTGGGTAGAGCGCTGTGCTACAGTCTCTGAGGTCCTGAGTTCAATTCCCAGCACCGCAAAAATGGGAGAAAGGCCTGGCAATCCACTCCCAAGGCAATCCCAAAACAGTCAGCCATTGAAAACTCTATGAGGGCCGCTATGAGTCGGATACCGACTCGACGGCACCTAACAACAACAACAACAACAAGATTAAACCAAATTAAGGCATACTTTTCCTGGCATGGGAATGTAAGGTCTTTATAAATATTTGCTATCTCGCCCATGTTCCATAATGCAACCTAATTTAATACTCTCATCACTTGCAAATAGATCTTAGGTATTATTGAATCTGTATCAGCCTCCAGATCATCACTCTCCAAGTTCCTTCTTAAGCTGTCAACACTATCTATTGACATATTGATATAAAGTATAAACTATTATTCCAGGTATTTGAATATTATTTTAGAAAAATAGAAGTTTACATTGGATATGAATGCTTTGTTCTACACTTTGATTCTCCAGTCTCTACTTACCTGGAATATCGAGGCAAAGAGTATTTTTTTTCTCTTACAACCATGTTTTGTATCAGATATGATTATTTTATTTGATTACTAAATCAAATAAATCAGAGTCATCAGAGTGTGGTGCTCACATCTCCTAGAATTTCCATTATAATATGTCACACTTAAACACTGACAATGAAGCCTGCATGTTCATGCTTATATGTGAATGAATAAATGCCTTCAGTTTTTCATGACTAAATTTAAACTTTCTGGAATCTTTGCCTTTAGAATATGCTAATCATTTACGACAAAATGGTGCTCAGCTGAGGATGTTATGTTCCATCTTTTCAGAGAAGTGCAAATTTCTTAAAAGATTGAATAAGATTTTCTTAATAAAATAATTTTAAGTTTTACACTTAGGACACTGAAACGATACTAACAGTATTCTCTGAGTTGCTATAACTCTAAGTACTTAGAGCTGATAATTTCCATTCACTTTAAACCTTTGCCTCTAGAATTTTATTGTACACCAGTGCATATAGACTATGAATAGCCAATGATGTTGTCCCTTTTGTTTACATTATTTATGTCCTTTGCATTGTTATCAGGTAAAGGTTCTGTATACATTGATGCATTTTCACTGATTGCATGAGAAATGTTGGTATTTTCCTTCAATTTCTTTATTCACTTCCTTGCAATCCAACCTTGTTTTATTTTTTAAGTCATTGCATACCTGACATGAACAGAAAATAGCTTCGTAGGTCTAATACCTAATTACCATAGGGTAAAACAAAATAAATAGCTTTTAAATTTCTAACTACAAATGGACAACTGTTTCTCTTTTTATTTATTTTTCTTTCTTTCTTTCTTTCTTTTTTTTTTCCCCCTTCTGTAGTACGTGGAAGCTGAACCCAGGGCCTTGCACATACTTTGAAAGTGCTCTATCACTGGCCTGCATCCACAGCTCATTTTTAATTTTTTTATTTGGAGGTGAGATCTCACTAAATTACATGGCCTGCCTTTGGCTTTGAACCTGGGATCCTCTTGCCCCAGCCTCCCAAGTCACTGGGATTAGAGGCATGTGCCACTGTGCCCCACTGAGCAACTGTTTTTCAATTGAGAACCTTTATCAATGCATATTCTGCTGCTTTTACCAAATAGAATGTAACATTCCCTAGTTCCATTTTGATAATTAATGTTTTCCTGAGCTGTGTGCACTTTCTATTAGCGAAATGTTGTGGCACTTACATAAACTATGTTTTCTAGTCTTTATCTGAAATGTGTCTTGTGGACTGAATGTTCTTTCTTTCTTTTACTTAGTATATATTTGCTGTATAAAATAATGGGTTTCATTATGACATTCTCATATATGAATGTCATGTACTTTGATCTTATTCATCCCATTATCCTTCCCTACTCCTCCCCCTATCGGTTCCCTTCCTTTTCCCAAAAAGTCCCCCACAATTATTTTTTATTTTAGGCACACCAAAGTCGACTAATCTGTACTCTTAAAGTTTCTACCTTTCATTCATTTGTATTAAGAAGCAGTTGCCAAGGACATGCTTTGGAAGCAGGGTAGATTAACCAGCGTGCCTGCAGAGTGCACACAGTTTGGTAGACAAATGAAGCTTCCCTAACATTTAGTCCATGTGTCAGTCTGTGGACACTAGGTGACTGGCCCCTAAGTAACCTCCCTGCTGTCTTGGTCCCACCCACACTGACCTTCCTATTCTGCAAAATCACACTCAGCTCTCTTCCACTGTAGGTTTGTGTTTTCTCTTAGCTCAGTCTGGAATATTCTTTCTCCAGAGAATCATAGGGCTGATTCTTTCACTTCAATCAGGTCTCTGTTCAAATACAACCTCCTCAGAGAAGGACCCATGACCACCCTATTAAAAAGCAAACTCCCCACGATATTCATAGCTATGATATTATATTACATATTTGTTTCTTCGTCATCTGTATCCCCAACTCAAAAATAAGTTCCTGTGTACCTTTATGCTAGTACTTGACACATAATAGTCATTCAGAAAGCATTTGGTGAATGCAGGGAATACAGGCAGGAAGATAATTATCTGGTTCAGTGTAGAAGGTTCTCTTTAGTTCCTGTTGTCACAGCTCTGCAGGGTGGCTGCTGGTTTGTACTCCCTGGCTTCCTGAGCTTCTCCATCTGAAGTCAGCCTGTGAGGCTTCCTGGACCTCCTCTCCTCCAGCCCACATGGATTCTTAGGTAGAAATTACCCTGCAGGTTAGATGCCATCCCCCGCCCCTCATCTTTCCAGGAAGATTAATTCATTATTCTTTTAATGTTTACCTGTTTATACTACTTCTCCTTCAGTTAAACCACGCCAGAAATTTCTAAGCTCATTGTAGTTTAGGCCTTTCATCGTTATTGTTAGTGGTATCGAGTCACTGACTCATAACGACCCTATGTACAACAGATGAAACACTACTGTCCTGTTTCTCTGCTATTCATAGGGTTTTCAATGGCTGATTGTTTCTTGGGAATGGGTTGCTGGGTCCTTCTCCTGAGCCTACAGCACCTGGTATTCCCAGACAGTCTTCCATCTAAGTCCTAACCGGGTCTGACCCTGCTTAGCTTCCAAAGATCTGATAGGATTGGACGCGACAGTGGTATGGCTGCAGGCTTTTAAGAGGTGAGAATAATAATAGCGACTTATGAGTATTTATCATGGGGCAAGCCTGGATTCAAGTGCTTTACAAGTATTAATTCTTTTAACAGCACTGTCAAGTATTATTATCTTCATAATACACTTGAATGAACAGAGATTCATAGAAGTTGGGCAGTTTTACCCTTTATCATCCAGCCAGAATTTGAACATGGGTAGAGCAATCTAAATGTCCATGTTTTTAATTGTTAGTCATACCGATGGCACACAGACTTGAACTGGGACTTGTTCTTGTTGTTAGGTGCCATACAGTCAGATCTGACTCTGAGTGACCCTGTGTACAACAGAATGAAACACTACCCAACACTGCCATGCACATGATCTTTTTGAGCCCATTGGTGCAGGTGCTATGCTTCTTCTCATTTTGAGTCATGCCACATCAGCAAAAGGATGTCCTAGGGTCTTTACTCCATTTCCATCATTAAGGTTTACTGTAATTTGAGGAAGCAACTCTTCCCTAGTATTTCTTGAATGTCTTCCAGCCTGGGGGGTAGGGCTCATTTTCTGGTACTATATCTGACAGTGCTTCTCTGCTATTCATAGTGTTTTCAAGGGCTAATTGTTTTGGGAGCGGGCTGCTGGATCCTTCTCTGCAGTCTGTCTTAGTCTGGAAGCTCAGCTGAAACCTGTCCACCATGGGTGGCCCTGCTAGTATCTGAAATATGGGTGGCATAGTTTTCAGCATCAAAACAACATGCAAGCCCCCACAGCAACACAAGCTGACAGACACTTTGGGGGAAATGGGAGTTAGGAAACATAAATGCTTGTCGGTCATTCTGTCACTAGTTCTTGGACCTGAGGCAAGTTTCTTCACTTTTCTGAGTTAAGGACTCAGAGTTAAAGTGTGCTTTGTTCACTTGTAAAATAAAAAAACATTGGACCACAATCTATAAATACTCTAAATCTGACAGTCTATGTCTGATTTATAGTGAGTTGCACTTACCTACCCCAAGAAAGGTACAGGTAAAAAATACCTTAAAATAGCTGGGTGCAGTGGCACATGCCTGTAATCCCAGTGACTCAGGAGGCGGAGGCAGGAGGATCACAAGTTCAAGACCAGAGGCAGTCTGCATAATTTAGCAAGACTCTGTCTCAAAAGTTAAAAAATGGGCTGGGGATACAGTTCAGTGGTACAGCACTTGCAAAGCATGCCAGAGTGAGGCCCTGCGTTCAACCCCCAGTACCGCAAAAAAAGAAAAAGAAAAAGAGAAGACCTTAAAATAATACCCCTGTATATTTTCTGTACTGCTCATATCCCTCCCAAGAGTCATCTTCTGATGTGGCAGCTTCACAGAATGAACAACAACAACAACAACAACAAACATATCTTGAGTTTAAATCTTAGTTTTGTCATGTCTCAATTCTGCAATTTTACTTGACCTTTCTGAGTTGTTTAATTTGTTTGCAACTTTTTTGCCTAAAATAAATCTAATAATACTCAACTTAGAGGATTTTCACAAGGATTTAAAGAGAAAAACTATATGAACATGGCCAGTAAATATTAAGTAACTACTAAAAATTAATTTTCCTCTCACTTTTGCTCTACATAAGTATTTACAGATGTTTGTGTTACCACCCAAAAAAAGGTGGGTTTCAAGAAATGTTGAAGTTTGCATTAAACTTTTATTTGTAACCAGATATTTGCTTTCCAAGCAAAAACAAGACAATCCAGGTTCCCACATCATTTTGCTATAGTATTGAACCCACAACTTTTCCTGTTCTCTATAGATGCTGAAAATAACTCAGACTTTACTAAAATCACCTGACCAGATTGCAAGACATGTCTATGCTGAAATTTAGGAGCAGATGATATTGAGATGCCTACAGTAGATGAATACCAATCTTCCTATTATGTATCATTAAAGACATTTCTTTGCAAGTCTAGACTCCCCTAATCATCTTGTCTATAGTACTTGTTTGATCTCTTTCTGGAAACCATAATGCTATTTTTAAAATATCCTATTACACAAATGCATAGCACAGTAAAGTGTAGTAGATCATGGAATCAGAAGCTGCAGGTTCCACCACTCACTGTTGCTGTTAGGTGCCATCAAGTCAACTCCAATTCATAGAGGCCCTCCTAAGGTTTTCAATGGCTGACTGATTGAGGGGATTGTTTTGGGAGTAGACTGCCATGTCCTTCACTCATTTTTGCAGTGCAGGGGATTGAACCTGGGTCCTTAGGAAGTATAGAGAAGTGCTCTATCAACTGAGCTAAACCCCAACACTAAATATCTCACCACTCACTAGCTGTGTGCAATTAGGCAAAATTCTCAACTTGGTGATTTCTCTGATTAGTAAAGTTCATAATACAGTCAACCTTACCATGATGTAAAAAGAGTTAAATGAGATTATGTATGGGCCTGACATGGAGTAACCACTTGATGAAAATTGATCAAATCCGACTCTGAGGAACACAGATGGGTTCATTCCTTCTCCTGCCCAATTAATGAACCCTTGTTACTATCCTGTGGCCATTGTCACAGTGTCCAGAGGGGCATCTTCTCACTAATGGTTATACTTTAAAGAAATGGTGAGAGATTGTGAGTCCACTTAGAAGGTAGTCCATTCTATATGATTTGTAGAATATTTCCTCAGTCCAGGTAGTGTTACAGTCATGGAGGATGTTAAAACCAGGGCATACCTTTCCCCTACAAAGTACCTGGATTGATTTTGATTTACATGAACCAATTTTTTTTCAATCAACATAACTTTTAAAAAATTAAGTTGATATACAATTGAGGAGATGGAAGTTATTGGTTTATAATTTTGCTTAAGACTGTACCAAAAATCACTGACATCATTCCTATTTTTATTCACTCAGCCAATAATTGAATGGATATTGACTGAGTACCTACTGTGCCAGATCCTATGAAAGGCCAGACCAGCCTGTTATTGGCAAGTCTGCATGCCCCATCCTGTGCTACAGTTGCTGTGTAACTAAAAGAAAAATAGAGGCACTCTAATAGCATTCTAGAGAATAACATTAAGGAGGAGAAGAGATATTATGGTGGAAAATATGGACCAGAGTAAAGACATGAAAATGTAACAAAAAATGAATGAAGTTATTAGTGAAAAATGTAATGAAGAATAAAGAAATGATGAGACTTGTATAAAGAAGTAAAAAATGTAAATACTTGTTACCAGTCTTGTTACCAGTCTTGAAAGCAAACTCTATTAGTGAACCAAAGAGCAGTAACTGAACATAACAGCAACTGGGTGGAACAAAGTACTAAATAGTCCCTGGGAAAATTTCAGAGGCTGGAATGATACTGAATAAAGGAGAAGATATAAAGATCAAATGATCTGAACACCAGTTTCAAATTGCTACTTATGTGTCTGAATGACTCACTGTTCCTCATTTTCTTTCTCAAAAATCTCATCTTTTGCAAATCCAGAGAAACTAGCTATGTAGTTAGACAGAATAAGCCAACATCATTGAATAAACTCACTTTAATAACAGGTATACTGCGTAGGATTCCATTTCTCTGTCCTAGCCCACTGATATTTCTCTTCTGAATTATTGAAAATAGGTCTCTGTGCACAATAATTCCCAAAAATGCATTTCACAGCTTTGAGTAGAATGAAATTAGTAGCTAATTTAGAGCCCCAAAGGTTTACTCGGCACTCTCTCTTAAATGCGATTTGTGTTTAAAATAATGATCTCATGGTATTTGTTTTCTCATGAAATGAAAAAGTAAGCAAAACAAACCAAATTCTGTATTTTTGTTTCACAAAATCAACTGCCTGGCATGCATCTGAGGTTCTTGTAACTATGATTTATATAGGTCATAATAGGGGTTTATTTGGTGTACTTTGAGGATTGACTTGTAAAGGAAGGGTTTTTGTTTTCTTTTGTTTTGTTTTTGTTTTTTGCAGTACTTAGGGGTTGAACCTAGGGCCTCGCACATGCTTTACCAGTGGGCTTCACCCTCAGCCCATTTTTAAATTTTTTTTATATGAGAGAGGGTCTTGCTAAATTTATTCAGGCTGCCTCTGGCTTTGAACTCATGATCCTTCTGTCTCTGCCTCCAGAGTCACTGGGACTACAGGCATGCATCACTGTGCCCAGTTTTTAAAGATAGTATTTTTGCAGAGCCTATCCATGTGGAGAGGAAGAGTGAATTAAAATAAACAACAGCAACAAAAAGCCCAAAAAGTGTTTGGACCATTATTAGTAAGATTTCATTATGCCCATTTACCAGAAGGTGACACCATGACCCTATGCCATTTTCTACTATCCTGCTTGATTGTGGCACCTGGCCCTCCTCCCAGTCCTATGCACACCACTTGGACATTTTATTTTCTACTTGAGAAAATTGAGGGCCAGGGAAACTAAGTGACTTCCCATAGTACCATCCAAGTCAGCAGAGCCAGACTCCAAGTTACAAGTGTATCCTTCACAAGCCAGGCAGCAACTCCTCCAATTTCCAAACTTGTTCCAGATTTATTCACTAGGACCAGAGAGTGTGGGTGCTGCCAGAAAGTCTTCTGGGGGCTGGATGTTACTGTGAGAAAACCAACGCATCATTAGAACATGTTCTTATGCAGTTTTTGTCTCCTACTGAAAACTCAGTGCAGGGGACATTATTCAATTTTACTAACATATTGGAACCATGGCCAAAAAACGCTGCTTTCATGAAGTAAAATGGAAAAGTGGAGTTTGGTTTTAATATTTTTTCTTTTCTTTTTATTTTTGGATTACTTTCTTTCCTGGTCCAGAAAACCCTTACCCTTCGTACTTACCTCTCTCCTATGTATAAGGTCTGCTATCCTTTCCGGTGATCAAATGTTGTTGTTATTGTTAGGTGCTATTGAGTCATGTCTGACTCGGGGGTTTTCAATGGCTGATTGTTTCAGGATTGCCATGTCCTTCTCCCATTTTTGCAGTGCTGAGAATTGAACCTAGGACCTCAGAGACTGCAGAACAGTGCTCTACCAGCTGAGCTAAATCCCAGCCCCAGTGATCAGATAGCTTTCCATCGCTAGTCTCTGACATTTTATTTAAAATCATGTGACCCAGTTGGAACCAAGAGGTCTATATCACTTCTTGGCTCTATAGTTCCCTTCTATTTTTATTTTTTATTTGTTTGTGGGGGGTTTTGTTGTTTTGGTTTTTGGTTTTTGGTGATGGTGCTGGGGAATCAAACTTGTCCCTAGCATTTCCTAGGAAGTTTAAGAGACAAAGATGCAAGGTTAGATCCCTTCCCCTCTCAAAGGATGTATGTATGGGATATGTGTTTTTCATTCTTCTATAAACCACAAAAGGGAACCACAGTGGACTTCCAGTCTGAATCATTTCTGCCTGCCTACCTACTTTGATTTTTATTTTCTTGGTCTGATGACTTATTTAGAGTGTTAATTCTTAAACTTGAGTGAGCATCAGAACCACCTGGGTGAGCTTATTAAAACACAGACTCCAGGGTCTCACCCACAGAGTTTCTGACTCAGTAAGTCTGGGTTGGTACCTGAGAATTTGCATTTCTATAAATGCCCCAATGATCATGGTCTAGGGACCACAGTTTGAGAACTACTAGTCCAGAGCAGTGGTTTTTCATCTCTGGCTGCATTTGTATTAGATCTCTGCCACATCCCATCCCCAGAGATAATCATGTAGTTGGTCTAGGACTGAGTGGTGGACAGTGGCATTTAAAAAACTCTTCCCAGGTGATTCTCCCAACTGTGCTCCAAACTCTATGAGATCCTGTTTATGGGCCAGGCTCCCAACTGTAATCAGTCTCCCTCTGTGCCTATGGAATGCAACTTGAATTGGTACTTTCTCTGTCTTTCACCATGACCTCTCTAGTGCCACCTCCTGTTTTCCCCTAAATACGCTCTTGAATAGCCACACTGCCCACCCCAGCCCCAGCAGACAGAGTATGGTCTTGCGCTCCTCTACCTTTCAGGTGAATCCTGACTACTAACAAGGGAAAACAAACCAGTATTCTCTGAGGCAGGATAATGTATGCTATTAACCATTCTCCAGCCTAGACAGGTTTCTGGGCATTTTGATAAAGGAGGACATAATTTAGGTGATCGATCTAGGACCTTCATTTCGACACTTGAAAGTACCTCATGGGTTTTGATGCAACTAACTCAATTATTAGGGAACATCACACACCTCAATAGTTAATTAGATTTTCAGACTCTTTTGTCTGAAACAAACAGACTCTTTTGTCCTTTCCTTAAGTTTTTTCAGTGGTAAGATAAAACAAAACCTTTTCTAACAAAAGGAAGTTTCTACTCTTGAAACTTCCCTGGCCCAAGGCCTTCAATCCCACAGCTTTGACATTTTTAAAAATACTGTCTCGGGATGTTTTTCCTCTCTATTTTGGTGTCTCATACAGTGTGTACATAACTCTCAAAAAAATAGCCCTCTATTCTTATTCTCAGTACCCTGAAGGGAAAGGTGCATAGTTGTTCATTTCATGTGTATTATCTGGGGTGCAAAACATCATTAGGAAGATCAGCAATAGTATTCTTATTGTCTTGTGCTCATTAATGTATTGTAAATGCTGCTCAGACCACGCTAAAAAGCATAGAAGTCAGAGTCATTCTGACTAATGGATTGCATTCACAATCAATTAAATTGATAGCGTAAATATGGCTTTCAGCTGGCTTATTGTTCAACAAAAGTAACAGCTATTTGCAATGTGCTAGACATGATATTTGGTGTATTATATGCATTCCCTCAGTTGATTCTCCCAACAGACGTGGATCTGATACAAATTAGGAGACTGAAGCTCAGTAAACATCTTGCCAAAGGTGAGGAGATAAAGTTAGGATTAAACCTAAGCAATCATTAGATTGGAACTCCATGCAGCCAGGGCCACTATTGTATTCCCAGCATCTAGAATAATGCCTGTCACTCAACAAATATCCTTAAATGAAAGAATTAATAAATGACTCCGACTCCAGAGTCCCTGTTATTACCCTCTAATAAAGTATTCCCACCTAAATTGGCTGGCTTGGCTTAGGTATCTAAATCTGAGCTAAGGAGGAGGAAGAGTCACAGGCCCATCCAGGCTCTGCCTGATTAGAGACAGGACCATCTCACCTTTGAGACTTTGCATGTGTCTGCTGCATGTGCAGAAATTGGTGGCTCAGCTTCCTGAACAGAGATAGAGCAGAGGCAAGAAAGTATGTTGCAGTCTCCAAGAGAAAGTAAAAAAAGTCATCAGTGGGGTCTGGATGTGCCTAGATCATGGCATTTAATTTGTGTGTTATACACAGCCTGTAAAATTGCTGATGTGCAGTAATAGAAACTGACAACCATGAAAACATTTATTGCAATGAAATTTTCATTCACCAAATCAATAGGAATCTAATTTAAAGCTTCAGAATCAATACCTTTTACCTGTCTGTTCAATATATACCATCTCTTTCCATATTATTAAATGTATGCTTTGTATTATAAAGTATAGCCACAGGCATCATTAAGTCATTATAATTATTAAACAAGGTACTCATAATCATCACCTAATAAGCCTTCATAATCAAGAGAGTCCCCTTACTTGATGTGATTTTAATTTGTAAAGTGTCTCACTGCTATATCTAAATATCTTGGCAAATTAATAAATAATCACCTATAGTTACAAGTAGAGGTAATTATATTTTAAGTACCAACAGAGAAGTTATCTCTTTAAATTTAACACATTAGCAGTGGCTGTACTCACTCTTCTATGCAGCAAACTGTGTTCTTTATAAATCAAAATGTTTTGGTTTATAAATATATTAATATGATTTTATAATACTGATTGATAATCACTGTCATTGATGCAGTGTTATTTTTTAATGCTCAGTATAACAAAAAAGGAAAGGACTAATCCTGTTATAGTGTTTAGTATGTTGTTGTTCTTAGGTGCCATGGAGTCAGTTTCCAACTCATAGCGACCTTATGTACAACAGGCGAAACACTATTGTCAGTGCTTCTCTGCTCTTCATATGTTTTTTAATGGCAGATTGTCTTTTGGGAGTGGGTTGCCGGGTCCATCTCCCAAGCCTATAGCACCTGGTGTTCCCAGGTGGTCTCCCATGCAAGTACTAACCATGCCCGACCCTGCTTAGCTTCCGAGATCTGAAGGGATCAGATGCCACAGTGCTACAGCTGCAGGCAATGTTTAGTATACGTACTTTCATATGCATGTGTGTGTACGTACAAGTAATCAAACGTGTGATAACAAGGTTTACTCTGCTGGACCAATTCTGAGGCTGTGGTTTTATCATAGTCAGAGTAACTTTGTACTTTCCCTAAAATGCTTCACCAGTGATAACTGGGTTGTTGACTGACTGATCACATTAGTTGTAAGGCAAGTAAATATTAAATATCCATTTTTCAACTCCATTATAAAATATACAGCCATATGCAGACTGCAAGTCAGAAGGAAGAGAACCAAGAGCTTTTTCCAGGTGCTTTGACAGAATACTTGGCTTTAGTGCTATTGCATATTTGGAAAACATAGTTATACTCCAATTGTTGTTGTTAGGTGCTATCGAGTTGGGTCCAACTCATAGCAACCCTCACAGGGTTTTCAATGGCTGATTGTTTCAAGATTGCTTTAGGAGTGGATTGTGAGTTTCTTCTCCCATGTTTTTGTGATGCTGGGGATCGAAACTGGGTCCTCAGAGACTGCAGCATAGCACTCTACCAACTGCATTTTAACATCATCTGAATGTAGATATGTGTGTATATCTGATGGTGGGGGGCAGGTATAAAGATAAAGATTGATACTAGACTAATGATAGCTAAGATTTCTCAACCCACTCTGTGTCCACCAATGTGGGCATAAAACCCACTGATATTCAGAAGCACTTCTTAGAATGTGAAAACAGACAAGTGAGGAAGAGTTTTGCTTTTCTTTGTACTCATCTTATTACCCAGTCTTCATGTATTTTCAATCCCAAGCTATTCACCCACTCTAGAAGCTGTGACTAAGGGAATATAAACAAGTATAGGCAGGAATACATGAAAGCAGTCATTTTGCCATCTTTCTATACAGTAGTAGCATTAAAGGATGGTCTTTAACCCCCATCGTTTTTATGTTGCTGGGGAATCAAAGCCAGGGCCTTTCACACATGAGGCAAATGCTCCATCACTGAGCTACATTCCCAGCCTTAGCCCCCATCTTTCCAGCCTCCCACCAAGTTATTATAAATACATGTACATTAATTAAGTAAAAATAATGAACTTGCTATACAAAGTCAGTTTTAAGACAAGTTGCCTAGAACCTCTACCAATCAGATTGCCACCACTAAAGCTTTACTCTATTTTAAAAAAGAAATCTGGAGTATCTACTGTATATTCAATGCAGTGCAATTGGGTTCACTCACTCTGAGGCAAGTTAACATTTACTTATCGAACATGGGGAGCCCAAGAACCCTGGAACAAATCCAGAGAAAGGAAGCTTTTCTCCCTCCAAAGATCCAGAAAGAAATCCTATTTTTAGAGCTGTAATCCTTTGAAGTAAGATAAGACACCATATTCTGAATGGAATTTAGAATGTGGTTAGAGATATCCTCACTTCTAGAGCTATTAAGTTATTCAGTAATACCTTTTGAGGGAGGAAACATTTTTAGAAGTGAAAAGGAGGTTAAGAAAAGTGCTAATATGAGGCAATGATGTGAGCGGAATCTTAAAAACTGAGTTGGTGTTCCCTTAGTGGCTAGTAGTAGGAGGAAGTAGCAGTAGAGTGAAGGGAGGGGCAGGTACAGGCAAATTCAAGGCAGATAGTTCAAAGATCAAAGACATGGAACTTTAAAAAAGATGATTCCTCTAGAGCAGGAACTAAGTCAGATGTGACCAGTCTTATATGCCCAGAGCTTAGCATAGTGTTTGTAGCATAGGAAGTAATCTATTTATATTTGAAGATTAAAGAGATTAATCAACTAACTACACACAATTCAGTATGACCAATGGATAGGACTGATATGTGTGTGGGAAATAATCTCAGTAAGTCTGAGAAATAAGCAGTGATCAAATCATGATGATTCTTGTAAGCTAAGCTCAGGACTTGGAGGGGGGTTTTGATAGAAGGAAGCCTTTGAAAAAATTTAAACAGAAGAATAACACAGCCACATTTATGTTTTTAAAAAGTCATTGTGGGAATTATGCAAAGATGGATTGGAGACTGAGAAACCAATAAAAGAAGACTGAGAGACTTTGAGAACATAACCCCAAAAAGCAGTAGTGAAGACAGAGGAGAGAGATGGGTTCTAGAGAGTGTGAAGTAGAGTTGATTTGAGGATGAGTAAACCGAGGGAATGAGATGTGACTCTGAGTTTACATTGCTGGTGGTATCATTCACTACTTTCACAAAGAAGGAAATCAGATTTGGAAAAAAGAGAATGAGTTCCACTTTAAATATGTCAAGGTTCCCAGAAACATTTGAGCAGAGGTGGCCAGCAAGCTGTCAGATCTTCAGGCCCAGGATTCAGATGGGTCTGGGTCTTGGTCAGAAGGCTCTGACCTCCAATGTCACTTCTAAAAATGTTTCCCATTATGGTGAAGTGGTTAAAGGAAATTTTTGGTTTATATTTAAGGAAATTAAACATTTGATTAAGATCCTGCTTATTTATTCATTCCACAAATATTCAGCTGCCTCTTCAACATCTCCACTTGTCTAAAAGATATGTCAAATTCAACATCGCCAAAAGTAAGTTCCTGATTTTCCCTAAAACAAAACCTTCTCCCACATATAGCTGGGTGGTAGCTGCATCTTTCTAGTTGCTCAGGCCAAAATCCTGAATGCCTGGATCCTGAATGCCTCTGTCTCTCACACACCAAACCCAGTCTTCCTGCAAGTCCTATTGGCTCTACCCTCACACTCTGGGGACCAGATAATACCGTTCAAAGGCATGTCTCCAGTGTCCCATATCCCCGAGCTAGGCCCCATCTGCCGGCAGCGGTACCACTGTGGTGTCCAATCCTGTCAGGTCTTGGAAGCTAAGCAGGATTGGGCCTGGTTAGTACTTGGGCGGAAGACTGCCAGGGAACACCAGGTGCTGTAGGCTTGGGAGAAGGACCTGGCAACCCACTCCCCAAAAACAATCAGCCATTGAAAACCCTATGAATAGCAGAGAAGCACTGATAATAGTGTTTCGTCTGTGTACATAGAGTCACTATGAGTCAGACACTGACTCAATGGTGGTACCGATGCTGCTAAGCCTTGTATGATACTTTGAGTAGCAAAGATGTAGACAACAAGGACCAAAGAACTCTAGGGATGTGGATTTCAATATTTAGGACAGGACTGGGTGAGGTGGTACACATCTATAATCCCATCAACATGAGAGGTGGCAGCTTGTGTAACTTGGCAAAGCCCTGTCTCAAAAAGTGAAAAAATGGGCTGGGGATGCAGCTTAGCAATAGAGTGCTGCAAAGCATGTATGACATCTTAGATTCAGTCCCCCAGCACCATAAATATTTAGGAAAGGCTGTGCCAAATAGATGAGACCTCAATTGACTCTTGAAGAACAAGGAGGATCCAAAGAGCTAGACTGGAAAAGGAAAAGTGGACTGAGTATCAATGCAAGGCAGCAGGAGATGCATTCTGGGAGGGTGGATAGGAGAGTTCCTTGGGTTAAAAACATTGCTAGGGTGAAGAATTAGGCTATAAAGATGGAAAAATCAGTTGGTTATGTCATGAGTAGAGTTGGTGTCCAGGATGAGTACTATGGATTTTATCCTACAACCAAATGGACACCAACGGGATTTGGGAAGGAGAGAGAGAAAGTAGCATTGTTAAGCTTATATCTTAGAAACATTAATCAGGCAAATATTTGTACAGTGATTTAAGAATAAGGTAACAGGGGCCTTGGATTGGAATGTGGTGATGGAAATAGAAAGGAAGAAGTGTAAGGTGGAGAGCCCTGGAGAAGATCTACTCCTTGGCAAAAAGCTTCTAGATGACATGATAGACACTTTGAGGTAAGATTCAATAAAACCTAAGCAACAAAGAAGTTAAAGATAACAATGATTTTGAACTTGGGTGACTAGGAGAATGGTGGTAGAAAAACCTGGGTTAAGAGACGGATGTTTGGTTTGAGAGCAAATGATAATCTTGGATTTCGATATCTGGACTTTGAACTCCAAGGGGAAACCTCTGGTGAACCATAATAGATATGAGATGGAGATCAGCTGTGGAAGAGTCATGACCATGGACCAAGACATTAGGTAAGTTGGCACAGTGGTGACAAGTGAAACCATGAGACAAGGATTGATCCCTGAGGGCCCTGGATGCTGCAGAGTGTCAGAGGCAAAGGGGTAAAGACCAGACCTGCAGGTACAGCCTTACTTAGGGACAGAAAGAGAATGATGAGCTGCAATGCCAAAATAACTTGTGAAAATAGAAATTCTTAAATATTCCATTATTCATACTGCCTACACTAAATCAAGCTTTTTAACCCATGGGATGGTCTCAATTCACTCTGGCAATGTGTGAGCACATTTGTATTCCATTCTTAGCACACTCAGTGCTAAAGTGTCCTCAGAAGGCCAGAGATCTAGCTCTAGTTTTGTCCCTACTGGCTCCTATTTAACCTCTCACCTCAGTAAAATCACTAGTCAAAAGAGGAAAACAATACCATATTACTACAAACTTCACAAGGATGTTCTGCAAAATGATAGCACATAAATAATTTTAAAAGTGGAAATTTCAACAAAACCATCGGACCACTTTTATAATATATCAAGAATGAGTAGAGTTCATATATAATTCTTAACCTACTGCCAAACTTAGCTTACCAGAGGAAAATACAAACAGAATTAATCTTTTGAATTAAAAGAGCCAGATATAGGTTTCTAAATATCTTCATCAAAATTTTTAAGGGCTCTTTGTCTGATTGATACTGTAACAGGCAATATGGTAGATACAGAGTTAAATCAGCAAAGGCCCTGATGTGAAAGGGCTTAGCTTCTAGTAAGAAAGAAGAGAAACATGAGTCGTGAATAACAAAACACAAATCAATATGTAACAAATGCCACAAGACCCACATGAAACAAATACAATTGATGTTCAGAGAAAAGAAAATTTCTGACTGAAGGATGGATAGGAGGAAAGCCTTGAACAAGGGTAAACTGTGACAGATGGAGAGGAAAGAGAGGGCATGCCACACAGGCCCTGAGGGAAGAGGGCACCAACAGGGCTGGGGCAATGGCAAGGAACACAGTTAGCCTGGAACATGGAACAATTAGGGAAGCCACAGGAGGCAGTCAGATTGTAAAGGGCACAGCTGCCAGGCTAAGGAGTCAGGGCTTTATTCTGTGGACAGTGGAGAGGGAAGAGGGCAGTAAAGGACCCAAAGAGGCAAAACAACAAGTAAGGCCAAGCTTAAGTTCACTTGGCCAAGAAGTAGACTTCTGGAAGAAAATGAAGACAGTTGAATTTTGCTGCTAAGAATGAATTTTAAGTTGTTCATCAAAGTGGGAGAGCAGTGTTTTATGAAAACTGTCACAGGCTTATCCTTCCAAAGGGAAGAATCGTAATAGAAACATTGGGACATCTTCTCTTTTCTGAGTTTCATCCTATATTTCATGGTTGGATGTGAACTTTCTCAATAGAAGAGGAAGACTGGCCAGGGCAGAGGGCAATGTGCCAGTTCCAGCAGCTCCACATAGAAAGGAATTGTAGGACAATGGCAGTGGCAGTTCTACACCCTCCGAGGACCACACATGCTTCTGTGACTTTGCACATAGCTCAAATATATGCAAAATTTCACATATAATGTTGGATTTTTTGGACCCTCTGGACCTCATCCATGGATCCCCAGATACTCAAATTAAGAATCTTTGAACTAGAAAAGAAAAAAATAAAGGATTCTCCAGAAGTCCCACAGAAACAGCACACAGAAATCCACAGTTACAGAAGTTAGGACCACTAACCCCCAATGAGTCCACAGGGGCTCCTTGCAGGGAGTACCTGGGGTGATTCTCTCTGTCAAAACAGTTTGGAGGGAGGACCCAAAACTCAGGATTTATAATTAACCAAGGTCATTCTGATGGGAAGTCAGGATTTGAAGCCATGAATCTATTTACTTTCAGGCCACAGCTATAACCCTTCCTGGGCAGCTGGCACACTGCTGTTTCTTAAGCTCTTAGTGCATATCCTTCCAGGTGTCATTATGGGGCAGAGCACTTTGGGAGATACGGCGTGAACCTGACCTTAAAAGCTCAGTGCATCTTCATTCGCTTCTTTCACTTCACCCCTCATTCAGCCTGGCCACCACATCCTGTTGGAAGACAACCACTTGCTCCTTCAGCCTTTCACAGTCCCAGCCTGTCCCAACCTTTCCCCTTCTAGCTCATCATCATCCTTCTCATTCCTGACTTTCCAGGACTTAATACTAAGCCCAGTGATCTGGAGGCCATCTCTTGAGAATGAGGTACACTGGGGTTCCTGATGGATGTCCTCCTGTAATTTAAATGGAGCTTATTCTGAAAGCCCCACAAGTCAGAAAATTGACATTCTCTTTGCTGACCTTTGACCTCCATACTGTTTCCTGAACTTGATTCTGCTGCCATCTGTCTCTCTGCAGGAACCATGGAAAGAGCTAAAGGCTACAGGTTAACCATCAGAAGGCAGCCACTTAATCTATGCCTGCTGTGCAGTGTTTCTGTTTCAGGAAGATAGCCCATTGTGGAGTCAAACCCTTATTTACCCATAGGCAACCTTAGGCAGTGTCCTTTCTCTCAGAGATGTAGACAGCATCTTTCCTTTTTTAATTCCTTCCTCCTCTAGGCCCTCGCCCCATGTCATATTTAGCCACTTTGGACCACTGTGGACCAAGACGGCTCAATACAACCACACAACCACAAAGTGTCAAAACTGAGAAATTGAGTATTGAGCAAATTCTCTGGCTTCCTACCACCTATGTGTTTTGTGTTGTTTTTTGTTGTAGTTGTGCTTTGGTTTGGTTTGGTCCTAGGGATGAAACTCAGGGTCTCGTGCATGCTAGGCAACCACTCTGCTATGGAGCCCCACCTCTAGTTTTGAGTTTTAACAGTTGGGTGATATTGTGAGGTATGGTTTTCTCAGAATCAAAGAATGAAAGTGCTGCACAGATGTGGGGAGATGACAGCTGTTGGGAGACCAGGACTCTAACACTGTCTTCATCTTTTCCCAAACTCTTTAGGTTTATAAGCACCTTAAAAGTACCTCATGCTTACACCTCACCCTTTTCAGAAAAAAGTATCTACCATTCCATTCCTGATGTGGGAGAAAAAGAATGGGTGGGAAGTCAAGTCATTCTTATTATCTACATACTCTTGGGCCTGTTGCTTGATGTCCCAGGAATCTGATTTGTGTATGTGTTTGTACATGTGTGTGAGGTGCATAATTATTCCTGTCTTATCAGGTTGTTACAGATATCAGGTGATCTGTGAGGCAAAGTGTCTGGCTCAAAACAGACATGCGGTGTCACTACTCCTCCCATCTTCAGCCTTGTTATCCAAGTCCTTCGTTAATCAGTTTAAACTGTAAGGTGCAAGGACTTAAAAGAATCTAGAACACAGCTTACCAATAAGATTTCAAGTGATCATGAGCAACTCAGGTAACCACCAAGAGTCTCCATTTTTTTGTCCTTAAAATGATAGGTTTATGAGAATGACACCTAAAGTTTCCTCCACCCTTTCCCTCACTAGTTTCAAGCTAGAAATAAACCAACCAATTCTCTTGGGTTATTACAATGCAACAAGTGTCGTTGCAGCCATTTCTTAGGTTGTAAGCACAGAAAATAGGTGAGTGAGATTCACAACAGAGGGGAAAGTATTTAAGGACAAACAGCAGGAGGCCTAGCCATTACAGCCAGGTAGAAAGACACAAGGAAGAGAGATAATGTTAAATTACAGTTGAAGTGCAGTGGAAATTACAGCAACAAAAGCAATACCAGCAAGAGTGGCTAACAGCAGGTTCTGCTGTGTACGACAAAAAGTCATTTCCAAAGGTTTTTAATAATTGTGCTGCTAGAAGATTTGTAATTATAAACATGAATAATCCTTGGCATGTATCATTTCTAAAGATAGATGCTGTAATTCTGTTCCGGATGAAGAGCTAAAGAATATCTCACACCGGTTGGTACATGACAGGCAGTAACAACCAGACAATTAGGATGATGCATCAGCAAAATTAGAGTCAAAATATCCTGTATACAGATGTTGAATCCATCAACCAGGAAGGGAAACCATCACCCACCAGCAGAAAACTACAAACAACAGGAAATCACATCACACAAAAGAAAGGGTGAGGACATGACTACATAGAATGCAGTCATTACTTTGGTCCTAACTGAATAATTGCTCAAAGACCATGGAAGATAACTTTATTCTTAATAGGCAGTCAAGAAAAATATTGTAAGTGGAAGGATGTGGTTGATAGAAAACAAAATCCTCAACATTGAATTACATGTTTTGCATGTGAGCCTTGTGTTTGGATTAAACTTCCTCATGGCTTGTAACATTTACTGGTTACAAGTTAAGTGATAGGCTGGGCATGGTGGACAGCCATAATCCAGACCTGTAATCCCAGCACTCGAGAGCCAAGGCAAGGAGATCAATCCTGAGTCTGAGGCCAGCGTGGACTACATAGCGAGACCTTGTTTCAGAAAAACCCAGAAAAACCATCGAGAGAGAGGGAGAGAGAGAGAGAGAGAGAGAGAGAGAGAGAGAGACGGGTGGGAGGGACGGAGGTAACCTTGGGAGTGAATGAGCCGCGTTGCTTTCAGCTGGAGTCATCCTTGCCCCTTTCTTTCTCTCATATCCCACATACACTCCCTCAGGAAATCCTGCTGGCTCTGCGTTCAGAACATATCCAGAACCCAAATCACTTCTTACAGCTGCCATCACTGCTACCCTGGATCAGGTTGGATTAGCTTCAGGTTGGATTAGCTCTGTGCCTTCTGAGCTGGCTCCCTGCATGTTCCTTTAACCCTCCAAAGTCTGCTCACAACAGAGCAGTCCAAGTGATGGTTTTCACTCAAAGGACTTCATCAGCTCCCAATCTCACTCAGAACCACAGCCAAAACCCTCTGTTTGGGCCTATAAAACCCTCAGGGGTCTCCATTACCCTCTTCATTTTCACCACACAGGCCTCCTTTCTTCTCTCACAATCCCAGGCAAACTCTCAATTTAGGAGATTTACATTGGCAGTTTCCTCAACTATAAAGCTCCTCCCCAGTTACACAAATCACACCTTTTCAGTGAGGTGAAACTGGACCACCTATTTAAAATTAGAGTTAGCTACTCTAGCCTTCACCCTGCAGCTCCTACCACTCCAGGTTCCTTTGTCTTGCTCTACTTCTCTCCTAACACACACGTCGAGTTTCTTGACTTACTATATTTGTTATTTGCTCTCTATTAGAAGGCAGGAATCCAAATGCCCAGAGCAATGCCGGGGATGCAACAGACATTTGGAATTATTTATAGAAGGAGTAAGTATAACAACAACAGAAAATCCAACTCAGGCTTACACAACAAGAAAACAATGTCCCACATAATTGGAAGTAAGAGGCAGGGGTGATAGGCAGGGAGCTCCACTTCTCTGTGATTCTTCTAGACCAGTTACTTCATCAGGCTGATTATAAGATGGCTGCCAAAGTTCTAGGCCCAGATGGGTGGAGGATGATTCTTTTTGAGATTCTCACTTGAGTGAGGAGCCTTTACCTAGAAGCCCATCAAACTTGTGCTATCATCTAATTAATCCAAGGGGCTGGGGTTTAGCCCAGTTGGTAGAGTGCTGCTCTGCACTGTTTGAGGATCTGGGTTCTATCCCCAGCACTGAAAAAAAATGGGAGAAGGATATGACAATCCACTCCGAAACCAATCACAAAACAATCATCCACTGAAAACCCTATGAGGATTGCTATGAGTCAGACCCAACTCAACAGCACCTAACAACAACAAATAACAACAAAAATTAACCTAAATTGAACCAAACTTTGTTGCCAAGAGAATGATATGAAACACTTTGCCTCATTGGGGAGAGAAAATGGAAAAAACATGATTGACTTGGCTAAATCACAATCCACTCCGACCACAGCATCACTTCATAATGGGAGAAGGAGGTAGTGGGGAGAAGAGGAGACAAACCCAGTATCCACTCCTCAGCAGTAGCCAGGAAAGACAGGGGCAGACAGAAGGAACAGGGCAAAGGATTTGTTCAAGAGGAGAAATTAGAAGACTGAAAGCTCTGAAAACATCCAAATTGATTTTGTTGGTATGGATCCCGGAATTGAGTAGCACCTGAGCTTAATGATTTATTGGCCTTGCTGTAGAGGATCAGAAGTGTTAATCTGGATTGCGCAGACACCAGCACAAGTGTGGCAGTCTCACACCATCTCTGCTGATTCATATTCACACAGTAAATATGTTTAGGAATGACTGCAAAACAAATTTGTTATTGATTTTAGTTTCACTCAAAACCAAATATAACAAATATAGTGTATTCTTGCCATTTGTAGATGGAGCAAAGTGGCTGAAATATGGAACACTGCTAGTTCTGTTACTTTTTATTTGTCAAGTGTGTGATGTGGGGTAGGATGGGGACATATGGGACAAGGAATCTGCTATTTCTCATTCTGCAGTGCTTTGCTTCCTGCATAAACTGCACAGAGAATCTTAGCACCCCTGCAGATTTATAATCAATAAACATTCTTCCTGAGATTGTCTGGAGTCTATCTCTGTGCTGTTGGAAAAGCAACAGGGGATGGGAAAGCTTTTTCTAATCGAATTACAAAGATAAAATTCTTGAGAGGGAAATGATGAAGAACAAAAGGTTTTAAATACAGCTTATACCCACAATTTCAGGCCAACCATGGGCAGATTATAACAGGATCCTATTTACTCAAACTATGAGGGGGACTTAAAGGAAATAACTTATGAGCAGATAGATTCCTAGACAGAAACTCATACAAAAGCAATACTTGGAAGTGATATTCTTAGTCCATATAGCAAAAGAAGAGACTTACTTTTTTAAAACTCATAAAGTATTTCATTCTTGTGGTTTGATCTTGAATAGTGTTTCTTTTTTCCTTCATTCTGGGATAGGTTGTGAAGGGAAGAGATTTTGACTAGGGATGCAGTTTCTTAAATGATTTACTGTATTTCCTAGATTGTATGTGTACATAATTTTGTATATAATTTTATTGTGGTAGGCAGAGCAATGACCCCAAAGAGGTCTACGTCCTAATCTCTGGAACTTGTGAGCATGTTAGGTTAAATGGCCAGGCAATTTAAGATTGCTGGAATTAAGGTTGCTATACAGTTGCCCTTAAAATAAGGAGATTTTTTAATCTGGATTATCTCAGTGAGACCAATGTAATCACAAGGGCCCTTGAAAGTATAAGAGGGAACTGAAGAGATGGCAATGTGAAAATAACTCAGCCTAGTTCTGAAGATGAAAGGAGATGCGCTTTAGCCAAAGGAAGCAGGCAGCCTCTACAGACTGAAAATGCAAGAAAATGGATTGTATTCTAGAATTTCCAGAAAAGAATGTACTCTACTAACACCTTGACCTTTTCCCTGTGAAGTGAGTGACAGCTTTCTGATGGACAGAACTGCAAGATAATAAATTTGTGTAGTGTTAAGCCATTCAATTTGTAGCAATTTGTTACAGCAGGCACAGAAAATTAATATAGTTATCATTTTATAGAATCCCACATTGCAAATAGAAAGGTGCTGAGACAGACTTGAGTTTGGGACATTCTCAGATGCTTAAGGAAGTGGATTAAAAGCTGAATAAGATCTAGTTCAATCCACCTTATCAAATAAGACATTTCAGACGTTGAACTCTGCTGTCTGTGTTTATGGCCACTTCAAGAAATAGCTGTGCACTACCCAGTAATCACAAGCCAGGAGACTGCTGAAAAAGATGTACAATTGTAAGAATGTAAAGGAAACAGAATTGTATTTGTTTTTCATATACAGGCTGATTCTTATTTCTATTATTTCTATTCATCTGAGTATAAGAAATCTTGTCCTTGTTTTAAAAGTATGAAATTTTCTCATTTGAACTCTTCAACATTTTTTCGGATGAGGTTTGGTATTGTTAAATATGATGTTGACCTTCCTCTGCAAAGATGACAATTCTGACAAGTCACAGTCTGTTGGGGTGCTTGATGCACACTCACTCCATCATTTATTGAATAAATACTTATTTGACCCTCACCATGTACAAAGCAATATGCTAGGGAGTGTAACGCGAGAGGGAGCAAGCTACCTTCAGCCCTTACTGTCACAGCATGTAAAGTCTAGTTGAGAATGCAGGTAATGACAACATGGCGTGGGGGGCAGTAACAGAAGGATGTGGGTGAGGGGCACCTGGTCCAGACACAGTAACGCAGAGGTGAGTAGCCAGAGTCATTGGTTTCCAGGAAAAGTTGCCTCTCATGAGATGGCCGGTGTATGCTTGCAGAGCTAGGTCTCGTTGGTGCTGCGTGTCTTCCTCCTGGTCAGTTTGAACCCCCTCTCACACCATCCTCTTCCTGACAACACAGCACACTGACCATGCAAACAATCTTAGAAAAGGGAAGTCAAAATACCTTTCAAAGTTATGGCTCCGTATGTTTTTGGCACTATCCTACTGGTAGTTTAGGCTTTTTATTTTTAAGTTTACCGTGCCACACTGCTTTAGCCAAAGAACCAACTTAATTTTAGAAATTTGGAAAATTGCAGGAAAACACAAATAAGAAAGATGTTTATGTGACCATAGTGCCACTACTCTGAGAAGCATATTTGCCCTCAGATTTTGGGTTTTTTTCTTCTTTTTAGGCATATACAATCAATCCTCATTATTTAGAGATTACATATTCACAAATTCACCTACTCACTAAAATTTAATTGCAACACCAAATCAATACTTGTGGTGCTTTTTGATCATTTTTGGACATATGCATGTACACAGCAGCAAAAATGTTGGCCAACATTCACCTTCCTGGCTGAAGTCAAAGGCTCTGCCTTCTTGTTTCTGTTCTCAGGCTCTAAAGTGTCCTTTTTGCGGTCTACTTGATACTGCCTTTTTCTTGTTTTTGTGCTTTTGATTGGTGATTTTACTACTTAAAATGGCCCCCACATATAGTGCTGAAGTGCTATCTAGTATCCCTAAGTGTAAGAAGGCTGTGATGCACCTTAAAGAGAAAATACATGTGTTAGATAGGCAGCCTGCAAGCATGGGTTACAGTGTGGCTGGTTTTAAGCCTCAATGTTAGTGGATCAATAATATATAACATATGCATAACAATATAAATAGTAAGGTATTTCTAAATGGAAACACATAAAACAAGATTATAAGCATTGTGGATGTACTCCTGGGTTTGATCCCAGAACAGAAAAACAACAAAACAAACCAAAACCAGATAAGATTATGTGCTGATTGGTTGGCAAACATGTGACCAAAGGCTCACAAGTACCTAACTATGTTTTCCCGAACCCTCTAGTCCCTGTATTTCCCCTGTTGTTGTTATTGTGTGCCATGGAGTCATGTCCAACTCATAGCAACACTATGTACAACAGAATAAAACACTCCCCAACACTGTGCTATGCCAGGCACTATGCCTGTGCTTCTCTGCTATTCATAAGGTTTTGATTAGCTGATTGTTTTGGGGATTGCTTCAGGAATGGATTGCCACATCTTTCTCTCATTTTTGCAGTGCTGTGGGATCAAACTCAGAGCCACAGAGAGTGCAGAGCAGCACTCTACCAATTGAGCTAAACGCTAGCCCAGTGTTTTTTGTGACTTTATAGAATGTAACTACTTTGCATAGTAAGAATTGACTGTATTTTCTTTACTGGGGGAGGGGTGGATAGAGATCACATGGTATGTTAATTTTTTATCCTACATTTTTTCCCTTACGCTTGCATTCTGACATTTTTCTATGTTATTAAGTATTTTTAAGGTACACTTTTCAATGACATGTTCAACCAAATGGATCTCCATGAGTTCCCCCTTGCTAAACTTTAGGTCATTATCAAAAATCATTCTTATTCATGTGTTTTTTTTACCTCATTCATTCATTCACTCATTCAACCAATATTTGTTGAGCACTTACTGTATGTCAGTCCTCTGCATAAGGATACAAAAATAAACAGGACAGGCACCAGTCTCTGCCCTAATGAAGTATATAATCAAATAAGACAGAAAATAAATATGTACACAAGTAATTCATGATGATAATAATAAGTGCAAGTAGGAACAAGTACAGGAAGCCACAAAAGCACGCAAGAGGGCCTTACCTTTTCAGGAATTTGGGAATGGAATGTACTGGATTCCTAGGTTAGAGGCAGAAGAACTGGACTTTCCTTCTCTCTTCTTTGCTCCCTGCCCAACCTCCCCATAGCAAAAGCCAAAGAGTACATCAGAGGCCCCTGGGCCAGGCTCCTATCCAGTTGTCTGCAGACAACCAGGCCCCATCCTCTGTCCTACCCGACTACAGAGAGAATGAAGGCATGAGAGGAGAGGGGATGGTTAGGTTATGGTAAAGGATGCCTGCCTTATGGGGTCAAGTACCTCACTGCCAGAGCACCCAAGGGTCCTAGCCAGCAGAAGTCAGGGTCAGATGTAACCTCAGGCCTATTCAGGGCAGGGTGTCAACTCAGCAGTGGGGTTACTTTCACACTGGCTGAGACCACCACAAGTACCAGTTGAAAGTTCTTCTCCTCTGCATTTTTTCCCCAGTAGATCAGCGCTCAAAATCATCCTTCACTGTTTGAAAGATCAAATTCAAAAGACAAATGGCTATTTAGGGACATCAGTGCACAATGTGACAGAAAGTTGGTAGTCTTAATGTAAAGAACCAGTTTGAAACTTGCAGTGAAGCTGGGCTTGCATGGTGCTGCCTGTTGTCCCAGCTACTTGGGAGGCTGAGGCAGGGGATTGTTTGAGACCCTATCTCAAAAAAAGAAAGAAAGAAAGAAAAAGAAAAAGGAAAGAAAAGAAAAGAAGAAAGAAAGGAAGGAAGGAAAGAAGGAAGGAAAAGGAAAAGAGAAAAAAGATCTTGTTATTGTTGCCATTGTTTTGTTGCCGTTATTCCATGCCTGAGGAGCAGCATTACTTTAAGAAACAAAACACCTGAGATGATCAACCTAGAAAAGGTGGAAAGGCTTTTTTGTCTCATGATTTCAGAGGCGTAAGACCTTTGGGAGACATTCTAGAGCCAAGCTATATAGCAAGGTACAACTGTCCAATTAACCAGGGAATCTTTGAAACAATTTTCTATGAAAATGTTCCTCTAAGAAATGTGTACACAGAGAGAACTTGTGACAATTTGAACATCAACAAATTAGGATGTGCAAAGCTTAATTATTTGAGGATTATTGGGAGGAATGTCAATGTAAATTATATCAACCAGTATTTAAAAGAAAGGCACTATGTTTTTTCTAAATCTAACTGCTAACTAGCCATTGCCACTAGAGGTCTCGCCTGCCCGACTTCAACGAACAGATGAGACTCCTTTGTAACTAGTTCCTGAGTAATGTGATTTGTAACACATGGCACTTAAGTGCTTGGAAATACTGTCTTTAAAAGATTAACTTCAGTAACTTCTGGCATACCACACATCTGCTTAGCAGCTTTCTTAATACAAAAGAAATCATAGCCAGTTTATAGGCTGAACTGTAAACAGTTCTGAAGCAGCAATGACCAAATGAGTATGCAGAGCAAACAGGTAAATTTTTATCCAAGAGGCCATGGTGTCCAGGATGCAAATAATAATGGCTTATTAACCAGCTATCCACTGTGATTCTCCAGAAAATCTAATGCAGACAACATATGGACGAGTTGTAACAAGGTTTCTCAAAAACATCCTTATGGAAGCTAGTAATTCCATATACTCTAACCTAATATTAGCTGCTGCTCATCCACAGCTTTTACCCAGAGATGCAGTTTGAATCTAATTTGGCAGCTCACTCAGCTTTCTAACAGCCCCAAGGTGAAAAAGAGGGGAGGCAGGAAGGTGTTAATTACAAAAATCAATATCACATCAACTTTTGCCTTTTTGTTATCCATATAGTCTAGTTGAGATATTCTTTCCCAGAGAGTATTTCAGAGAAGGCCCACCCAACCCTGACCATAATACTAGCAAAAATAATAACCTTTTCCAGATATATCATCCTTCACAGTATACATAATGCTTTCCTGTAAGTTATTTCGTTAAAACACAACATGGCCAGGCATAATGATGCACACCTGTAATCCCAATACTTGGAAGGTTGAGACAGGAGGATCACAAGTTTAAAGCCAGCCTGGATTACATAGCAAGTTCCAGGATAGCCTTAGAAACAATGTAATAAGACTGTGTCAATCAATCAGTCAATCAAATAATACATAAAAATAAATAAAACCTCAATATGATTTCTCACCATTATTTTCCACTGCCTTCTCACCAAGGCGTTTTCCATTTCATTACAAATATTAAGAGCATTTCGCTTTACCCAAACCTCCCAGTCCATAAGTCACCTTACAAATTCTCCCTCTGCTCTTCCTTTGTGTCTTCAGCCCTTCCTTCCAAGAAATTGTCAGGTTTCTGTGACATGGTCTATTCTTAGCGAATCCCTGCTAGTGAGCCTTAGACTCTCATGTTTTCATCTAAGTGACTCAGTAATTTGATCTCAATAAATAACTGCAATTAAGTGTGTTTTGACCCAAGAACAGACTTTAACCTTACAGAGACAGGGTACTAAATAATCTTTTATAATCTCAGTTGCACTTTTAAGAAAAGTACTCAATCTGCTTCAGGTTTCCCATAGCACCATTCTTTTTCTGTCCGTGGTATTTGGAACAGTGGTTCTTAGCCCTGGCTGCCCATAAAAATTACCCAGATAGTGTTTAAGAATGACAGATGTCTAGGCCTCATCCCATGCCAACTGAATCAAAATTCTCATGAGGAGGACCTGGGCATTGATGTTTTTGATAGCTCAGGGTGCTGCCAGGGTTAAGAACCAGCTCTGCCAGTGTCAATTAGGTTTGTTTTGCTCATGTCAAGATTTTTAAGAAAGAGATTCCACTGAAACCCATGGGAATTTAACATATGTTAGGAATAATGGTTCTTTGCATTTGCCTGAAGATTTTAACATTTTATAGTACCCTCACAACTCATTTGCCATTTGTATAATTAATCAGTAAGCAACACATACCAGGGACCATACTAGGTGCTAGAACAAAAAAGATGAAAAACACATAGCAATTGTCCTTCAGAGACATAAAGACTAGTAAATGAAATCAAATACATTTCCACACAAGTTACTATAAATGGAAATTCTGATATCATTCTCTTCACGCCAGTGAATCATCTTGCCCATCCCTGACATATGCACGTTCTACTTTGAAACACTGCTACAGACATAGTCAATAAAGTGATTTATCTATATTTCACAGAATCAGTGAAGAGGATAAGGCAAATACAGGTGTTCCTCAAATTACAATTGGGTTATATCCCAATAAACCCATCATAAATTGAAAATATCGTAAGTTGAAAATGCATTTGATACACCTAACCTACGGAACCTCTTAACTTAGCAACACAGTATACTGCAGAGTCCAGGTTGTTTCTCCTTGTGATCATATAGCTGGTTGGGAGCTGCAGCTTTCTCTCATTGCCCATTATCTTGAGAGTATTGTATTACTACTTATGACTAACCAGCATCTTGAAAGAGTATTGTACTACTTATGACTAAATAGGGAAAAGATCAAAATTCAAGGTATAGTTTCTACTGAATGTGTGTCACTTTCATAGCATTGTAAAGTCAAAAATCATTAAGCCAAACCATCAATAAGTCAGGGACCAACTATAGTAGAAAAACTAAGCTCAGAAGCTACAGAGTGACTTGTTGGAGTCATGTAGCTAGTTCAAGCTTAGAGATGACTAGAACTCATAACCAAAACTCAGGCTGATGTTCCACATACTACCCCACATCACCTCTCCTGAATTATACACCTCAGCGCACCTTCATGTGAAGTCAAGAGGATTTGGACAAGAGGAAGCTTTGTATTCAATTATGTAATCTTTGCTTGCCTTATCTGAATATGGGAGAGAGTCTGACAAAGGAACCACAGAAGGACCATGGAATGAGATTGACTTAGGGCCACTGCCTGGAGATTCAGTAGTGAAATTATTTATTTAAAACAAATGGGGAATAGAATAGTGATGATTTTCAAGGAGCTGTTAGGTATCAATAAGAATGATTTATTCTTAAGTATGACATGGCATAATATAGAAAGATCTCTAGCTTTGGAGTCAGGGAACGCAAATTCAAATCCTAACTCTGCCACTTAATATGCTTTGCATGAACTTGAAAAATTTCACACACTGTCTCACAGAACACTAGCTTCTTGAGATAAGATATTCACCTAAGAGTTAAGATTGTCCAAAACAACAAAAACAAAACAAAAAAAGAGAAAAACACTTACCTCCCAACAAAGAAGCCTAGGACCAGATGACTTCACTGGTGAATTCTATAAAACAATTAATGAAGAATTAATGCCAACCCTTCTCAAACTTTCAAAAACTCATTTTATAAAGCTAACATTACCCTAATACCAAAGCCAAACAAAAATACTACAAAAATAAACCTTGTAGCCAATATCTCCAGTAAACATAGATGCAAAAATCCTCAGCAAAAATACTACCAAACTGAATTCAAAGCATATTAAAAGGATTACACACCATGACCAGGTGGGATTTATCCTTGGGATGCAAAGATGTCTCAACATTGATACATTCCATTAACAGAATGAAAGGTAAAAATCACACAATCATTTCAATCATACAGAAACAGCATTTAAAAAAAATTCAACACACTTTCATGATTTAAAAAAAAAAAACTTAGTTGGTGTCATGATGCACACCTGTAATCTCAGTAACTCAGGAGGCTGAGGCAGGAAGATCACAAGTTTGAGAACAGAGTCAAATTGTACAAGACCCTGTATCAAAATAAAATAATTAAAAAGTGGGCTGGTGATGCACCTCAGTGGTAGAGCACTTGCCTAGCAAGTACAAAGCCCTGGGTTCAACTCCTTTGTGCTTCAAAAGAGAAAGAGAAAGAAAGGAAGAAAGGAAGGAAGGAAGGAAGAAAGAGAGAAAAGAAAGAAAGAAGGAAGGAAGGAAAAAAAGAAAACAGAAAAAGCTCTCAAAAACCTAAGAATTGAAGGAAATTACCTCCACACAAGAAAGGCCATATAATAGACAGCCTACAGCTAACATCATATTCAATGCTGAAAAACTGAAAACTTTTCCCCTAAGAGCAGGAATAAAGTGAGACTCTCCGTTCTCACCACTTCTTTTCAGCATAGTACTGGAAGTCCTAGCCAGAACAATAAAGCAAGAAAAAGAAGTAAAAGCCATCCAAACTGGAAAAAAAAGTAAAACTCTCCCTTTTTGTAGATGACATGATTTTGTAAATGAAAATACCTAAGATTCCATTCTAAAATACTACTAGAACTAATACACAAATATAGTAAAGTTGCAGGATACAAAGTCAACATACAAAAATCTCTTGTTTCTATATTCTGACAATGAACTATCTGAAAAGGAAATTAGAAAAACAATCCCACTTACCACAACACCAAAAAGAATAAATACCTAAGAATAAACTTAAATAAGCTGTTGAGAGACATGTATACTGAAAACTATAAAACATTGGAAAAATTAATTAAACAAGACATAAACAAATGGAAGGACAACCAATGTTCATAGATTAGAAGACTTAATATTGTTAAAATGTTCACACTTCCCAAAGCAATCAATAGATTCAATGCAACCCCTATCAAAATTCCAAAGGCAATTTTTACATAAATAGAAAAAATCCTGAAATTCATAGCTAAATCTATCTTCAGAAAAAAGAATGAAGCTAGAAGTCTAACATTTTCTGATTTCAAAATATATAACAAAGGTACAATAATCAAAATCATATAGTACTGGCATAAAGACAGATATATAAATCTATGAAACAGAATAAAGAGCACAGAAATTATACACACACACACACACACACACACACACACACACACATATATTTAACAATGATGTTAAGAGTACATAATGGACAAAGAATAGCCTCTTCAATCAGTGATGTTGGGAAAAATCACATCAAAATGATTATTTTATGTTGAAAACTTTAAACATAAGTCCTGAAATAGAAAACTCATAAGAGAAAACATAGATAAAAAGCTTCACAATATTGGTCTTGGCAATGATTTTATGAATATGGTACCAAAAGGACAGGCAATAAAAACAAAAATATGTGAGTAGCACTGCATCAAACCAAGAAGTTTATTCACTGCACAGGAAACAACAGAGTAAAAGGGCAACTGACAAAATGGGAGAAATATTTTTAAATCATAAATCAAATAAGAAGTTAATCTCCAAAAATATATAACTAACTTATACTACTCAAGATTTTTTAGAAACTAGTCATCTGATTTTCAAATGGGCTAAGGACTTAACTAGGCATTTCTCTAAAGAAGATGTATAAGTAGCCACAGGTATAGGAAAAAATGTTCAGTGTCACTAGTTATAAGGGAAAAGCAAATCAAAACCACATGAGCGATCACCTCACACCTGCCAGGATGGCTATTATCAAAAAGACAAAAAACAACAAGTGTAGTAAGGGATGTGGTAAAATTGAAACTCTTGCCCAGTGATGGTGGGAATGCAAAGTGGTGCAGCTGCTATAAAAGAGACTATGGAAGCTCCTCCAAAAATTAAATATAGAACTACCATATGATCTAGAAATTACACTCCTGTGTATTTATTCAAAATAATGACAAATCAGTATCTCAAAGAGGTATTGGCAAACTTGGTCTCTTTCACAAATACAAAATTTGTTTTGGAAAGAAAAAACCAGAAGTGTTATTAAGTGGTTCTGAGCACCCATGAATTAAATGATCCCATTTAGTGTGAGCTTTTCAGAAGAGAAGGAATGACTGTACTGCATACCAAACAACTCATAAAAAGTAAACATTTCTTCCTACCCAAGTGGCTATGACTAAATAAAACTTGCTCCCTATAACAAATTCTCAGTGGTGGAGCTGCAGGATGATCGTGGGTTGCTGCCTGCCAGAGTAGGGAAACTGCAAAGAGCTGCGCACAAAACCCCAAGGAGCCTGCAGTGCTAGATCTTTGATTCTCCATGGTTCCTTTCTGGGTTTTGGAGGCTGGTAGGAGGATATGACAGGAGGGGATTGTACCCAGTGATAGCCAAGAAGGCTGAGGTTGGTGGGTTGCTTCCACTACCAGACTAAGCTCTTTGGGGGCAACCACTGATCAACACAAAATAGACTTAGAACTTAATTAAGATCGAATACATAAGTGTATCCCTTTCCAGGAGTCAACAGCAGGCTTTAAGAAAGTGTAATCAGAGGCACAAATCTTTTCCTGAGAAAACTTCCTCCTTATGCTCTTCTTAAAGAAATAGAATTGTGGTTTGGAATGCTGACAAACCAATCAGAAAACAGCGGAGTGAAGCTGGAGGAGGGGTAAATGCATTGATGAAGGGCAATATTAATTGTGAAAGCAGTATTAACAAGTTTTCATTCCTATCATGCACAAAAGTACCTGGGAAACATTTGACAACAAAATAAGACTTGGGGTTCTCCTTTTTTCCTCCAGGGATAAAAAACCTGGTTGTAACAAGAAAACAATATAAAAATAGTAATTTGTGGTGTTCTGTCTTAAATTTAAAGAGTTAGCTTTTCTTTGATGTCTACAGTCATTACTGGACGGCAATCAGTCCTCAACTCTAATCTTAATAAAAGCATGACAAAGGAGTATCTATTTGGTTGCTGCATTGTATTTACCAAGGAAGCTCAAACTTCATTGCTTTGCCTCTCTCTTATTCTCATTTAAAGAAAATCATTTCCCTTTAGTAATAAATTTACAGGTTATGAAAAAATGGTTTTTCCCTCTGGCCAGTGATTAGAAGACTTCAAATTCCTCCAGTTTTAAAGTTCTACTTTAGTTTGTTCAAAATAACCTGAGTTTAAAAGATGTTGTTAATTGGGCTCGAT
The DNA here is from genome assembly GCA_007922755.1 of Pedetes capensis. NCBI lineage: Eukaryota > Metazoa > Chordata > Mammalia > Rodentia > Pedetidae > Pedetes > Pedetes capensis. The sequence goes on along the minus strand of VMDO01000394.1, from coordinate 119,905 downwards.
ATTTAAAGCATAACTAGGGATGTTAAACCTTACAGAGCATCCATCAACAACTCACGTCGCCAGTGTCGATGATGGACAGAATCAGGCTGATTTCCCTTTCCAGGATAGGAGAGTAGCATAACAACTCTGATTATCCTCAGGCTATTGCTCCTTGTGCCTTAAAAGCCATTCCTGAAATGTCATTTGCTGTCACTGTCATTTTCTGCCAGAACTGCTGGCAGCATGGTAACTTCTGAATTGTCCAAACAGGAAAAAAAAAAAAAGGAAGCTGAGAACCATGAGTGCCCATATTACACCACACTGCTTTTTAAATAAAATCTTTAATGCAATATAATTCACTTCCTATGAAATCTAGTACAGTGTAGTTTTAGTACATTATCATCATCCTGAAAAGAAACCCCATACCTATTATCAGCCATTCCTTATCTCTTTCTTTCTCCTCAGCCCCTACCTTAGACATTTCATAGAAATAGAATCATATAATATCTGGTCTTTTTGTTGTTTTCTTTTACTTAGTATTCTTAATATTTATCTATACTGTAGTGTATATAAATACTTCATTTAATTTTATTGGCAAATTTTTATTCCCTTGTATTCATATACCATTTATCCATTAAATGATTTGTTTTATCAATTCATGAACAATTTAGGTTATTTACATTATTTGGCTATTAATAATGCTACTAGAAACATTTGTATATAATTTTTCATATGAACATATAACTCTGTATTTAACTTTTTGAGGAACTGCTAAACCATTTTCCAAAGTGGCTGCACCTTTTACAATTTTTTTTTGGTTAGGTGCCATCAAGTTGGATCTGACTCATAGTGACCCTAAGTATAGCAGGACAAAATGCTACCCATCACTGTGCCAGACCCGTGATCTTTTTATGTTTGATCCCATTGTTGCAGTCACTATGTTTCTTCTCATTTTGAGTCATCCTACATCAGCAAAAGGAGGTCCAGGAGCTTTAATCCACTCCCATGATTAAGGTTGGCTTTACTTTGAGGAGACAACTCTTCCCCAGTCGTTTCTTGAATGCCTTCCAGCCTGAGGAACTCATTTTCTGCCACTGTACATAGTAATATATGAGAGTTAAAATTTCTCCCCAGCTTTATCAACATTTACTATTGTCTTTAAAAAAAAAAATGTTAGCCATCTCATTGGGAGTGAAGTGGTATTTCATTGTGATTTTCATTTGCCTTTCCCTAATGGCTTGTGAAGTTGAGCATCTTTTCATGTTTATATGCCATTTGCATATCTTCTTTAGAGAAATGTCTATTCAAATCCTTTGCTCATTTTTGAATTAGATTCATTTTAGTATTGAGTTACAAAAGTTAATTTTATACTCTAGATAGAAATCCCTTATCAGATATTTGATTTACAAACATATTCTTAATTTCAATGGTCTTTTCATTTTTGTGTGGGTGGTTGTGCACTCATGTGAGGAGGTTGAACTGAGGGCTTTGTCCATGCTAGGCAAGTTCTCTACCACTGATCTGGATCCTCAGCCCCTTTTTTATTTTTTATTCTGAGACAAGGTTGCTAAGTTGCTCAGGCTGCCTCAAATTCACAATCCTCCTGCCTCAGCCTCCCAAGTTTCTGGGACTACAGGTGTGTGCCATGGCACCCAGCTTCACTTTTGTAATGATGTCCTTAGAATCTCAAAAGTTTTTAATTTTGATTAATTTCAACTTTATATTGTTGTCTTTTGTCACGTGTGCTTTTAGTGTCATTTCAAAGAAGCCATTACCTAATTCAATGCCCTAAATATTTACTCCTATGTGTTCTCCTAAGAGTTTTATAGTGTTGGATTTTTCATTTAGACTCTGATCTACTTTGAGTTAATTCTTATTTATTACGGGAGGTAAGTGTCCAGCTTCCTGCCTTTAACTAGATATTCAATTATCCTAGACCCTTTTGTTGAGGAGCCTCTTTTCCCCTTCATTAGATTGTCTGGGCCCTCTTGTTGAAAATTAATTGATCCTGTTGTTGTTGTTGTTAGGTGCCATTGAGTCATGTCCGACTCATAGCAACCCTCATAGGATTTTCAATGACTGATTGTTTTGGGATTGCCTCGGGAGTAGATTGCTACATCCTTCTTCCATTAATTGATCATAAGGGTATTTTTTGAAACTCATAATTATATCCCATTGATCTACTTGTTTATCCTTATAATTAAAACCAAACAGCTTTGATTAGCATAATTTTGAGTGAGTTTTAAAAATAGAAAATATTAGTTCTCCATCTTTGTTCTTCTTATTCAAGGTTATTTTGGCTGTCTTGCGTCCTTTAACTTTCCATGTGAATTTTAACATTAGTTTGTTAATTTCTGCAAATAAAGGCAGTAAAGATTTTGACAGGGATTGCATTTAATTCGTAGATAAATTTGGTGAACACTGCCATCCCAAGAATATTTTGTCTTCTGATACATGAACATGAGCTGTCTTTCCATTTATTTAGATCTTTAATTTCTTGCAATGATATTTGGAAATTTTCAATGTTAAAGTCTTACATTTATTTTTTAAAATCTATTCCTAGGTATTTGTTCTTCATGCTGTTATATAAGAAATTTTTTTCTTTATTTCATCTCCAGAGCATTCATTAATAGTACATAGAAATATAATTAATATTTGCATATACTCAGTTCTCCATATCCTTGCATTCCACACACACAGATTCAACCAACTGTGGAATGAAAATCTGTACTGAACATGTGTAGACTTTTTTCTTGTCATTATTTCCTAAACAATACAACTATCTGCATAGCATTTATATTGCACTCAATATTATAAACAATCTAGACATGATTTAAAGCAACAGCCCCCAATCTTTTGGGCACCAGGGACCTGTTTCATAGAAGACAATTTTTTCACAGACCAGAGACAGAGGTCATAAGGTAATGTGAGTGATGGAGAACAACTGTAAATACAGATGTTTGCTTGCTCACTTGCTGCTCACCTCCTGCCCTGTGGCCAAGTTTCTAAAAGTCTTATTAGTCTGAGGCCCAGGGGCTGGGGAGCCTGATATTTAAAGTATGTGGGAAGATGTGCACAGGCTCCGTGCAAATACATCGTTTTATATAAGGGACTTGAGCAGCCATGGATTTTGGTGACTGCAGATGGTTCTTAAATTAATCTCCCAAAGACACTGACAAATGAGTGTACTGATCTTGTACTAAACTCATTGGTTAGTTCTAAGAAGTTTTCATGTGTATGTATTCCTTAGGATTTTCTCTATTAAAAAATCATATAACCTTCAAAGAGAAATTGTATTACTTCTTTCCCTTTTTCTTTTTCCTCTACTTTTTGTTATTGTTGCTGTGGTTGTTGTTTTGTAGTCGTGGGGATAGAACCCAAGGCCTTGTGCATGGTAGGCAAATAAATGCTCTGCCTCTGAGCTATATCCTCAGCCCTACATCTTCCTTTTCAGTTTAAGTAGATTTGTATATTTTTCTTGCCTCATTATCCTACCTTGCCCCTCCAGTACAAGGTTGAAGTGGCAAGAACATATATCCCTCTCTTATTCCTGATGCCATTGAGAAAGGATCCAGTTCTTCACCATTAAGTATGATTTTAGTTGTACAACTTTTGTGTATCACTGGCTTTTCTCAGATTTAGGAAGTTCCCTTTTTCCTGGTTTCTTGAGTGATTTTTATCATGAAAAGAGTGTTGGACTCTGCCAAATGCATTTTCTAAATCTGTTGAGATAATCATGACATTTTTGTCCTTTCACCTAGTAATAGAATGTATTACATTGATTTGTGTATTGAATAAAACATGCATTTCCAGGATATATCCCTCTTGATTATGGTTGCAATCTTTTAAACATGTTCTTAGATTCAGTTTGCTAATATTTTCTTAGATTTTTTTGCATCCGTTTTCATAAGTGATATTCCTCTGTAGTTTTGTGTGATGCCTTCGTCTTATTTTGGTATTAGAGTAATACTGGCCTCATAGAATCAATTCAGAAGTGTTCTTTCTTTGTCTATTTTTGAAGACTTTATGAGGACTGGTATTAATTCTTCAAGCATTTGGTAGAATTCACCAGTGAAGCCATTTTAGCCTGTGCTTTTCTTTGTGGGAAGTTTTTTGTTTATTAATCCAATTGCTATGCTTGCTATATTTCAACTTTTAGTTTTTTTCTTGAGTTAGTTTCAATAGTTTGTTACTTCCTAGGTTTTTCCAGGTCTACAGCCATACCACACTAGCAACAGACCTTCTGTGATCTCAGAAGCTAAGCAGAGTCAGGCCTGGTTAGTCCTTGGATCAAAGATCGACTGGGAATACTGGGTGCTGTAGGCTTGGGAAAAGGACCTGGCAGCGCACTCTGGAAAGAATCAGCCATTGAAAACCCTATGACTAGCAGAGAAGCACTGTCAGGTAGTGCTAGGCATGGCACAGTGTCGGGCAGTGTTTGGTGCTGTTTTACATACAGTCGCTATGACTTGGACCCAAATCACCAGCACCTAACGACAACAGCAAGGCTTTTCCAATATATTATCTAATTTGGAGGCATACAATAATTGAGGATATTCCAATAATCTTATTTATTTTTGTACAATGTCTCATCTTTCACTTTTAATTTTAGTAACTGATTTTCTGTATTTTTTTCTTGAACAGTCTAGATAAAGATTTGTCAATTCTATTTTCTTGATCTTTTCAAAAAAGGAATTTTTGATTTTGCTCATTTCTCTATTGTTTTAATATTCTCTATATTATTTATTTTTACTCTTTTTTTTATTTCCTTTCTTCTGCTTGTTCTAGGTATCATTTTCCCTTCCTTTTTCAGTGCCTTGAGGTGTGCATTGCAGTTCTTGATTTGAGATCTTTCTTATTTTTTAACACAGATATTTTTAGTAACATCATTTAATTCCATTATTATTTCTTTTATTGTATTTTCAAGTTATTTTCTTAGCTGTTGGCCTGGGAATTACAATTCACATTTTAACTTAAACAATTTACTTAAGATTAATATCAACCTACTTTCAATTATAATAAAACTTTGCTCCAATATAGCTCCATTCTTTTCCTCCTCCTTTGTGTCATAATTGCTATATAAATTACATTTTTATATAAGTCCACCAACATACTTTTATGTTTATTGCTTTGCAATTATCTTTTAAATTATATAGAAGAAAATTATAAGTAAAAATACTCTTATACTTTTATTTAAAAATGTAGTTATTTTACTGGTACTCTTTATTTCTTCATGTGAATTTCAATTACAGTCTCGTGTCTTTTCAGTTCAGCCTAAAGTTTTCCCTTTACTGTTTGGTGTAGGACAGATATGCTGGTGCTAAATTTCCTTGGTTTATCTGAAAATGTCTCAGTTTCTTCTTTGTTTCTAAAACATAGTTTTACTGGATATAAAATTCTTTGTTGACAGTATTTTCCTTTCAGTACTTTGAATAACTTGTTCTTTTGCATCTGCGATCCATGGTTTTTGATGATAGGTTGGCTCTTCATCTTATTTAGGATCCACTGAGCTTGATGAATCACTTTACTCTTGCTGTTTTCAGGATCCCTTCTTTGGCTTTAGCTTTGGACTGTTTGCCTATGGTGTGTTAAGATGCAGGTCTCTTTGAATTGATGAAGAGTTCATTGAGCTTCTTGGAATTGCAGATTCATATTTTTCATCAAGTTTGAGAAGTTCCCAGTTATTATTTCCTCAAATATTCTTTGTTCCCTTTTCTTTCTTTCCTCCCCATCTAGGACTCCTATTCTATGTTGTTCCACTTGAGGGCATTCCACAGGCCTTTGACACTATTTTTCTTTATTTTTTTCCCCTTTGTTCCTCAAACTCATTAATTGACACTGAAATCATAGTTGCATTTGTGTATTCTTCTGTTGAGAGCCACAGTGATATTTTCATTTCAGTTATTCTATTTTATTTTTATAGTTTTTAGTTCATTACTAGAATTCTCTACTCAGGCATTATTTTCATACCTTAATTTTTTAAACATGGTTTCCTTTAGTAACCTCCATAACCTGAACATATTTTTGATAGCTGGTTTAAAGTCTTTTCCTAGCGAGTCTTAACATCCAGGGACAATTACTATTGACTTCCTTTTTGCCTGTGCATGAGCTACACTTTGCTCTTTATTTGCATGTCTCCTAACTTCTTATTGAATTCTACACTTTTAAATAATATAATGTGGCAATTCTAGAAGCCATATTTCTCCTCTGCAGGGTTTGTTTTTGATGCTTTTTGTTGTTGCTGCTGCTGCTGCTGCTTACTTAGTGACTTTCCTGGACTAATTTTGTAACATCTAAATTCTTTCTCAGGACAATCAGGAAGTCTATGTTCAGTTAGTTTACTGGCCAATTAATGATGAGACATATATGCTTAAATGCCTCAGATCAATGAGTCTCCAAACTTTTGCAAAAGGGCTCTGTGTGTATGTGTTGGGGTATACTTTTGATGCCCTAGAAGATAATTTATAACTCTGCCTTCCCATCTAGCTTGCATAGAACCTCGAGGTCAGCCAACAGTGAGTGATTAGGCCCTAGTAGTCATGACTTTCCTGGGCATGTGCACAGCTCTGCACATGTGCATGGCCATCTGGATTTCCCAAAATATGTCAGAGCTTTTCCAAGTCCCCTAGGGACATCTCATTCTCCATTTTTTCCTATGAAACTTTTGGTCATCCTCTTTTTAGCTTTAATTAGTATCACTGCTTCTGGAAGCCTTGATGTTAAACATTTGCTGGTGATGTTTCAACAAATGCCCTGGGGATAAGGCTGTTCCCACCAAGTGAGCTTTGAGTTGAGGCGAATAAAGATAAACCCTGAGAATGGAGCATTTCAACAACCTTCCCAACAGGTTAAATAGTCAGAATTCTCTGGGAATGAAACCTTTGGGGACATTCCAAGCCTGTTAAACCCCTTTTTGTGACTGCTAGGTTCACAGCTACCATGGTTGCAAGGCTGTTGATTTTCAAGGGTGCTATGGATCTGTGGCAAGGCAGATGGTAACAAGGCAAGTTAAAGTGCCACAAAGCTCACTGCTGTTACTTACATTTGGCCATTTCATAAGTAAATGCTTTTGGTACTGTTGCCAGCTCTTGGTTAATTTCCAAACTGCAGAAAACACTAATTTTGACCAATTTTGCCAGCGTTTTTGCTTTCTGTGGAAAAGGTCCTTACTCCGCCATTCTAGAGCTGCTTCTTACAACCACATTATGTTTGATGTTTATATCTTTTAGAAACATCTAGAGAACAAGATCTGTTATATGTAATGTCTAAAAAGGGTGTGATGGAGAAGGGTTGAAGAGAATTAATGACTTGAAACAAGCCTGTTCATTTATGAAATTTTAAATTTAATACCTACTAGTATGTTAGTCACTGTTGTAGGTGCTAGGGGGAAAAAAATGAAAAAGGCATAATATCTACAGGAACTCACATCTTACCAAAGAAAATAGATACATAAATAACCAAATGTAATATAACATTGTGTTTATTATAATAATTACAACAATTTTTAATGGGAAAAATTAATTCAGAGCAAGGAATGTGAGGAGGAGGTGATGTAAGAGGTGAATATAACGGATAGATTCTGGCTTGCCAGAGAAGAGAGGCAGACATCCAGGCAAGAGAAAGCATCACAAGAGCCTTGCAACTGTTGGGACATGGTAGTGAAGGATGACTAATGCCTGGGAGAAAGTTGTGGCTGGAAAGAAGCATCAAGTGAGATCGTGAAGGACTTTTGGAGAGGACATCCTTGGCTAAGGAAGACTAAGATGTTTAAACTTTAGTTCTATAGATAAGGGAAAGTCAGAAAGATTTTAAGTAGAGAAATCATTCACTTACTAATGTATTCAATACATTGTCTATCAGGCACTTTGCTAGGCATTGAGGACACAGCAATGAATAAGGCAATGGTCCTGGCTCATGGAGCTCGTGATCTTGAAAGAGAAACATAGAGGAAATATTCAATATATAATATAGACTTAGGTTGGAATGAGCATTATAAATCAAAGCAGAATAAGGCATGAGAGAGTTAAAGAGAACTTTGGAGTCAGGAGGATAGGAGGTTGTACAGCAGTAGTCAAAGGAAGCCTTCTCTGAAGTGGGGAAAGTTACCAAAAAAAGTGAGATTGCCATCAAAGAAAAGAGGAACAGCAAAGGGAAGAGCAATAGTAAGTTTGAATGCTCCTAGGCAGTGATGGAATGGAAAAAGGGGGCTCAAAGAGTCAAGGAAGGTTTGGGCAATGAGAATGGTAAGAGATAAGGTCTAACAAAAAGTACGGGTTAGAAAATGGCCCTGTCAGGCATGGTAAGGAGTTTTATTTTGCAGTGGTAGGGGAATCCATGGGAGAATTTCAAGTGGAGAAGTGGCATGGTCTGATTTAGATGCTCAGAAGGTTACTGATTGTGTGAGAATAGACTATTGAGGGGCAAGAGGGAGAAAAGGATTAATTTGAGAGATTATAGTGGCCTAGGTGAAGCTAGTGGTTCAGTGGAGCTAGTGATATGTATTTGAATATAAGATATATTCTAAATCCAAAGCAACAGAACTGTGGGATAGTTGTTGTTGTTGTTGTTAGGTGCCGTCGAATCGGTATCCGACTCATAGCGACCCTCATAGGGTTTTCAATGGCGACTGTATCGGGATTGCCTTGGGAGTGGATTGCCAGGCCCTTCTCCCATTTTTGCGGTGCTGGGAATTGAACTGGAGACCTCAGAGACTGCAGCGCATCGCTCTATCAGCTGAGCTAAATCCCAGCCCGCTGTGGGATAGTTAGGAGAAAGAAAAAAGTGAAGACTGATTCCTAGGTTACAAGCTTAGGCAAGCCCAGTGAATGGCAATGCTGATAATAAAAGGGGGAAATGGGAAAGAGGAAGAAAGACAGAGGGAAAAACCACTGGTTTGGTCTAGAGCTCACTGAATTTGAAATGTCTATTAGCTCTATAAATGCAGATGTCAAGGAGGAAAGTAGATATTTGGGTCTAATGCCTAAGAGAGAATTCAGAACTGGGTATAAAAATTTGAGAGCCATGATCTTAGAGATTGGATTCGATGAGTCACCTAGGGAATAAGTATAATTAACATATTTGTCATTCGTGAATAAAATATCAAGATTAAACTACATTTTTAAGTATCACTTTTGTGTAGCCTGGGTACAGATTTTTTATTTTCCCCTTTATATACCCCAGTCACCCTAAGTGTTTTTTACTGCTTCTTTATAAACCAATTAACTTCATATGGTTACTATTAACAGTAATGGCCATTAAGTGCTTCCTCAAGGCAACCAGTCGACACAGAACTGTGTAAGAAATGTCCTCTTTCTGTTCTTAAGCAGAAAGTTAATCCGCTGTGGAGTTCTACATTATGCCATTTGTCTATAGTTCATTATTTTTAACAAAGAAAGTGTCATTGCACATAACAGAACCATAGTTTGTGTGTTATATGTCACTTTGGTTTGGAAAATCGTTAAGAGAACACTTTTTTATCTCCTTGCCCCATCTGGAATTTCAATAATAAAATTTTTGGAGTATGGTCAGCATTTGCATTAGCAAATAATATACTTTGTCTTCGTACTCATTAAACTATGGAAATTAATAGGCACTATTATTGGATAATCTCCTTCAAAATAATGTCCCATTTGGGGGTGGGGGAATAATTTCCCCATGTGATGGAGACTATTTAGTGATTTGATTAAGAAATAAAAAGAGATAGACTTGATTATAATTTCCTTTTCAAAAGTCCTTAAAGCCTTCTAATAGAAGGAACTTTTCTTGGGACACCCTAAGACAATCTAATAATTAGTAGAGGGATTGAATGACCTCAGAGCAAAACTAACTATATCAATTCCACATCTGTGCCCCTATATGTTGTGCCTTTGGATTGATGGTATATAGGAAATGGGCAAAATTGGCTGTTAGGAAACAAAATAGAAAGAGACACAGAAGGTGGCTTGAGGAAAGTACCAAGAAACTACTTGGGTTTCCTAGCCAAATAAACAAAAAGACTTGGAGTTAGTATATATTTTCAAAATCCAAGACACCTCACAACAAACAGTGAAAAAAGAAATAGAGTCTCATGAAGAAATATATCCATATTTTTAAAACCTGTATTATCTACCTTATTGAACAGAGAAATAAATGACAATGAAAAAAGTGGCAGTACTTTTAGACATTGCATGGTTGTTGTTGTTGGGTGCCATTGAGTTGGGTCTGACTCATGGCGGCCCTATGTACAACAGAATGAAACACTCCTCGATTCTGTGCCAGGTACACAATCTTATTTATGTTTAAGCCCATTGTTTCAGGCACTGTGCCAATCTATCTAGTTGAGGGTTCTCCTTTTTTTTTGGTTGACCTGGCACTCTCCCAAACATGATGTCCTTCTCCAGGGATTGATCCCTCTTGACTACATGTCCAAAATATGTAAGACACAGTCTAACCATCCTTGCTTTGGAGGAGCACTCTGGTTGTGCTTCTTTTAGGACAGATTTTGTTGGTTCTTTTGGCAGTACATGGTATATTGAATATTCATCTCCAGTACCATAATTCAGAAGCATCAATTCTTCTCTTGTCTCCCTTGTTCAATGTCCATCTTTCACAACCATATGATATGACTGAAAATGAGTCACCATGGCATGAGTCAGCACACCTTTGTCTTCAATGTGACCTCTTTACTTTTCAACACTTTAAAGAGGTCTTTTGCAACAGCTTTTCCCAATGCAATGTGTCTTTTCATGTCTTGACTACTGCTTCCATGGGTGTTGATTGTAGAACCACGTAAAGCAAAATCTTAGACAACCTCAATATTTTCTCCATTTATCATGAAACTGCGTACTGACCCAGTCTGAAGGATTTTTGTTTTTCTGGTGTTGAGGTACAATGCACACTGAAGGCTGTCTTCCTTGACTTCATCAGTAAATGTTTCAAATCCTCTTCACTTTCAGCAAGCAGAATTGTGTCACCTGCATAACACAGGTTGTTAATGAGTCTTCCTCCAATCATGATAACACATTCTTCTTCATGAAGTCCAGCTTCTTAGATTATTTGCTCAGCTTAGAAATTGAAGAGGTATGGTGAACGAATACAACCCTGACCCACACCTTTCTCAACTTTAAAGCAAGTGGTGTTTCCTTGTTCTGTTAAAACAACTGTCTTCTGCTTCCTGTAAGGATTCCTCATGAGTACAATTAGAAGTTCTGGTATTCCCATTCTTCACAGTGTTGTCCATAATTTGTAATGATACACACAGTCAAATGCCTTTGCATAGTCAATAAAACATAGACAGACATCTTTCTGATATTCTTTAGTTTCAGCTAATATCCACCTGACAGCAGCAATGATGTCCCTGATTCCACGCCCTCTTCTGAATCCAGCTTGATTTTCCAGTAATTCCCTGTCTATATACTGCTGCAGTCACTTTTGAATGATCTTTAGTAAAATTTTGCTTGTGTATGACATTAATGATGTTATTCAATAGTTTCCACATTGAGTTGGATCCTCTTTCTTGGGAATAGGCACAAATATGGATCTCTTCCAGTCAGTTGGCCATGTAGTTGGTTTCCGTATCTTTTGGCATAAATGAGTGAGCACATCCAGTACTGTATCTGTTTGTTGAAACATCTCTGTTGGTATTCCATTAGTTGCTGGAGGCTTTTGTTTCACCAATTCTTTCAAGGCAGCTTCTACTTCTTTCTTCAGTACCATTGGTTTCTGATCATAAGTAATATCTTGAAATAGTTGGCCATCCACCAGTTCTTTTTAGTATAATGCATCTGTTTATTCCTTTCATCTTTTGATGTTTCCTGTGTTGTTTAATATTTTTCCTGTAGAAACCTTCACTATTGCCACTCAAGACTTGAATTTCTTCTTCAATTCCTTAATCATGAGAAAAACAGAGCATGTTCTTCCCTTTTGGTTTTCTATTTCCAGCTCTTTGCACAGGTCATTATAATATTTGATTTTGTCTTCTTGAGCTATCATTTGAAATTTTCTGTTTAATCCCTTATATTCATAATGTCTTTCCTTTACATTAGCTGCTCGATGTTCAAGAGCAAGTTTCTGAGTCTCTTTTGATATGTAATTTGGTCTTTACTTTTTTTCCTGTCTTCTTAATAACCTTTGCTTTCCTCATGAATGATGTCTTTGATGTCATGCCACAACTCTTCTGATCTTCTGTCATTAGTGTCTAATGCATTAAACTTATTCTTGAGGCAGTCTCTGAACTCAGATAGGATATACTCATATCCCTTGGCTCTCACATACTTGTTCTCATTTTCTTCAGTTTCAGTTTGAACCTGCATATGAGCAGTTGATGATCTGATCCACAATCAGATCACCTGGTCTTGTTCTTACTTTTGATATTGAGTTTTTCCATTGTCTCTTCCCACAAATATAGTCAATTTGGTTCCTATATGTTCCATCTGGTGAAATCCAAGTGTATAGTCCTTATTTATGTTGGTGAAAAAATGTATTTGCGATGAAAAGGCCATTGGTCTGACAAAATTCTATCATGCAATCTCCAGCATCGTTTCTGTCATTAAGGCCTTGTTTTCCAACTACTGAGCCTTCTTCTTTGTTTACAACTTTTGCATTGCAGTCATGAGTAATTATCAACACCTTATGATTACATGTGCAATCTATTTCAGATTGCAGGAGCTGGTAATAATCATCCCTCTCTTCATTTGTAGCCTTAGTAGTGGGTGCTTAAATTTGACTAATAGTCATATTAACCAGCCTTCCTTGTAGGCATATGGATATTATTCTATCACTGACAGCACTGTACTTCAGGAAAGGTCTTGAGATGTCTTTTCGATAATTAATGCAACCTTATTTCTCTTTAATTTGTCATTCCTAGCATAGTAGACCATAGGATTATCTGATTCAAAATGGCCCATGCCAGTCAACTTTAGCTCACTGATGCCTAGAATGTCGATGTTTAAGCATTTCATTTCTCTTTTGACGATTGCTAATTTTCCAAGATTCATACTACATACATTCCACGTTCCAAATGTTAAAGCATGTTTACACTTGTTCCTCCTCATTTTGAGTCATGCTACATCAGCAAATGGAGGTCCCTGGGGCTTTACTCCATTTCTGTCATTAAGGTAGACTCTACTTTGAGGCCTGCAGCCATAGCCCTGTGGCATCCGATCCCGTCAGATCTCAGAAGCTAAGCAGGGTCGGGCCTGGTTAGTACCTGGATGGGAGACCGCCTGGGAACACTAGAAGCTGTAGGCTTGGGAGAAGGACCTGGAAACCCCCTCCCAAAAATCAATCTGCCATTGGAAACCCTATGAACAGCAGAGAAGCACTGACAATAGTGTTTCCCCTGTTGTACAGAGGGTTGCTATGAGTTGGATACCGACTCGACGGCACCTAACAACAACAACTACTTTGAGGAGGCAACTCTTCCCCAGTCATCTTTTGAGTGCCTTCCAACCTGGGGTGGTCCTTTTCTGGAACTATATTTGACAGTTTTTCTCTGATACTCATAGTGTTTTCAGTGGCTAATTGTTTCAGGAGTGGGATGCCAGGTCCTACTCCCTAGTCTATCTTAGTCTAGAAGCTCAGCTAAAACCTGTCCATTATAGATGGTATCTATAATACTGATGGCATAGCTTTCAGCATCACAGCAACATGCAAGCCCCCACAGTATGGCAAACTGACAGATAGATGGGGGAATTGGATTATTAGTCTCTGGTAATGTATGAGAAGTAGCAGCCTAAAGGGAATACTGACACATTCAATCTTTTTTTTTTCCCAGTACTTGAGTAGGTGGTTTGAACCCAGGGTGTCACACTTACTAGGCAAGTGCTCTACTACGGGGCTGCACTCCCAGCCCCTTTTTATTTTTTATTTTGACACAGGATCTTGCTAAATTGGACAAGCTGCTTCTGGCCTCTAACTTGAAATCCTCCTGCCTTAGCCTCCTGAGTCACTGGGATTACAGGCATGGGTCACAGTGCCCGGCAGGCACATGTAAACTTAAAGTGACAGTAGGGGCTACAGAGAGCCTCAGCCCTGCAGTGGTGGCTTGGTGGCTCATCTCTGTTTTAATTAGACTGTGCCACCTTCTTTTCCTCCTTTCCTGAAGAAAGAGTAGGAGGAATAGGGAGTGTCCAGGTGTCAGTGGCACTATCCATGTCTGGGGCTCACCGTGCCCCATTCTCCAGTGGCTTTAACGCTTAATTGCTTGCTTATAGCCCAAGTGGGAATTGAACAAGAAGGCAAAGAATAAACCTATTTTTAATGAATAAACAAAGAAATCACTTCTTTGGTGTCCCCCAGAGTTACTAAAACAACAAACCAGGACAGGGAGAGGGAGGCATTATAACAAAATAAATGGCCCTGAGAAAAGTAGGAAAGATGACAAATGAGAAATGATTGTGATTTCAAGAGCTAAATAATAACTCTATTATGCCATATCCTCTTGATACTGAAACAAAGCCTTATTTTTCCAAGTTATCAAAGGTATGTGGGGAAATTTTGTTGTTGTTGTTTTAAATATAGACTGGTTGCGGGGCACAATGATGAAGTGATCAGCAACCACTGTTTTATCAGTTATCCAAAAAATGGTTGCTGCAAATTCACCCCGCATTTATGGTGTTCATACTGCATTTAGATAGAAGGTTTTTTTACATTTGTATATTATAGAACAAAAGCCATTGAAAACTAAATCTTTTGGAAATTCAGGGCTTATCACCTATAATGGTTTTATATCAGGGAAACCAAAGCTTCCCTTCACATGTCAAGTATATCATCTTTTAGTATTGACCTGCCTCCATTAGACTCCAAGGAAGAGAACCCTCAGGGAATCAACTGTTATGCACAATAACAACAGTAATGTTTTCCAATGAATTTCTATGAAAATGTCATTTTTACACTGAAGTTCACAAATAGATCAGAACTTATATGTGTGTGCAGCATTTATGTTAAGATCTTAAGAGCAAGTTACATCAATTTAATTCGTTTTCTTGTGCAGTAACATAGTTAGGTTTGCCTTTCTAATGAAGAAATTAGGAACAATATTTAGGGAGCAGAGATTTATGTCCTCAAAGGAAAGCCTACAGTGAGCACCAGTTATAAACCAAGAAGCAAAAGCCCCAGCTAAAAAACATACAGATTCCCTTATATTCAGAATACAACAGGAATAAAGGGTTAAAGTTGTAAGAAGGAACAAAATGTATATATTTTAATGTTGTACAACGATGCCTCTGGAGCTATATTATTAAATATTAATATCACACAATAAAATTACAGAAAACTCTAAGTAATGAAAAATACCACTCTCAAGTAGAACTGCCATTTGAGGGTAGAGACAGGACACTGAGCAATCTCAAGAGTAACTCAGAATGTGTGAAAGGAGAGGACTGACTGAATCATAGCTTCCTTGTTGCTGTCATGAAGAAATAAAAATTGCAACAGCAGATACTCCTCACATTTGGTTGAGGTTATAGGAGGGAAACATTTTTCTGCTGTAGATATTGTTTTCCTCTAAGATCCATCCTAAAAAATATATAAGAATTTAGTTCAAGACCATAGAACTTATTAAAATTTATGACTTGAAACTCTCTGGAAGGGAGGTTCTCTATTAAATGTTCAAAAATCCCTTTAAGTTAATCCTTATGTTGCCATCTTTAGAGATAGAGTTCCATCTTCATTTATAATCATTTTTTTCAAAGTGATTTCCTCAGAGAACATATGCATTATAATCAAAGCGTACCAAAGCAGGCAAACAGATCATTGCCATGAGCCCTCTAGGGACCCTTTAGTTCATTCTTCATCCCCTCTAATCTTTACACAGAGGAAAGAGAAGAGTCGTGAGAGTGAGGTGGTATTTCTCATATAATTAAATGACCCCCAAAGGGTCAAGTATTTTCTTTAAAACCTCATTAAAACATGGCAATAATCGAAGGGGGTCTGTAGAAAACATGCTGCGCTACTTGAATGAGTAGTGTAACACTGTGGCCATTAAGATGAATCCCAGCTGGAAACCTGATGACAAAAGAATGAGGAAAATCATGGAATGCATGCAAGAGATCTGAGATGATTCCTTTGTCCTAGATATCACAGGAAGTATACTCATAGGCTTCCACCTTCAACTACCCTTGTAATTCTATTGGATAATGGGTTTGTTGAGAGCAAGAACTGCTGTTTATTATCTTAGCTTTTGGGGTGTATACCTGACATATAGTATATGCTCTGATATGTGGTAATTGCTCCCTAAATGTTTGTTGAATAAATGGAAAACATGAAGGGAGAGAAAAAAGGAAAAAAAGAAGGAAGGAAATTTTTTAAAAAGGAAAGGAGAGAAAAAAGGATGCCAGGGGAAAGAAGAAAGAAATGCTTTCAACATAACATGGAAATCATTTTTTCTCTATAATTTTTCTCTATAATTGCCAAGTGTGTGTATATATACTGGATCTTGTTTGAAGAGTAAAAGTTGCATTAATTTGCTGATAACCATCGTCTATCAGCTAATAAAACTATTCTCTAATTCTTGTGACATCTAATATCCTCAGCAAATAATATACTTTGTAAAATAGCAGATTTTCAGCTATTAGAAATGCACTGAGATCAATGGTTGAAACTATACCTCTAAGGAAAGTTCATTGCAAGTCAGACAGCTGTTTCTGGCTGAAGGCAGTTGGTAAGGTAAGTGGAACAGGACTTGTTAAGTGGTGTGTGTACTTAGTGATACTTTTGGGGTTTTTTTTCCTACCAACAACTAGCAGGGTTGTATCTAGATCCAGATTCCCAGCCTTTGAAACACAGCTGAAAGTGCTTTCTTCAAACAATCTGATTGAACATTGTGGCTTTATTGTTCTGTTCTACAAGATGTGAAATGTGCAGGGAAACTAAAACAGAGGAGGAAGACACAGGAATGCTGTGGCTCACTGCATTACCTGGTATGCATAACATGACAACTTTCATTTATCCATCAGCCACTTAGGCACTTGTTAAAAGTCATGCATCACAGAACATCAAATAAGAAGAAGCAGTGTAAACAAAAGTTTAGGAAGAAGCAAAGCAGGTGCTCTCAGATCTCTATCTCTGAGAATCTTCAGAAAAAAGAACCTGCCCCTGATGTGGATTGTTCTGAATAGTTTAGATAGATTGATTCTAAGACAAAACCTCAAACATTACAAAATTGAGTTTGAATCAGGCCCTGGGTGTACTGCAGATCAGCTGTGTTACCATGGGAGAGTTCCTTGGCTCCCTGAGGCTCAATCATCTCCTCTGAAAATCAGAGTAAATATATTGATATATAATCTTTTAATTCATTTATTTAACAAATATGTGCTATGCATGTACTTAGAGAGCATCTCACTTCATAAAGAAAAAAGACTTTTTTTGATCAACATATATCTTAGTGTCAAATACAGTGTCTAGTACCTGAAGATTCCTCCAAAAACATTGTCAAATGATGTTATCTTACACTCCATCATATAGGCATAGGAAAGTATTTCCTTAATAGGACTCCAATAGCTCAAGAAATTGCAACAAGAATAGGTAAATTGGGATTACATGAAATTAAAAAGCTTCTGTCCAGCAAAAGAAACAATTAACAGAGTCAAGGAAACCCCCACTAAATGGTTAAAAATTTTTGCATCATATACATCAGACAAAGGTCTAATTACCAGAATTTATAAAGAACTTAACAAAAAAAAATTCCCAAGAAAACAAATAACCCAATACACAAATGGGCAAAGGAACTGAATAGATAGTTCTCAAATGAAGAGGTTTGTAAAGCCATGAAGCACATGAAAAAAATGCTCAATATCCCTAGCCATTAGGGAAATGCGAATTAAAACAACTCTGAGATTTCACCTTACACCGGTAAGAATGGCCAAGATCAATAAAACAAATAACAACAAATGCTGGCGAGGTTGTGGAGAAAAGGGAACACTCTTACATTGCTGGTGGAGCTGTAAATTGGTGCAACCACTGTGGAAATCAATATGGAGGTATCTTAAAAAACTAAAAATTGATCTACTGTATGACCCACCTATAACACTATTGGGAATTTACCCAAAGGGAGATGTGTCATCATACCACAGAGACACCTGCATCTCCATGTTCAATGCAGCACTTTTCACAATAGCAAGGATATGGAATTAACCAAAGTGCCCATCAATAGAAGAATGGACAAAAAAAACATGTTACATATACATAATGGAATACTACTCAGCAATCAAAAAAATGAAATAATGCCATTTGCAGCAAAATGGATGGAATTGGAGAAAATTATTTTAAGTGAACAAACACAAGCTCAGAAAGAGAGATACCACATATTCTCATTCATATGTGGGAGATGAATCAAAATTATAAGAAGGAAAAATTCCTATGCAGAGATCAGAACATAATTTTTTTAAAAAGCTAAGAATGGTATTATTATAGATGGTCCAGAAAATTCATGTAATAGTTCTGACAATGTAAAAAGAAAGTTCACTACAGAAAAATTTCTATCTTAAACAGAACTGGAACCCAAGGATATATAGAAAAATATTACCATAAAAAGACAAACAAATGGAAGTCTTTGGTGGGGCGGATGGGGGGAGGAGGCACACAAGAGGGTAAGGGGGAACTTATATGTATAATGTACAACAAAATGCATGTATGGAAATGTCACAATGAAAGACATGTCAGAATGAATCACATTAAGGTGTACATTAAAATTTTCCAATAATAAAAAAAGGAACACATTCAACCTGGAAAATTTTTTTTTTAAAATGATGTTATCTAGCAAAGTTGGAAAATAGGCTGCCCAGGTTTTAAATCCAGTTCCTCTATTTCTTAGATGTGTGACCTGAGGGGAAGCTACTCCCCCTCTCTGTGCCACAGTTTTCTTATCTATAAAATGGGATGCTGGTAATACAATCTATTTCATTGAGTTGTGCAGAGATTAATAAGATATTAAATTTGAACTTCTCAGAATAATGAGTAAGTGCTCCACAAATACTAGTTGCTTTTAAAGTAATAGCAGTAGTAGTAATAATAGTAAGCCACCAGACTAAGCATTAAAGTCATAAAAATGAAAAAGACATGACCTTTTCCTCGATGAGTTTTCTTGTGGCAGGCCAACTAATAAGTAAAACTGGCAATTATAATACAAATGTAATATTGGTGCAATAATAGCTGACTATGGAAGTAAGTATACCATGGACTGCCAAAAGGACCAACAGACCTGTCCTAGAAGAGGTACAACCAGAGTGCTCCTTGGAAACAAGGATGGCTAGACTGCGTCTTACATATTTTGGACATGTCAGGAGGGATCAATCCCTGGAGAAGGACATGATGTTTGGGAGAGTGGCAGGTCAACAAAAAAGGAAGATCCTCAACTAGATGAGGCAGAAGGACCTGGCAACCCACTCCCAAGAAACATTCAGCCATTGAAAACCCTATGAATAGCAGAGAAGCACTAATAATAGTGTTTCTTCACCTGATGTGTGTAGGCTCTCTATTAGTCAGACACTGACTTGACGGCACCTGACAAGAACAATTAGATGGATTGACACAGTGTCTGCAACAATGAGCTTAAACATAAAAAAAAAAGATTATGTGCCTGGCACAGTGCTGGGGACTATTTCCCTCTGTTATTTGTAGGGTCACTATGAGTTGGATCTGACTCAACAGCACCTAAGAACAAATGGAAGTAAAAGCAAGTGCTTCATGATACAATTTGCAGAATCAGCGAGTGCTCCCTAAAGAAATGGCATGTGTGACCTGAGTCAGTTTCTAAAACTAAATCCTTCCTCCCCAGTGGAAAGGAAACCTGTATGTGGTCATCAGAAATCATTGCTAGAATTTTCAGATATATCACAGGATATATGTAACAATGTGGTTCCCTTTCTCTTCTTTGAATGATACTACTTGTGATTCTTTATAATGTCAGGTAGAGTGTAGAAGACCTGCTTAGAAAGATGTCTTTATTTCCTCTATTAGGACAGGCTCTAACACAGTGGATTTCAGACTGTTCCAATGAGCCCTGGGGTTCTGCAGGCTTTCCTTGGGCACAACCTGCTCTAAGTGGCAGTGAAACTGCAGTAAGAAAGAAGCTCTAGAAATATGGGGATTTATGTATGATTTTTTTAGAGATCAATACTCCTCTATTAAAATTAATGATAATTTTTAAGTTTTAAATCCAGTGCCTTAAAATTCCCCTAAGAAGTATCTTTCAGCAGCAATATGATTTCCTGCTCCCAGAGAAGGCAAATGCCAGCAACAGGAGGTTTTGAGAGGCATCTAAACACAGTTCTCTCTTTGGCATATTTCCCAGTCTACCATGGAGAATGAAGCAAGATATTCTTTTTAATGCAGCATTGCAGGGAACATGGTCTAGTGAATAAAACATCAAATTTAGTGAAGAGTGAAATATTACAAATCCTCTTGAAGTATCAATTCATGATTTTTTACTTGGTTTCAAAGTGGGTCACTTATTCCAAAGAGTAAACGTAAATTCATGTAAACAGACTATAGTTACAATTACTTCTGTACTAAGAGAATAAAAACGTGGATCAATTTATTGATTCCATTCCATTTATAATCATTTTATATGTCCACACTATTAATATTTTTTTTAATTTGAAGAGTCCTTAAGTGGTAAAGCATAAGTAGGAGTTTCAACCCTTATCTCTTTAAAACAAACAAAATGTGGTACCAAATTTGAAATATTCCAAAAGCCTGTCAAATTTGACTGGTTATATCTAAGCATATAAATAATCCTGAAATAGGATGAATAAAAACTAAGTAAAATTCTCTCATTACATTTTAATTTCATTTAGTAATACTTTGGTTAGCATACATTAATATATTAATATTCCTCACAGTATTCTTATACCATGGGCATGTACAGGAAAAGAGAAACAACACATGCCAGGCATTTTACATGTAGCTTACCCTTTGTGAGCAGTTATTTGTTGGACTAATGGGATAAATCTTTACTATAGCCCACTCTTTATAGTTGAAGAAACAAATAAAGAAGCTTCTCAATGTACAAGATCTAATAAGAGACAGGATTCAAATCCAGTTTATCCAATAAAATACCCACATTCTATCCATTACAGAACAGTAATTAGACCAACAATAACTGTATAACCCATATGTTTTGCATTGAATGGTCTCCCCCAAAATTTCAGACACTGGAGTCTTAATTCTACTACTTCAGAATGTTACCTTTGCAAGGCATAATGGTGCACACCTGTAATCCCAATACTCAGGAAAAGAAGCATGAAACAGATTTTTCTCCCTAAACCTTCTGCATACCTTCATCATGAACCTCTAGCCTCCAGAACTATGGGGCAATAGATTTCTGCTATTTAATGGATCCAGTTGATGTTACTCAGTTGTTGCAGCCCTCACAAATGAATACACCATCACTTTCAAATATGTGGGTATTGAGCTAGTGGGCTTTTCCTAATTCCTGAAGTTACTGAAATGGAAACTCTAGAGTGTGGTCACTCTTTGCAGTGTGTCCCTGCCTCTTCCTTTCCTTTGGAACTTGCTGTTATGCCATCTACACTCACAACAGTATATTTTTTCAAAATATAACTATTCAGTCATTATACTTTGAAAGAGATCCCATGAAAATATAAAGTTGAAGTTTCTCTAGGTTTTAAATAAGTACAATGTAGAAAAGGAAATTCTCCCAAATGACAAAATGTTCTCTTTTCAAAGAAATCTACTTAGTTTTGAAAGACAGGCAGTTGGAAAGTGGGTGTTGGGGTCAAGGAGGTACAGTGTGTTTAAGAGTCCCATTATAAATCACTACAGATCCAGCTTAAGAATTGAGGGTTTCTGATTCTGTATAAGAGTTTAAGTAGATTGAATTATTCAGCAACCATAATTTCCATTTAGTAAGAGTATGTTCTGTACAGAGCACACAAATGACATCCTCGCCCTTGATCGTACACACTGCCTCATTATGTACTTAGACAGATCTGTGTGTCCCTGAAATATTGCATTGGTTATTGGAAGTCATTAATGATTGATTCTACTGGGAACAAGCTTTAACATAGATTAGACATTTCTGTGGTAGGATAATAGAATCTTATTTCTTATTTTGTGCAAAATCTTCCTTCATAAAGATTCAAACACATCAAAATAAATTCTAAGTGAACAGATGAGTTAAATATAAAAAAAAAAACACTTTTTGAAACTAGGAAAAAAACCACCAAGTATTTTCCTGATCTACAAAGCAGAACAAGACTTTTTCAGAGGAAAAAAATACTTTGAAGTAAGTCATAAGGGAAAAGGTCAATATACTGAAAAATATAAAGCTTCTATGGGATTTAGCTCAGTTGGTAGAATGCCACTCTGCAGTCTCTGAGGTCCCGAGTTTGATTCCCAGAACCTCAAAAATGGGAGAAGGACATGGCAACCCACTCCCCAGGCAATCCTGAAACAATCAGCTGTTGAATACCCTATAAGGGTCACTATGAGTCAGACACAACTCAGTGGCACCTAACAACAACAGCAACAACATGCCTCAAATAAAAATTAAAAGGCAAAAACAAATTATGGGGGAATGTTTGCAAAATATGTCAGTGACCATTGGTCTTGTTATAGAAAGAACTCTTCTAAATCATTAAATATATATATATATATATATATATATATATATATATATATATACATATATATACACACACACATATATATATATATATATATATATATATATATATATATATATCCATCCCAGTAGACAAATAGACAGAAGACATGAACATGTTCAATTCACAAAACAATACATATCATTACATATAAATCAAAAATTGTTTTTGTAAAATGTTTAGGGAGATGGAGGTGTTAATAATCCTGATTTGATAATTTGATAGTGTATATATGAAATGAATTATCATTCTCTACTCCATAAATATGTACAATCAAAATACACAATAAAAAAGAATACAAATATCCCATAACATATGAAAAGTACACAAGAAATTAAAATGGGACCTACCACCTTTCCCTATTTAACTGGTCAAAACCCAGTACTATTAAAATAGACCTTATTATATAATACTAAAGGGAGTGGAAGTGCTGGGATTTAGCTCAGTTGGTAGAGCGCTACACTGCAGTCTCTGAGGACCCAAGTTCAATTCCCAGCACCACAAAAATGGGAGAAGGGCCTGGCAATCCACTCCCAAGGCAATCCCAAAACAGCCATTGAAAACCCTATGAGGGTCTCTATGAGTCGGATACCGACTCGAGGGCACCTAACAACAACAACAAAGAGAGTGGAAAATCAGTACTATTTGCCTGAAAATAAAGATGCATGCTTGTCTCAAGAGCTTTAAAACCCACACACCCTTTAATCCAGGAATATATTAAGAAACTAAGCAGAAACATCACAGATACTGATCTATAAAGGTATTTATCATGGAATTCCTTATAACGGAAAGAATAACATGATCTAACATTGGGGAGACAATTGAATAAATCATAGTACATTTATTAGAGTATCCTCTTATTCTACAGACTTCCCTTCCTGCTTCCAACTAGCTTCCTCAGTCACTACTCAAAAGTTTTTGGGCCTCAGAGCTTCTATTTATCCATAGCTTCTATTCCCTTATAACTTCTATTTGCACATGGATCCCTTAGCCTCCCTCTATTCTACTTCATTACTCTTTTTTTTAATCACCTCAGTTTCTGTCTCCATAACCAATTATCTGATTGTCTTCCAATTTCAAAGTGTTAACTCCTAAGGGAGAGAATCATTCACCTAGGCAATGTATCATCACCTCTGTGAAGGGGCTGGGGGATTTGGGAGAGGAGAGAGGAGTAGCCCTATCACATATTCCAGAACCAGCTGCCCAGGCAGGAGATGGTCCTATTTGCAGAGGCTGTAGACATGATGAGTACCATCTTGCCCCATATAGCATGATTCCACTGCCTGTGTATTCTCATATCAAAATAATATCACAATGAGCTCAAACTGCTTCTCTCTTTTTCTTTATCCATTTAGATTAAAAGAAGAGGGACCATGATATGTTTAATTTTGTATCCCCAGAACCTATTATGCTGCTTCGCATTCAATAAGTGTTTGTTGAATGATTGAGTTGTTAAAACAATTAAAGGAAATAATGAAGATCAGGCACCTAGCGTGGAGTCTGGCATGAGGTGGTTGCTCAACAGATATTCATTTTTTACCTCCTTCTCTCCTCATTCTCCCAAATCCATTCCTCCTTTGTTCATGCAGGATTTGCTCCACTAAATGGTCCCCAGACAAGGGTCACTCACTAATCTCAGGGCTCTAGGACATCTTGATATGAAATTCATTAATTGGGATAAATAACTCTTCACCCTGAATGCTTAATACCATTCAGTTGATACAAAAATAAAAATCAAATAGCAAAACACAGATAGGAAGAATAAATTCTGGTGTTCCACTGCACAGAGGAATAACTATAGTTCATAATAGCCTATTATATATTTCTTAAGGAAATAGAAGAGAGGAGCTCAAAGGCTGTAAACACAAAGAAATGATATGGAGATGGAAATGCTAATCCCCCCAATTTGGTCAGTTTGCATTATACACAAGTATTGAAATATCTCACTATACCTATTACAATTATTACATGTTAATTAAAAATAAGCATAGCAAAACAAAAACAAAATCCCATTCCTACTTTGTTCATGCAGGATTTTCTTCACTAAGTGGTCCCTAGAAAAGGACCACTCCAACTGACCAAATACAAAAGGTAAGATTACAAGTTTGGAAGACTTTTAGTGAAGCACTTGCCAGCTAAGTGACATTGAGAAAGTTGTTTAACCTCTCTCTACATTAGTTATTTCCATCTGTAAAATTTTAGAGTTGTTATAAGGGTTAAGTAAACTAGCATTGGCGAATATCTGTTTTATAATAATCACATAAAGGTTTGCTATTATCCTTGAGAACCTGACATGTACCAGCCACTGGTACAAACATACATTAATCTTTGTAAGACTTAAATGAATGGTGATACCTCACCCTCTCATGAAGAAACTAAACCAAAGATCAGGGAGGTGAAGATCTTGTGTACTACTTTAGCCAAATTTCATTATGGCCACATATGAGCACTGCTAAGGCTGTGTTGGCAGATGATGGCCTAAGATGTCAATATTTTGTTAAGTATTTTCAGTATCAGCCCTGATGGCCCTTGTGGGTCTCTCATGCCTGGTGTCATATTGTAATTCTATTCTGAAAAGAAAACTTTATTCCTGCCTTGTTTGGTAAATGTTTAAACATGCATAACCTCTTTGAGAATGTTTCTATGTGAACCATGTTCATTGACTTAGTAGCAATGTGAAATCATTTGTTTGTGCAGGGAGCATGTTGGCAGACTGCTGCTTCCCGCCACCTCCTTTTATCATCTCTCCTCAAAGTGGCTGTCATAATGGAGAGCAGCTCCTCACAGAGGTGGAAGAGTGCTCAGCAGTGAGCTGACTTATGTTGTTCTTTTGGATCAGCCCACTGAGGCATTTGTATACTCCGCTGTGACATCATCGTGACTTATCTTAGCTGATTATCTGCTCTAAACCTTGGATTATTCCCCATGGCTCCATGGCTCAGTGGTGAATCATCCTTTTTTTCCTATGTATTATGACTATAACTTTTATTACTTCCAGAATAATGGAAGAGTCATACCCAGGGCTTTCCTCTGAGAGGAGATCGGAACACTTGGCAAACATGCACGGATAATTGTCTAGGATATGTGATTGTGGAGGGGGTGTTCAGTAGGAAGGCAGGAAAAGCAAGACTCCAGAGATCTCAGTGCATGTGAGACAGGCAGATGTTGTCTCACACTGTGGTGGCTGAGCTACATAGGGAGGAAGGAAAGCTGGCTTTGAGTCTTGCTTCTGCCAGTTTACCACTGTGTGTTTTTGGCAAGCTGCTCAACTTCACTAGGCTTCACTGGAAAAATTAATTTGCTCATTTATTCATCCATACATTTTTCTTGAGAATATTTTTTGAGTACTATATTAGTTTTCTAGGGCTGCCAGAGCAAAGTATCACAGACTGGGTGCCCTAAAACACTAAAACTTATTGTATCACAATTTCAAAGGCTACAAGTCTAAAATTGAGGTGTTTGAGAGCCATGAGGGAGAGATCTGCGTCAGGCCCCTCTCTTTGGCTTGTTTGTGGCCATCTTCTGCCTGTGTCTCTTCACATCACTTTCCTTCTATGTGTGTCTCTTTGTCCTCACATGTTAGTCTCTTCATTAGGACACCAGTCACATTAGATCAGAGGCCCCACCTACTTCAGTAGGAAGGCAGGAAAAGCAAGACTCTAGAGATCTCAGTGCATGTGAGACAGGCAGATGTTGTCTCACACTGTGGTGGCTGAGCATGAGAGTGACCTCATGCTAATTACACCTGCACTGACCCTATTTCCGAAAAAGGTCACAGGGATTTCAATATATGAATTTTGCAGAGAGGGGAAATGTAATTCAATTCATAGGAAGTATGGGTTTTCAGTCCTATTCTGAGCAGTGAGCAAGGAAGACAAAAGCACTTTCCTAATCAAGTTTACCTTCTAGCAGGGAAAGACAGACCAACAAAATAAGTAAGTAAAATAGTGCATTAAAGGATGATAACATGCTAGACAAAAGTAAAGTTGAAAGCAGAAGCGGGGACAAAGCATCCCGGTGTAGAAGAGTCCATTTTAAATATGGTGGTCAAGAAAAGTCTCAATGAGAAGATTCATTAGAATAGGCATGAAAGAAGTGAGGGAGCAACCCATGCACCTAACTAGGGGATGAGGAAAGGTGGTGTGGGGATGTCCTAGGCAGAGGGAACAGCAATGCGAAACCCTGAGGTAGGAGAATGCCTGGAGTGTTTCAGAACAGCAGATAGTCCCATGTGGCTGAGCAGATCAAAAAAGGGAATAGTGACAGGAAAAGGAATCAGAGGGATCTATAAAGATAGGGGGATGAGGATAAGAATGGGCAGTAGAATATCAAGGCCCATATAGACCATTCTAAAGATTTTTCTCGAGCCGAGCACGGTGGCACACGCCTGTAATCCTAGTGGCTCAGGAGGTGGAGGCAGGAGGATAGCAAGTTTGAGACCAGAGGTAGTCTGTGTAATTTAGCAAGACCCTGTCTCAAAAAAGTTTTTAAAAAGTGGGCTGGGGGTGCAGCTCAGTGGTCCAGCACTTGCTAAGTATGCAAGCGCGAGGCCCCAGGTTCAACCCCTAGTACCGCGGGGGGTGGGGGGAAGACTTTCTCAAGCTTTTACTCTGAAAGAACTGGGGAGACACTGGAGTGTTAGAGTGGAGAAGTCATTGCTAGAGATTGGGATAAGCATATGATTGAAAGGCACCAATGAAGGATTCCATGGATTTTGGCATGATCTACTGGCAGACTCATGTTCCTTTAACTAAGATAAGGACGACTGTAAGAAAAGCAGATCTGGGATAGAACTTAGAAGCTGTTTGGGGCCATGTTAGGTTTCACAGGCCTGCTAGACAACCAAGTATGGAGATGTACATTGAGGAAGTGTCAGCATTTTAACAGTGTTAAAGTCACAGGCCTGCACATGGTCATCAAGGGAGGGAGAGTAGACGGGAAAAGAAGCAGACCAAGGGCTACAATTTGAAGCATCCAACATTTAGAGGTCAAGAGGGTAGGGAGGGTTCAGCCAAGGAGACAGACAGTGAGGCCCAAGAAAGAGGAGGAAATCCATGAAGGTATGGTCCTGAGCATCAAGGAGGAGGGGCTTATGTCAAAGGGAACTAGATTTAGCAAGATGGCAGTCGTGAGTCATCTTGGCACACATCAGAGGGTGGAACGAACATCTGATTAGAAGGACTTAACCAGAAAGTTGAATATCCTCAGTACAGACCTAAGGAGCTTTGCTACAAAGAAAGAAAAAAATTGGGTTGGCCTAAATCATACTTTTCATACTCAAATGACTTGAAGAGTCAGGCAGGTGACATGAGTGAAGTGGTATATTCTCATGGAGTAAGGTGTAGAATGTGGAGAAATAAAGAATAAGTGCCCTGCCTAAAGGTTTCTAATAAAAAATAGAAACAATGTATCAAATAAAAAATAACTCTAGGCCACCCATTTGCAATCTTTGAACTAAATGATCTCCAAGGGTGCTTCCAGACTAAAGTTCTACACATCTAAACCATGAGGACAAATTAAGTTCAGGTCATTTCATGTTGAGCCCCTGGGCTATAAAAAGCCTTGCTTCCTTCTGAACTTGAACTAAGCATTTGTCATGATTCTCCAGGGATTTGTGAT
This sequence comes from Pedetes capensis, assembly GCA_007922755.1. Classification (NCBI taxonomy): domain Eukaryota; kingdom Metazoa; phylum Chordata; class Mammalia; order Rodentia; family Pedetidae; genus Pedetes; species Pedetes capensis. Next base: position 91,703 of record VMDO01000394.1, on the reverse strand, counting down.
AGAATCCCTTTTGTTCTTAATCTGTAGAATCTGGAAACCAGAATTTGCAAAATGATGACATCTTAGCACCAGCTTCTGTCCATTGAACAGAGAAGCATTTACTAAGCAACAGCTTCATATGCCCAGCACTGTTCTATGGTACCATAAAATATGGCGGTCATGTGGGCAATGGAGGATTCACCTCCCCCAGGCTAGGGGTCAGGATCAGGAAGGCTTAAGAGGAAAAAACATTATGCCTGGACTGGGTGTTAATGGATTACCAGAAAATGGCACAGAAAGAGGAGGATAATAATAGGGCAGCAGTGCAGGGCAGCTTGTGGTTATGGTTACGCCCTCAGGCTACTGTGGCAAGATCTAGGGATCCCCATGCTCTGAGTAGTGGTAAAAACAGACACACTGGAACCAGACTGCCTTACTTCATAACCTCAGCTCTGCACTTACCAGTGACCCTGAGTAAATTTCTTATCAATCAAAGGCATTCCTTTTAGTTTCTCTGTCTTTAAAATGGAGACTACATGAGTATCTACTTCATAGGGTTCCAGTGAGAAGTGAGTATATTTAATTAAGCATGTACCTGGTGCCACGCTGTTATTTTTTCTGGTTGCTGTTATTATCAATGAATACTTTGAGGAGGAGATAGAATAGTTTTCCAGGCTGAGAACTAATTAAAGGATGTTAAAGACAGAGTCCTACAGGCAAAAGCACCTCCTCAAGGCATCCCTAAAGGCATATCAAAGGGTTCAGCTGAGGAAGAATGAGAGCTGAGGCTGTAGAGGTAGATAAGGTCAAGAACAAGTGCTTATTTCTTCCATTGTTAATAATAAGTGACTTAGGCAGGAAGTGATTAGGGGTTAGTTTTGACCAAACAATAGGGAGACAGTTTGTAGAGGTGAGGAGAGATGGAGGAGTTGCTTTGAAAGAGCAATAGCATGATGAGCATGCCTGGTGGCAACAACAGACTTGTGTCTCATTTGCTTTGCACACACAATACTGTAGGAAGCATTATGGAAAATTATCATCTGGCAGGAATCCAATGGCTCATTGACACTGAATCACCTGCTATAGTCTGTTTAAAAGACCAAAATCCCTACATTGATTATAGTCCAAGGCAGTGCATTAATTTCTTACTGCAAAAGTAATCCAGCTCATGCCCCTGTTGTCCCTAAGGAACCATTCACTATGTTTTTACTTGGTAAATATTTGGGAAAAGATTTGTGCTTGTAATCTCAACATGTAGATTGGTTTCTTGGGGCAGTAGAGTTTACATTATAGCCAGTACATCCAAACCTCCTCAGGCTGTACAACGCTTTCTTTAGATTCCTGAAGACTCTGAAATTATCTCAGTTTCATCATCTTGATTCTTTGGTTCAATAAATACAATGATAGCTCTTCCTCGCCCAAGCATAAATCTATTTTTTTAAAAAAACCCAGAATCAAGCAGGGTAACAGTTTTATAATAAGTAGTCCAAGGAAACCTTGGCTAGGATTTTGTCATTAATATAAAGTTCATCAGTAAGATATCACAGTTTAAAGAAAAATCTACCACAAGATTTTATCTCCAGATGGTGGAGATAGGGGTGTCATTGAAATTCCCCTTCTATTGAAACCCTTCCTCAGTTCTCCATATGCTGACAGAGAGCCCATGCAGACATCTCCATAAATGTTACCTCCGTGTTTGAAGACTTCTGCCAGCACCCTGCCTTACCGTTTTCTCAGATGTTCATATTTGGCAACCTCAAGGACCAGGTTGCTTCTTTATTATTTCATATCTGTAGATCATGTATTGGCACTGCTCCATTGGAGATTATTGGATCTATGATAAACAAAGTCTCACTAAAGGCATAAATATTGAACAAATTGGTGGTAGAATGTTTCTCTTTTATCAGTGAAGACATTTGGATTGATGTTGGCTTGATTGTTAATTCTATTTTACTGTTTGATCATCACATTAAAACTAATTTTAAATGCACTACTTTCAACATTTCTAAAAATTTACTAAACTTCACTGGATCCTTTCTTTTGGTGATTTACATGTTGGTTCATATATCTGGTAATTTGCAGTGACACTATTTTTGATGTATTCCATCTCTTCACTCTCCTAGATAAAGTAAGTTTTGCACTTGTCTGAACTTTCAACACATTCTCTATTATTTTTAGTGGAACCTAACCCTGTTTCCTCTGCTCTTTGGGGATCCTGATCATTAAATACATTTCAAGTGCCAAGCTATATATCTTTCTCCTTTGTAATTCTATCCTGTTTCTCCTCTTATTTATTATTTCTGTTTTAAATATCATTGTATCATTATCAACAAGAGCAGACGTTTGTTGAATGTCCACTCTGCGGTGAAGACATTACTCTAAGATGAAGATATGTAGAATAGGATGTGTGTATACACACCTATGTATGTGTCTGTGAAGCATAGTTCACTTCTTTTGTTAGTCCTGCTTGTCTTATTTAAAGCAAATCTATATTTCCTTTTCGCCTCCCTCCTTTTAAATTCGAAATGCTTTCTTCTTTGTGTGATAGAACATTGTTCCGGAAGCACAGATATGCATAAGGCCTGTCAGGAAAAGAGTTAAAAACCTCTACCTTCTCAGCTAACTGTGGCCCACAGGCTGCTAATTAGTTTGATGGATCAGCACCTGGTCTGGTTATGAATGCTTGGAAGCCCATTGGCTGCTGGCAGCTGATTCCTGGCTCCCTGAGGTTTGGAGATGTGTCAACCTGAGCAGAGAGAGCTGGCACTTGCTTAAAGGGTAGCTGGAGCCAATTATTCATGTGCTTCTTTGAACTTGACTTGGCTAAAGAAAGAACCATGCTTTTAGAGACTTTGGGGGCAGCTTTTTCTTGCACAATAGGTTGCAGCTACCTGGCACATTTTCCGTTTTTGGTGTCAGTACAGTATAATGGCTAATATCAGAACAATCCTACAATTATCTAAGGGATAACTGAGTTATGCTATGTATTTTTTTTATATTTTTATTCCTTCTTCCCTTTTCTACTTTCTGTTCCCTAGAAATGCTTAAATCAGTTTGTCTTATCCTTCTTCTTTCAGGGAAGTTTTAAAATATACAAATATGGGTAAGGCCTGATTTATTTGATACCAAAACTCTAGGTAGTCTGCTAAAGTAGGCTGTGTGACCAGGGCAACAGTGGGTCTTGGACATGTGTTTGTGTTCTATCTATGTTGCCGAATCAGTAGCTATGTAACCTCAGGCAAGTTTGTTAGCCTCCCTGAGCCTCATATACCTCATCAGTAAGTGGGAGAGACTAATTCTTCCATCACCACCTCATTGAAATGATCACACAAAACTGTACTAGCTTCCTTTCCATTGATCAACACTCTACAGTTGAGTGCCTGCTGTGTGCTGCACCAGTTAGTAGGGCTTGTGGAAGAATGTAAACTAAACAGAATATACATAGCTGTATTATAGCCCCAACTCCCCCAAAGGCATGGCCTGAGCAGAGAGCAGTCACTCAGAGGAAACACTCAAACGATGATGTCATAACTCAGCATCAGCTCTGCACTTATCTTCCGGCACAAGCTTTCTGTTTTCATTTGTACCAACATGGATGTGAATCTCAATACCCCTTCAAGACACTGACCTCCTTTCCTTGTACTAACTACACATAAGAGCGGCCATCAGTCTGTCTTTACTAAAGATTTCACAAAGGTGGGTAGGTGGAGATGTTTAAAGCATAAACCCCACACAAACCATCTCTTTAAAGTCCCATTCAGTATTCCTGTTCTCCAAAGGGCATATTGTCATTAGCATCCTCTCCCTCCCCAAAGTCTTTGCTCTCACTGACTCTCCTTTTTTTAACTCCTTTCTCTTGGGGATGATCCAAACTCATGTCATGTGTGCAAAAGTTAAGCAACCTTCTTGTATAACCCAACTATGTTCACAAGGTCTCACCCTGCTCCTCAAGCAATGTATCAACATGTTTCTTCCAAACAAATATAGTGCAGGCAGGTAAAATTCTTTCCATCTCTTAATGCACACACCATTGTATTTAATCTTCACAATCTTCTTGTGAAGTAGATGAATAAACTAAAACTGAGAGAAGTTAGGGACCCACCCTAATGTATAAACTTTACCTTAGGTATTTGTTCTGAGAATAACTTATTTTTAAGTGATTACCCCAGTGTAAGTCACAGAGAAGGTAATGGCTGGCTCTTCTAACAGTGGAGATAATGGAAGTAAACACACTAATCATAACATTGTGATCCTTTCTAGCTTGCATGGATAGCATAATGAATGTGGGTGACAGGGTTGGCTACATAGTTTGCAGGGCTCAGTATACAATGAAAATGTGTGGCCTGGCCAGTGGGAGAGGAATCAGTTTCCCTTCCCCACAGGCATGACACTCCAACCTACTGCAGATAAACAGCTACCCAGGGGATTCCAATCTCTAGGCTACATGTGCTTAGTACATGGATCAATGGTGGTCAGATGCCTCTGCTGTGTCACTAATCATGTTGTCTACTGAACAACATGATGCTCCAGGTAGGGGCCAAGATGGCCCCTGCCTTGCCTACTCCTTGAATCCATGGAATGGGTGGCTCTCCATGCAGAGAACCCCTACCACCACCAGGGAAGGAATGCAGACCAGCACCCCCACTCCTACCAATGCCACCTGATTGTTACCCAAGCAAAGAGCTGCAGTGGTTGGGGAGTGAACCAGAGAGAGGAGGCCAGACAGGAAACACAAGGTGGAGATCAAGCAGCCAAGGACTCATCCCAGGAAGGCAGGACTGCATGTACATTGAGGCTCCAAGTGCCCTCACATGCTCCATAGTTCCATAATATTTCACTTACAAAATACACATTTGAAGTAAAATTCTTTAGCATTAGAAGACTGTGACTACAGAGCATTAAACCAACCATGGGGCCCTCTGAGAGCTCCGGATGACCCTGGAGCATGTCAACAAAGCCAGCCCTGAACAGCAAGGAATATGCAAATGGAAGATATGGGTCACAGAGTACAAACTTGCAGTTACAGATGAATAAGTTTTGCAGACCTAAAATACAGCATGATGACACTAGTTAATAGTAATGTATTGTATATTTGAAATTCACTAGGAGAGTAGATCTTAAATATTATCACCATGCACGCGCGCGCGCACACACACACACACACACACACACATACATGTACACACACAGGAGGTGATGGACATGTTAATTAGCTTGATTATAGAAATCATTTCACAACGTATATCAAAACATCACCCTGTACACCTTGAGGGTATCTAAGTTTTATTTACCAAATGTATTTCAATCAACCTGAAAAAAATAGAACAAAAAATCTTAACCATCATTAATATGCAAATACTTCAGAAACTTTTAATGCTATATGTGGAAAGCATTATTGCTTTAATGGTCATCATGTAGTGAGAACCCAGCAACTCTATTGGGCTTATTACTTAAGGGCCCTAGATTTGTAAGAAGAAAAGAGAACCCTGATACTCTGGTGTTTTCCCCCCAGAGAGGAGAAATGATCTGAGTTCCATGAACTGCCACTGATCATGCATTCTGAATGACAGGGTGAAGCCAGTTTTAAATACACATCCCTTTGCTCTGAATCCATCTCCTGTGTAATACACCTGCCAAGGCAGATACCAGTGTCTCCTCAGATCAGAATTATAGCTCCTCCCTTTGAAATGAGAGAAAGAAAATTCTTCCCTGGGGCTTCTGAAAGTATCTGTTCCCCTCCACCCACCTCCTCAGCAGCATGGGGTTCTTTGTCTCACAAGCCCTCCATAAAGTCAGAATTTCAAAATTAGGGATGTCCTCATGCTTTGGGTCACTTATGAGACTGCAGGCCCAACTCCCTCACACCTTACACATAGATTTCAGTCCACATTTTCCCCTACTTTTTAATGGTAATTTTCAACTTACAACTTAGTGGGTCTGATGACATTTCCATACATGCATTTCGTTGTACATTGTTCATGTTCACTTCCTCCTTACCCGCTCATAATCTCCCTGCCCTATCCCCTCCCTACCCGCCAATGGTCACCTTTCTACTTCCATGTCTTTTTTTGAGTGTATCTATCTATACATATTGATCCTGATTTTGCCATAAGGGAAATATACATGATATGTACTTTGTTTTCTCCTGTTACCCTTTCTTCTTGTCCCCTCCTCCTTTTCTTTAGTCCATTATCTTTCCCTACTTAGGTCCCATCTACTTTCATGATCTATATATTTTAATAATAAATATATATTGAACTCTAACATCCACATGTAACAGAAAACATGTGATGTTTATCTTTCTGTTTCTGGTTTATTTCAATTAAAGTGATGATCTGTAGTCCATCAATTTTCCAGCAAATGCCATGGTTTTGTTCTTCTTTATATCTGACTAAAAAAATCTCCATGGTGTATATATACTATAATTTTGTTATCCACTCATCTGTTGATGGACATCTAGGTTGATTCCATATCTTGGGTATTGTGAATAACATCACAATAAACATGGATGAGCAAGTATCTCTATGTTATATTGACTTATATTCCTTTGGATATATAACCAGGAGTAAGATAGCAAGGTCATATGGTAGTTCTACTTTTAGTTTTTTGAGGAACCTTCATACTGATTTCCAAAGTGACTACAGCAACCTGCATTCCAGCCAGCAGTGTATAAGTATTTCTTTAACCCCACATCCTTGCCAGCATTTGTTTGTTTTGTTGATGGTGGACATTCTGACTAGAGTGGGATAGTATCTCAATGTAGTTTTGATTTGCATTTCCCTGATGGCTATGGATGTTGAACACTTTTTCAACTGATTGTAGGCCATCTGTATTTCTTCTTTTGAGAAGTCTCTGTTCAGTTCTTTTGCCCATTGTTTGGTTGGATACTTTCCTTTTTAGGTGTTTAATTTTTTGTGTGTTCTTTATATATTCTAGTTATTGACCCCTGTCTGATGTATAGCTGGCAAAGATTTTCTCCCATTCTGTAGGTTGTCTCTTCACTTTGATAATTGTGTCCTTTGCTGTGCAGAAGCTTCTTAATTTCATGCCATCCAATTTGTCAATTTTTGCTATTGTTTCCTGTGCTTTGGGGGTCCTATTCAGAAAGTCCTTGCCTATGCATATGTCTTGAAGTGTTTTCCTGTGTTTTCTTCTAGCAGTTTCAAAGCTTCATGTTTTACGTTAAGGTCTTTGATCCATTTTGAACTTATTTGTGTATAAGTTGAGAGAGAGGGATCTAATTTAAATCTTCTGCATGAGGATATACTGTTCTCCCAGCACCATTGGTTGAAAAAAGTGTCTTTTCTCCAAGTTATATTTTTGGCACCTTTGTCAAAATCAGTTGGCTGTAACTGCATGGGTTTATTTCTGGATCCTCTATTCTATTCCATTGGTCTGCATGTCTGTTCTTGTGCCAGTACCATACAGTTTTTGTTACTATAGATGTGTAGTATAATTTGAAATAAGGAATTGTGATACCCCCTGTGTTGTTCTTTCTGCTCAGGATTGCTTTAGCGATTTGGGGTCTTTTGTGCTTCCATAGGAATTTTAGGATTGTTTTCTCTATTTCTGTAAAGAATATCATTGGGATTTTGATGAGAATTGCACTAAATCTGTAGACTGCTTTTGGTAATATAGTCATTTTCACAATATGAATTCTTACAATCCATGAGCATGGGAGACCTTTCTACCTTCTGGTGTCTTCTTCAATCTCTTTAACGTTTTAAAGTTGTCATTGTAGAGGTCTTTTGCCTTCTTGGTTAGGTGTACTACCAGGCATCTTATTGTTTTGGAGCTATTATGAACAGGATTGTTTTGCTGATTTCTTTCTCTACCTGGTCATTATTGGTACACAGAAAAGCTACTGATTTTTGGATGTTAATTTTGTGTCCTGCTACTTTACTGAAAGAGTTTATCAGTTCTAAGTGTTTTCTAGTGGTGTCTTTAGGGTCTTTTAAATATAGGATCACGTCATCTGCAAATAATTGTTTTGGATTTTGTTTGGTCTTTTTTTAAGAGCTTGAGATATATCATTAAGTTTTTTTTTGTTTGAGCCTGCTCTAATTTTTTAATGTAGGCACTCATCACTATATGTTTCCCTCTTAAAACTTCCTTTGCTGTATCCCAAAGGTTTTGATAGGATGTATTTTCATTTTTATTTGATTTTAAGAATTCTTTAATTTCCTCTCTGATTTCTTCAAATACTCATTGGTCATTTAAGAGTGTATTGTTGACTCTCCATGTATTTGTATAGTTTCTGTAATTTCTCTTGCTGTTCATTTCTAGTTTTATTCCATTGTGGTCAGATAAAATATACAAAATTATTCAGATTTTTCTGTATTTGTTAAAACTTGATTTTATGGCCTAAAATGTGATCTATTTTAGAGAAAGTTCCATGGGCAGCTGAGCAGAGTGTGTACTATGTAGCTTTTGGGTGGAATACTCTGTATATATCTATTAAGTCCATTTGATCCGTTATGATGTTTAACTCTGAAGTTTCTTTGTTGGTTTTTCATCTAGATGTTCTATCTAACGCTGAGAGTGGGGTACTGAAATCACCCACTATTATTGTATCTGGACCTATCTGTCCCTTTAAGATCAGTAGTGTTTTTTCTTGATGAAGCTGGGCGCACTCATGTTAGGTGCATATATATTTACAATTATTATACCTTCTTGGTCAATTGTTCCCATTGTTTCTTTGGACTGGTTTTAACTTGAAGTCTACTTTGTCTGATATAAGAATGGCTACTCTTCCTTTTTTTGCTTCCAGTTGCTTGTAATATCAATTTCCATCCTCTCACTTTCACACTATGGCCATCCTTTTCAATGAGATGTATTTCTGGCAGACAACAAATTGTTGGATCTTGCTTTTTAGTCCAGTAAACTAATCTGTGTCTTTTAATCAGAGTTAAGACCATTTATATTTAAGGTTATTATTGAGAGAGGTTTGCTTGTTGTTGTGAGGAGTGTCCTCCTGGTTGGTTCATAAACTATTCATTCTTTTCTTTCTCCCTTATTTATATTCTAGGTTTGCTGGGGGTTTTGAGTTAGACATGACTGATTGCTATTTCTCATTTGTCTGTCTGTTCTTCCCATGAGGTTTATTCTTTCTTGTGCTCTCATGGTGAAGATTGTCTTTCTTCCTCCTCCATGTATAGGATTCTTTTAAGTATCTTCTACAGGGCTGGCTTGGTGGTCATGTATTTCTTTAGTGTATACTTATCTTGGAATGTTTTTATTTCTGCATCAGACTTAAATAGTAACTTTGCTGGATATAATCTTGCTTGGTAATTATTTATTTTTAGAGCTTGAGGTATACCTTTCCATCCTTGAGGGTCACTATGAGTTGGACCCCACTCAATAGCACCTAACAACAACAACAACAAGCTGAAAGCTCTGATGTAATTCTGATGGGCTTTCCTTCATAAGTGAGTTGGTGTCTTTATCTTGTGGCCTTTAATATTGTTTCTTTGTACTGTAATTTTGGCATTTTAATTATTATGTGTCATGGGGAGGTTCTTTCCTGGTCATGTCTGTTTGGTGTTCTAAATGCCTCTTTATCCAGATTTGGGGGATTTTCTTCTATAATTTCACTAAATAAGTATTCTATGTCTTTAGTTTTTATCTCAGCTCCTTCTTTTACCCATAGATTTTAGGTTTAGTTTCTTGATCGTGTCCCAAAGTCCTTAAAAATTATGGTTCTTTTAATTTTTTCTTCGTTGATGTCTGAATATAGTATTTCTTCAACCTTATCTCCCATCCCTGATATTATATCTTCTACTTCATCTAGCCTACTGGTGATGTCTTCCACTCAATTTTTTATTTGGTTTATTGAGTTCTTCATTTCCAACATTTTGTTTGTTTTTTTTTCAAAATCTCAATTTCCTTGCTAAATTTCTCATCCATTTTGCTGACTTTGTTTTCTACATTGTTGACTTTCTGACCTACCTTCTGTATTGATTTCCTTACTTTGTTCATTTACTTGTGTCCTCTTTGAAGTCATTGATCATTTTTATAAGTAAATTTTTAAATACTTTGTCTGACATTTCAACTGTTTCGGTATCTTTGGATCAAGCGGTTAAAGAATCATGGTCTTTTGGACAAGATGCTTTGCCTTGTTTTTTCCTGTTTCTTGTGTTTCTGATTTGTGACGTTTTGCATCTGTAGTTGTGGGTATCTCTTCCCATTTTATTTGGGGGTCTGCTTAGTGGCAGGTTTTCTTTTGAGATCACAGTCTCCAGGGCTACTCCCAGAGAGGAAGACAAACCCTTATCACAGGTACAACACCCCCCAAAACAGGTATAGAAACATACTTAAAATCCCTTAATGCAAACTGCTGTACCATCAATGCCCATATAACAGAAAATGGCAATAATTATATTGAGTAAGCTCAGAGGTTACAAAGAACATAGAGTAAAAGGTGTTAATAGTATTTGCCTGAAGTAAAAAGGGGGACAGAGTACAGGGAGATAGAAGGATGCCTCAAGAGTGAAGTAAAAGAAAGGAAAAAGACAATCTAGAAAGGAAATGAATTTTAGGGAGAAGGAAGGAAAGTAGCTAAAGATAAAAAGAAATGATTGCATGATAAAGAAAAATGATACATAAACAGAATTAGGTAAATATAAGCAGGGCAATAAAAGTTAGAAACCTAAAAGATTTAAAGTATAAATAGAAAAGGAAAGATACAGAAAAAGGAAAACAGGCAAAAAAAAAAAAAGATAAAAAATTACAATAGAAAAAAAGGAAGTGAGGAAGTGAAAATTAACAATGAAAAGATGGTAAATATAAAACAAAAGGAATAGAAAGGTGAACACCGACTTGCTCCCTTGAAACTCTTGTGTCTCTGGGAGCTGAGGCAGGAGGATGTTGATCCCCAGGCCACAGGCAACCTATATGATTCAATGTGATCATGTTTCCAAGCAAAAATAAGAAAAAGGCTGGGGATACTACACCATGGCACCACAATTTCCTCAGCATAGCAGGAATAAAAATAATTTTTTTAAAGAAGAAAAAGTACTGGAAGAGCTTCTTTCTGTGGCCTCTCATGTTGCAGTCTGTTAGGTGGAGTGGTCACTTGATGATAGAGTCTTTTTATCTGACCATGACTCAGAATTGATAATCTCCGCAGTTCCCCTCAGGACATGGAAATATCTCCTCTCCCCAGTGGGTAGGGCTTGCTTCTGAGCAACTTTTCCAAGCCTTTTGCTGCCTAAACCTCTGAGTATATCAAGTGTCCTATCTCCCCCCTCACTGCAACTGCCTAAGACAAGTTTATAGTACCCTGGGGCTGTGGCAGGTCACCCCCAGGCTCTCCACAGGTGATAATTCTTTGTTTTCAGACCCCCTGGGTAGCTCAGCCTCACACAATAGGTTCCCTCTCAAAATGGCACCAGGTAAAAGCCCTCAGGGACATGGATTGTGGGAAAGAACCATTTCTCCCATGTTGAACCCCTCAGTCAGGGACACCCACTGTCTCAGCAAGTCCCTGGAGGAGTTCAGGGGCTTCAGGCAATGTGAGCTTATCCTATGGGACTGCCAGTCTGATGGCCAGGCCTGTCTAGGTTACCTTTTTGGATGAGGGCTCCATTTCCCCTCCCCCACTGGGAGCCACTTCTGGAGATGTGTCCTGATCAGTCCTTGCTGTTCTGCTCCATTCTGCTACCTGGGACAATTTAACAGTCTCCTTTGTGGTTTCTATGGTCCTCCCGACCTTCTTTCTGTAGAAAAGATTCCATTCCTTCCTATTCTAAATATTTTGTTCTTTCACAGCACACAGAGGATACCTTTAATCCACCATTTTAAACTGGAAGTCCTGAGTCCACACATTTTAATATAGCAGATCTGCAGAGGCATTTTTGGTATTTATAAGATTATCCAGTGATTCAGAAGAAAGCAATTATTAAACACCTTCCTGATCCCCATCATAATTGGACAAAGCAGCTGAGAGAAAGGGGAGAAAGGGCAAATTAGAAAATTCTCACCCTCCATACCCTCTGGGGATACATTTAGAGGAAAGTAGTAATTTACTAAATGATAACCTAATGGCCTGAAAGAGTTAATGTGGCTTCCCTCATTATTTCTACCCAGAGAGTCATTTCTGCCCTAAGGGTCCTGACGACACTAGACCTGGAAGACTGAGTGGATTTTCACAGCCCTGCTTTACAGACCCCATCCTAGTGTTCAATAGAAAAGGACTGGAATCCCTTGAGGATTATCCACCTATTCTCAGAAACTCCAGGGACCTAAGTTCCTTTTGTACATAGGGTCTTTGTTGTATCTATCAGTGAGGGTGAAAGCAGGCATTACCTCAAGCATCTGGCTGGGCACACCCCTTCAAGGAAAGGAACATTTAAAGTCAAGCTATTATCATCATTGTTCTAACAAAGCCCAGCTTCAAAGCAATTTACCTGGTGTTGTAGGAAAATACAGGACACTTGGAGTTAGGAATTTTTAGTTCTAAGGCTGCATGACTTTGAGCCAGTTAATGAGCCTCTTATGAACTCAGTTTCCTCATCTATAAAATAATTACAATATTACTAATTCCAATTTTCTAGGTTGTTTCCAAGATTAATTGATATCATGTACATATATTTCATCCTCCCTTCATGGTTTCTCTTTCTTTGTTTTCAATTACCTTCAGTCAACTGGGATCCAAGTATATTAAATGGAAAATTCCAGATATAAATAATGTATATGTTTTAAGTAAATTTTATTGTAATATAGTTTTATAATTATTTTACTATTAGTTATTACTAATCTCTTATTGTCTCTAATTTAAAAGTTAAATTTTATATATTATATACAAATAGAAAACAGTATGCATAGGGTTTTTAGGCATCCACTGGAAGTCTTAGAACATTTTCCCCAGAAGATAAAGGGGGAATTAATATAACAGTAATCTATTTAAGGTATAATTTTAAGGCTGTTTGACCTTAGAAAATTGTCTAACTTCTCAGATCCTCCACAATTTCCCCACCTGGAAAAAAAAACAGTAATAAAATAGTGATAATGACTCTATAGGGATGTTGAATTGACACACAGAAAGGGCCTGGCATATACTTGTTGTTAGGTGCCATCAAGCTGGGTTGGACTCATAGTGAACACCATAGGATTTTCAATGGCTGATTGTTTTAGAATTGTTTTCAGGAGTGGATTGCCATGTCCTTCTTACACAGAAATATGCTTCTTCCCTTTCTACTGCTTTCCCCTCCCCAGAAACATCTTCCCCAGGTCTGTACTTCTTCTGGCTCCTGGACCTCAAGTTTAGACTCCCATCCTGTGGCCGTGGTGCCCTTTGCAGCACTTCCATGCTGAGCTCTGCTTCTTTCCTCCCTCTGGGGCACTGGCAGAAGGCAGGAAGGGAGGAATAAGCCTTGAGGGCTGACCATAAAAATGTTGTTGTACCCAGGTGATTAAAGGTCTCTACAAAAATTATGGGTTTTTAAAAAATACTTGCTTCTGTTGTGTATCTAATTCTGTTCTTAATGATTTCCTGATACTGAACTACATTCAGTAAAAAATTTAAAGAACTATAAAAATATAAAGAAATGTATAGAACTATTAAGTTTGAATTAGTGACTCTGTCAATTTATTGTACCTCTTGGGATAACCAGCAGAACGTTTCTATTTCCTCACTCAAGTTGTTTCTCATGCATTTCTCACTGTCTGTGCCATTTCCAGGGGTCATCTTAGCTTCCCTCCTCTGGCTTGCCTTCACCCTCTACTCATAACCTATACCTGTATATCTCTAAATCCATCCTCATCCTCTTAAGCCCCACACACCCAGCCCTTACTTCAGCCATTTATCATTTCTCACCTGTCTTTCTGCAGTGACTCTCCAAATAATTTTATATCATGAAGTCATTTTGAGAATCAGGTATTTACACTTGATAGTGTAGCATAGTACATGGCCTCTGGCTTCTATTAGGTACAAAATAAGTAGTAAGTATATAAAATTTTCAGAAAAGAAATGTTCACTCAGTGTAAGAAAAAAATAGTAGTAGTGAAAGCTCCAAAGATGGGACTGGTTTCTTCCATTAGTAATGAGCTCCCTGTAGCCGGAAGGGTCCAAGCCTTGGTTGTGTGACTCATTAGAATTTGAAAAGGAGATTCACACTTCAGATAGAAGGTTGAGATAATTTATATTTAAGTTCTCTTCTGCGAAAATTAGGAAACTTTCAATTACAAGTGCCAGAAACCCAACACAAAATGGCTGAAGCAAAATGGGAAATTTATTGGCTCATATAAGAGATAAAGTCTGGAGGTATCAGGCATAATTGTATCTACAGCCTCAAACTCTGTTACAAGAATCTCCAGTTTTTCTCTATTTCTGGGGGTTGAGGGTCTCACCAGGTACCCCAGGCTGCCCTCTAATTCACTATCCTCCTGCTTCAGCCTCCCAAATGCTGGGAATTTGAATTATGGGCATGTACCACCACACCTTCACTCCCTGTCTTTGTTCTGCTTGCTTTGCACTAGCTCCACTCTTGGACAGACCCCCGGTACAGGATGGACTTTGGCAGCTCCAGGCATTAGACTCAGTATGCTGGCAATGCCAAGCTTATCAATCGAGAAGCCACTGTGGAAAGAGTGCTCCTCTTTCTCCATCATCCTAGAAAAATCCTGGTTGTGACCTACCTGAAAGAAGACCACTGTGGCTGAGTGATGAAACCCTCTGATTGTCCAGTGGCCCATGGGTCCACTGTTCATTTAGCTCTCATAGGATTATCAAGGATTTCATGGCTGAGGACGGGAGAAGTGAGTCCCCAGTGAAAAAAATATACTATCAGTAACAGAAGGGCTGAGAGTTCAGAAGCATAAAACAATAGATATCAACCACAGTTTCCTATCCTAAGATTCAATTATTTCAAACCAAAATTATTATTTTAAATATTTGTTAGGTAATTCATCCTTCCTCTGCCCTTCTGGCATATTTCAACATCTTTAATATGCATTGTTGGATAATTATCAGAAATATACATAATCACTACCAATTGACTATCTTATCCTCCTATGCCACCAAATCCTGTGGAGAAAAAAAAATTAGACCTTTTTTAAAGGGGCTACAGAGCAAAAAGTGACTGTCTACTCCCAAGTGGGCTCCTCCTGACTTACTCAGCAGGTGCTATGGGAATGAGCTTTGTTGTTTAGTTCTGTTGATAAGCCAGAGTAGCCCTCTTGGGTCTGAGGCTTATGAATTAGTACTAGGGTGAGTTAATTTTTGGATGAATAATTATTGTGCTCTAGGTATTGTGCTATATTTTTATATAGGTGCACTCATTTAATCCTTAAACAACATTCTTAAGAAACAATTTTGCCTTATTGATGGTTTAATTTTAAAAAAAACAACTACCAAAATTTTACAGATGCAGATACTGAGATATAGCAAGATTAAGCAACTTTCACAGGGTCTACAAGTAATAAACCATAGAACTGAACTGGAATCCAGTGCTGAGACCATTGGTGATGCTCCATCCTTGAGAACTCCAAGTATGAGTCTCCAGTATTCCTTAAACCACGTTTTCCTGAGGCCAAAATAGGATCATGTGATCTGACTCATTTAAAGAGGACTATCCTGGCAGCCCACTCCTGACACAATCAGCCATCGAAAGCCCTATGATTAGCAGAGAAGCACTGAGATAATGCTGGGCACAGCACTGTGTCAGGGAGAGTTTCCTTCTGTCATACATAGGGTCGTTACGAGTCAAACCCGACTTGACGGTATCTAACAACAACATCATCCTGGGCAATGCAGGATGTATAGTCTTTTAATGAAACAGGCTACTGGAGCCTTCTTCGTTGCTAGCCTTGAAAGTTTCTGTAAATGTTGATCACAGCTGCTCCATTGGCTAAAGGCATTAAAACGATGAGGTACTTGCCACCTGTGCAGTGCAGATGAAACTAACTCTCAGGGGCTGATTATAAGCAAAGGCTGCAAGCAGAGGGCTTAGCTATGGCTCAGCGGAGCTGCACGTGGATCAGGCCCTGAGTGTAGTTAATATCCACAAGAAGTCCCTAGGTCTTAATTCAGAAGCTTGGGGCAGAATGCTTCTGGCAGATGGGTCTCAGTGTTTATATTCATTCCCCCTGGATTCCAAGCCTGCTTTCCTCCAGGAAAAAGCATTAAGTCCCTTCTGCTCAATCTGGGTTGTTTTAGCTTGGTATTCAGATCTGTAAATATTCTCATGGTTAGTAGGTAGTCTGTTAAGTTGCTTTAAATTTGCCATACAAACAAAGGGAATTTTCCACAGTAAAAGCATGATTGGGCAATAAAAATAATACAATCTATGAGTGATGGAAGCCAGTCTATACTCTACTTGTCTTATTAATGATAAGCAAGCCCTGAGGACAAAGGAGAATCATGCTGCTTCTATGGTAGATTTACACCACCAATGGCCACACAAATCCACTCACTAGCCAGTCTTTCCTGGAATGCCTTCATTCTGTTGCTTCCTCATTGCATATTGATATTCATTCTTTCTTCTCCTCTCTCTCTTTCTCTCTCTCTCCATCAAAACTTACCAATGTCCTTTTTTTTTTTTCTTTTGAATCCAAAACCTGCTTTCTATATACTAGAAGGCACAATATCATGGCTATAAATCCATATTATAGTGCTCATATCTCTACCAAGCCTGCAGCCATACTACTCTGTCATCTGATCCTGTCACATCTCAGAAGCTAAGCAGGGTCAGGCCTGGTTAGTACTTGGATGGGAGACCACCTGGGAATACTGGGTGCTGCAGGCTTGGGAGAAGGACCCAGCAGCCCACTCTCAAAAAACAATCAGCCATTGAAAACCTTATGAATAGCAAAGAATCACTGACAATTGTGCCAGACATGGCATAGTGTCAGGGAATGTTTCATCTGTTGTACATAGGGTCAATATGAGTTGGACCTGATTTGACGGTACCCAACAACATATCTCTACTGTACCTTAGTCCTGAAATATCTATTAAAAACTTGTTCACACAGTTGAAAAAGTTTATTTAGGGATGGGGTTTTCTGCAACTTTTCTCACCTAGTAACACTGACCATATTTCATCCTACAGCATAAAATGGAAAATGTGGTCACTGTGCAGAATTCTGACATCATTCAATATGTGATTTTAGTTGATGATAATCTACTCCCAGGCCTTCCAATTACCATAAATCAGCTGATAGCAAATTTGTATATCTTGACCCCACCTCTCCTGGGCTCCAGATTTAGCATATATTCTGTCTGATTTCTGCTTGTTTCTATTTGGAGGTCTACTAAAACTTAGTGTATCCCAAGCTTCCTTTCACTTGTTCAATAAATATTTACTATTGCCTATTTAATGTCAGATTGGGAGAAGGACTCTGCAACCTGCTCCCAAAAAACAATCTGGCATTGAAAACCCTATGAATAGCAGAGAAATAGTAACAATACTGTTTCGCCTGTTGTAGGTAGGTTCGCTATTTGTTGGATACCGGCTCCATGGCACCGAACAACAACAACATTTAAGGTCAGAAGCTTAATATAGAAGATCACATAAGCAAGGTCCTAGACCTCATGCATTCTTATGAGGAGATTTATAACTAAACAAGTAATTAGAAAAAATTTTAAACACAATATTAATGGAAGCAAAGTCACCATGGCAGCCAAAGAGTACTGTCTAGGAAGGGAAGTATACTTTTTTTCCCTAAAATATGTCACACATTAGTTGAGATCGATAAGTTGGAATTACCCAGAGGAGTTTCATAAGATTTGAGTCTGTCTCTAATTTACCTTCTTTTCCCTGAATAACCAGCTCAATATTTGACATCATAGGTATTCAATAAATCTCTGCACAGAGTAAAAGTATTTATAGATCACTACCTTTGAAAAGGACTGGGATTTAGCTCAGTTGGTAGAGCACTGCTCTGCAATCTCTGAGGTCCTGAGTTCTATTCCCAGCACCGCAAAAATAGGAGAAGGACATGGCAATCCACTCCTGAGGCAATCCTGAAACAATCAGCCATTGAAAAACTCTATGAAGATCGCTGTGAGTCAGACCCAACTCAAGGGCACCTAACAACAACAACAACCTTTGAAAAAAATCACTAACATGGCATAAAGAACTATGGTATAACTCTGTACTTTACACACACATGCACACATGCATGCAGACTCATAATTTAACACACGTACATTTGTAAGATCTACAGCTGTACCACCCTGGCATCTGATCCTGCCTGATCTCAGAAGCTAAGCAGGGTTGGATGTGGTTAGTCTTTGGATGGGAGGTCACCTGGCTGCTGTAGTCTTGGGAGATGGACGCAGCAGCCCACTCTTGAAACAATCAGCCATTGAAAACCCTATGAATAGCAGAAAAGCACTGACAATTGTGCTAGACATGGCACAGTGTTGGGGATTGTTTCATTCTGTTATGCATTAAGTTTCTATGAGTTAGACCCGACTCGATGGCACTTAAAAAAAAAATAACATTTGTAAGATTGACTCCAAGTTACCAGAACTTTTATATAAAGCCAAAAAGTTCACTCTGTATTTAACCCTATTTATATCTGAGACTGCCTCCCTAGGATTTGTTTACTTATTTCCAGCATTAAGTTTTATAAATTTGGCATAATTTTGAGGGACAGAGGCAGTTCTACTAAGCAGATTTGTATCATGCCTTATTTTTTAGTGATATTTTAAAAGTATTTTTCCTAGCTTAAAAATGCTCAAAGCAAATGACAAGATCTAAGATACAAAATGTAACATATGAAGCTAAGTTAACATTGAGATAGCAAAGATCTTCTACTGTAATACTCAAATAATGAGTATTTCTTCCTCTTAGAATCTCAAAGCAGTTCTCTTAAGTATATAATTACAGTTGGCTGAAGATCAAGTCATGAATGAATTTGTATTATATTGTGGAATTTCGTGGTTGCCCCATGAAAGCTCATCTACCTAGTTTTAGGTACTAAATCCATATAAGTCTATTAAGAGAGGAATCACTGCCTTTGTGTTAATTATCTTCCTAACCCAGGAAACTGCCGTCATGCTAGACTTGCATAATTCCCCTACATAGCTCCAGATGGAATAACCAACTCTGTTGGCAGTATTCTTTTCTTCTGGAAGTTTTACTAAAACATTAAATCCCTTTCTGGTTGGGGTCACTATCATTGAAGGTAATAAGTAACTATTCCCATTCTATTTCACAACTCTTTTTCACTAGATTGCATACTTCAGTGCTATGAATGTGAGAGAGGTTTAATAAGGTTTTTGTTAATTAGCTAACATTTTTCAAATGGTTATTTTATGGTAAATACTATAGTTAATGCTTTATATGGTGTATCAGTTAAAATCCAACCAGAAAAGCAGATCAGTAGGAGACATGCCCTAAGAGATTTATTGCAAGGAATTGGCTCAGGCGATAGTGGGAATTGGCTAGACTCAGGAAGGGTAGATTGGAACTCTTGGGAAGGGGCTGGTACCATCCACATGTGGAATTTCTTCTTTAGGGAACCCTCAGTTCTGCTCTAAAGCATTTAAACTGAATCAAATTATCTAAGATACTCTCCCTTAGTTAAAGGCAGCTGGTTATGAACTTTAATTACATTTACAAAATACCTTCACAGAAAAGCCTACATTAGTGTTTGATTGAATAAATGGAGACTTTAAACCAGCCAAGGTAGGACATCAAAAAGATTACCACACATGGGTAATCTCATTTCCTCCTAACCATAACTCTATGAAGTCATGTTCATTATTTTCACATTCATTTTACAAATTGGAATGATGAGGCCAAAAAAGTTAAATAACTTACTCAAGATCACTAAGCTTGTGAATGGGATACCCATGATTTGAACCCACAGATATGATTCCAGAGTTAGGGATTTAACTATTGCATTATACTACCACCAAAAAGATGAATAATTATTGAACTTCTGTTCCTCTAAATCAGTACAAAATACTCATATTTATTAGGAAAGTTACACAATCTTTGGATTTTTCAGACTAGAATATTCAACATGGTTCTCTGGATAATTTTTAATATGAAGGAAGAATGCAGGAAATTGGGTAATGTCCAAGGTTAGTCCATTCTGGTATAAAATGATTGTTCTTACGCAGTATATGTTGAAAAGGTTGCATTCTTGATGACCCATACTGAAATGTTTTGCTTTTCATTAGGGATTCAGAGAGGTTGAGTATTGGTACCAAAGGATTTTTTTCTAAATTGTCTCATTTTGCAACATATTACTTAATATAACACAGAGTATTAAAAACAAACATGAGACTACATAGTATTAATATTTCAAATGACATAAATTAGAGCTTGAATGATTTTTAGCAAAAAAAAAAATCACTGAAGGGAAAAATAATTCTGACACTAAGTATCTTGAAGCACCAGAGTATCATGGTAAATGTCTAACAAGTTGCAAGGATTCATGGTTTTGCTCCTGAGTCCAATGAAAACAACCCTTAGGGAAGCAACTTTTCTAGGCATCAAGTTGCTTTTCAATCACATGAGAAGGTTTCAGGAGATAATCTCATATCTTTTATGCTATTGTGGAATATAAAAATGTCTCAAATTCCAATGAGTAGGGGCTATATTAGTGCAAAGAGTGAAAGTCTTTCTTGGGTGAATTATTTAATGTTTTTACCTGAACCAGCAGATGATAACACGGACAAAAACCTTTATGTTTAATATGCCTACCTGAATGTTATTGCCATTGTCATTAGTATCATGCTGAAGTTAATTCCCAAGAGGCTAGTATTTAATGTGTGAACTGTTTGTGCTGGATAGGGCATGGTAAAGGCCACCATGGACAGCGACTTTCCCTCTAGCTTCCTCTCAAAAAGTGCTTCCACCAACCTGCACAAATGCTGGACAGAGAATTAGGATTCCATCCTTCTGAAGAGGCAGTGCAAACACAAAGCATCCTACAGATCCCAAATGACTCTGGAGTGCACAGAGATCCACACAAAGAAAAAAAAAAATGACATATCTCCCGTCCAAACAGCCTGTAGTTCATTGCTAACAAATAGTAACTTTGAGATTGCCTAGTAATGTTAACTGAAAACAATAACCACAAGAGAATGCTGCTCTGGGAAATGTCATTCTTCAGTCATTTTCATGATTGAAAAACCAAGAAAACACTATTTTTACCTCAAGTAACAGATGTCTGAGTTGCAGAATGAAAAATAGAACTAAATGACCTGACTTCCAAACCAATGAAAGTTTGCTGATCTCAAAAACAAAGCTGTCCGAACATGTCCAGCCCAGGAGCCAGGTCATAGTCATTACAGGGTACACCAGTCAAGAAGGCAGATCATGTTTAGTCTGTCTCTTCTTCTCCATGTGTAAGAAGTAGAATCAAGGAGTTTCATGACTTCAGTATGTAAATGAGAAATGGTTCCCATAAGGTTAAATGTTCATCCAGAGCCTGACAGGCTTGAGCTTGTCCTGCTCCAGAACTTTACAAATTTCACAGAAGCAGAGAGTGTTATAAGAGTGGATAAAACAGCAGAAATTTAGAATTTCTTGTTTAAGGAAGAACTATTAGTTGCCAATCTCTCTGCTAATTGCAGAGCTCTTACACCTTTTTCTTTTCTCATTTGCAAAGTGAGGATAATAATGAAATCAACTCTCAGAGTCGTGAGAATTAAATGAGATAATGCACAGATGCCTAGCAAATTGTAAGTGCTCGGTAAATGTTACTTATTTTTAAAAAGATCAATGTTTTTATTTTAGTGCTTGAGATTTTGCAGCTGATCAAAATATTTGCTTTGATTTAAAGGCAATAACTGCATACTCAAAGTTTTGAAAGTGAATGTGCCCTGCCCAAGCACTGTTTAGAGTTCATCATATTATACATGTCCTTAAACACTTCTACTAGAAGTATTTCATTCCAACCTATTCACAGACCCACTGCCTGCTATAACCTTGTTTTCAGACCTCAGCTATTCTCTGTTGGAATCTGTGGCTCTTATCAGAGACCAAGTGGGCAACTCAAACCTGTGGATGCAACATTGCAACAGCAGAGAACAGAGTGTGTGGTTTGCCAGATATGCTCGTAGAACAGTTATGATTTTAAGCAATCTATACCTCACATTCTTATGTTAAAACAAAACAACAACAACAACAACAACAACAAAAAAAACTGGGATTAAAAACCGGGAGGAAAACTTTGTCATTTAAGATCAGATGTACTTAATTGGTATAATTTTGAAAAGAGACCTTTGCCAAAGTAAATTTCTACAACTGTTGGTAGTAGTACAACGGTAACTTTAGTGGAAACCGAGGGTAGGGGTGAAGAGTATTTATTCGAATCTTATCAAAATCTTATTCAAAATCTTAACCGTGACCCCCTCTGAAAACCACGGGAAAGCAAGCCCCACGGGAGAAGGCCACTCGTCCACACAAGTTGAGGGCTGCGGTGGCTCCTGGGTCGTAAACAAAAGCAGCTTGATTAGTGTGAGGAAAGCCGAGCTGGCCTCTGGAGTACAGCAGGACCTGCTTTCCCCCCTCTTCCTCGTCCTCCTATCCCCAGCGGCGACAACGACAGTGACGGCGGCAGTGGTGGCTTTTGCCACCGCTGCAGCCGCTGCTGAGCTGTCACCTGGGCGCCGGCTGAGCTGCCTGGCTGCTGCCGCCCCTGCGGTCTCTCCGAGCGCGAGGAGGGGGCGGCAGAAGAGCGAGATATCCATAGTAACAGAGGATGCGAGGGGCGCTGAGCGGGAGCGAGTGCGGGAGGAGGAAGCCCCCGCGCGCCGGCAGCCGGCCCTGCTAGGCGCCCCACGGCCCCCGCGCGCCGAGCCCAGCCCGCGGAGCTCCGCAGTTAGGGTCCCAACTGAGCGGTAAGCCCAGGGCGGCGAGCCGGCCGACACCTCCCACCCGCCCGGCCGCCCACCGCCCGCAGCAGCCGCAGAACAATGGAGAGCGCCGGCCGCTGCCCTGGAGACGGCGCTCGGGGGAGGACGCTGCGCCGCCGCCCGGGCTGGCGCGCGCCGCGTGTGGCCGGGCGCGTGCGAGGGCGCGCGGCGGGGGGCGGGGGGACGCGCCGCGAGGGGGGCGGGCGCGGGCGAGGGGAGCGGGGAGGCGGGGGGGCGCGCGCGCGGGCGCGGGGAGCTCACGGGAGAGCCGGCGCTCGGCGCAGCGCGGCGCGACCAGCTCGGCTCCTCTCCTGCCCTCGGCTGCTGCGCGCTCGCCGCACCTCACCGCGCGTATTCGCTGGGGGCGCCCAGAAAGATGCCCAGAGGTGAGGGCTAGGGGAGCGGAGGTCCAAGCCACATGTCCTCGCCCTCGGGGGCCGGAGCCCGCCAGCCCTCTCGGATCCCGGCTCACAGCCAGCCCACGGCCGCTGCCGCTGTCGGTGCCGAGCGGCTCGGGTGAGTAGCGGCGCGGCAGCGGGCGGCGCGGGGCAAGGCTTCCTCCTCGGTCCGCGGCCCCCGCTCGCCAGGATGCGGCTCGGAGAAGTGGTGCTGCAGCCGGGGCAGAGGCAAAGGAAGCTGAGTCAGAAAATCCAAAAAGGCTGCGAAGACGGGTTCCCGGCGCATTTGTTGCAGCATTGGCTACCGGTCTCTACTGTGTGGGCTTTCTTTCTTTCTTTTTTCATAACCTGTTTTGGTTATTGATCCCCTCCCACCCCCAGGTTGGGTGCATTTTCCATTTCCTTTCCTTATCTTTGGGGCTCATGAAGAGTTTGAAGCGGTTAATTGCCAGGTGTCTTTCCAAATGGTTTGACTTTCACGAGTCTATATTTTCCGAAGGTCATTTGTCTTCAATATTAAAAAGCCATGCCAACCCCATGTAATTTCCAGGTGCGCTTTGAATCACCGTTACGGAGTCGCAGGACAAACAGCCGCTGGAAGGGTTGGTATTGAGTGTGCTCTGTCTCTCCGCGAATTTATTACACATTGATCAATGGGAGAGGAAAGTGGGCTTGGACTTCCTAAGGCTGCGCCTTGGTGAGCAGTAATAGAGCAGCAGAGACTGCAATTTGCAGCTTTCGTGAAGGTCGGATCAGCATTTCCACTGAAATCCCAATGTCTGTGCTTGTAACTTGCATGTAATTTTACGCCAGGCTAAAACTTACAAAAGCCAAGCAAGGTCTTGTTATGAGGATACTGCCGCCACTGCTTGCTATATTTATTTTATCCAAGAAAACCAGCCCTATATAAACACGAGCCCCTGAAACAAATGGGCAGATCAGAAAGGTTTTGTATTTTCAGCGACTGACCGGGAAGGAAAGCTAGTCCTCACTGCAGTTATCTTTTCTCCTCTCTGAGCAACTGAGATGTTAGTTGGAAGACTAAAATTTCAGTTCCCAGGCTGCATATATGCACCAAATATATTGTACCGGTAGATTGGAGGCAGGCGAACTTTGGGATCCCTCACTGTTCTTAAATACTTACTAGGGTGCTTTCTATGTGGACTCCTGCATGTGGAAAGACAGAAAACTATAGGAAATTGTATTTGAATGGCAGTATGAGGAATTTGGGTCCAGTGTAAGACATATCTGAACAATGGCACGAGTTAGCAAAAGAGTCTAATTCTCCTCTCTAGGAGCCTTTACAATTGGGTAGATTCTCTTTTAAAGTTCTGAACAGTAAGGGGGAAAGAAGAGGTGGTTAGAAAACACCCAGAGCTTCCTTCCAAACCTGTGTTTTTGGTACTCAGCAGGTGTGCTTTGTACAAGGAGATACTGGTGGTGCCTAGGTTGTTTGAGTCTATAGTGTTGATGGGTCTATGACATTATAGGCTGTAATGAATGGTGCCGGAATGAGGCCACCACAAAGCCTTCTTCAGAAAGTGTTCCCTTCTGTCCCATCGATCCCAAGTAGCTCTTGGTGTGATGACAGTGACCCTCTTGGGCTCAGATAAGGGAAAAAGGCATAAGGATTACAAATGAAATTTTAAAAGATGCCTACTATCTGGGAGGCTTGGTGACAGTGTCATACAGAAGCATCATTACAGACTTTGGAAAAAACAAAAACAAACAAACAAACAAACAAAAAACACTTCAGATTGCAGGAGGAAATGTAATGAGGGAAAATGAAGCCAGAATCCTTGTTCAGGATAGGAACTTTGCCCTATAATTGCTAATTGCCAAAGTTAATTTTACTGCTTTGGAGTTACTTTGTTTGATGCAGTTTTGTACTTTTAGTAGAAGCAATATTTTTTTCTTAATCAGTGACAGTACAATGACAATAATTCACTTACCAGAAATGGAAGACCTCCTATTATTATACTTCCACTAATAGAGACCAAAGAGAAAGAACAGTGATTTGCCTCTACTTGGAGATCAAGTCTCCATTAAAATAATTTGGAAGTATAGATAACAGCAGGTAAACATTTAAGACAGATATTTTGGGGTAACCTACTTTTAAAAAAAACTGTATAAGTTCATTTGTCAGCAATCTAAAATGATAATCTCTGAGTGTTTATTAACAATTTAAAAGTTTTTAGGTTTAACCAAATTTGTATACATGAGTCGAATTCTGATAATATTCCTTGTCCATCAGTTTATTACACATGGTATATTTGATTAGAAATGGTAGGGAATTACTTTCTTGAAAATAGTAGCATTTGTTTAAAGTTACTCTACATATTCTTTGTAGGGTATAAATTAGTGGAGAGTGTACGGGAAAGACATTCCTGTATGTCACTTATGGTGTTATTACTTTATTTTAAATGTTGGTGGAATGTTTTCCGGTTTATCAAGTCATACTCATTGTACCATTCATTGAGTATTTTTGAGCACTGTGTGTTTGGAAGTAGGTTTATTCTTTTTCTAAATAAAAGGTAGACATGTTCTTTAAATGTTACCTTGAAATAAATGCTTTGGCATTATTGGTATTTATAGCATTGGCACAATCTGTGGAAGCACCAGGTAGAATTTATTGATGTCCTCATTTCTGACCAGATGCTGGTGTCAACATATGTCACAGTAATATCCATCAAACCAGTAAGTGTCCTGGGAGGAATGATCAATTAGCAAAATTAATTAGGATATCTGCTTGATTAAAGTCATTAATGATCATGAGTAAAACATTTGTATTTCCATAGATGTGTTTGGTTTTTACACATTTTGGATTTCATAGTAGTAACTTAGAGATGGTGCACATTTACAGGTGCCAATACCAGAAGTGAAAGTATAAGGTCTTCTGTAGGCCACCACTCATTAACAGAGAAGTGTGCACAGAATCCAAATTTATCAGTTGGCTATCTGTTTTTTCCTTGTGGACAGTAGCCAGTAACAAAGCATAAACATTTGTTATTGAATTTAATAGCAGTGTATATCGATACACTCTTAAAAAATTGTATACATGTTGTGTTGAATGAAAGCGCACATTAACTATAATGCTTTTATTCTTGTATTAATATTTGTCTTCTTTAAAATGATTGTTTTCAAAGTGCAGTGTTGTCAATGTATTTAATAATTTCCTTGAGGAAGAGCATTTACATGAGTGCATTTGTCTTCCCACGTAACTGTCAATAACACATTGTTCCAGAGATCTATTTTTATGTAGATGCAATATTCATGTAAAAATTAACCTTTTTTACAGTTCTAGTGTGAGATGAAAACTACCAGTATTCCTGCTCATCTGATTTTTGCTTTCTCTTCATGGAATCATGAGATGGGTTTTTTTTAGAAGTCAAAATATGATTAAGCTGAGTCATTTTTTTTCTTTAAAAAACATTGTAAGAGTATATTGGTTTAGATGGAAACCTAAAATTAATTTTCTAAAAGTCTTTTATTTTTGACCCATCTCTCAATTCTTACACTGAGCAAAGACTTACTGGTAGTTTTCTCATTTGGTGATTGGAGGAAATGCACAGAATATCCAAACAAAACTCAAACTAGCAGAAGCATAAGTGCATGTTCTGATCTCTGCTGTTACTGAATAATTTATAATGTGTTTTTGTTTTAGGTAAATCTCAAAACAGAATTGTTCTATAAATGACTATTATGGATACATCTCATTATAGTTTGGAAATAGTGTAACTAAACTGAAGACTCTAACCTCAGAAGATGGACTATAAGAACATGCTCCACAATGTCAATGACTGCATTGAGATTTTCCTGGATATCCAAGTTAGCCGTATTCTGACACCTTAGCCATGGTAGAGAGTAGCCTCTGAGATAGATAGGAAGACTGCTGGAATCATTGAGTGTCCCCACCACTATCTGCTCATGTGTTTAGATGATACTCAGTTCTGTAGTGCCAGAAACATTGGGCAAGGCTAGATTTTGTGTCCATTTAAAAACCAAGACTTTTTCTTCGCAACAGATTATTGTATTTTAGGAATATTTGAGCATCCTATCATTTTAAAAGCATGTTTCAATTAGAATAATTTTTTTCATAACCACAAGTTTTATGACGTCTTGGTATGAAGGCTTGAGAATGACTTGCACACAGTTTAACTGCAACAGGTGGTGTGCTTTGTGTTGTGTAACGTTCACAAAAGTCTCGTTTCCCTATGTTTAAAAATCACGACCATATTGTAGTTATTTTTCCAGAAATATAAAATTTAACTGTAAAAATAAGCTGTTTCTCTTCATCCCCATGATTCACTTCTTGAGAAATGACTTACAGACCATATGCAGTGTCTCCTGGCTCTTAATATATTTTTTGGGTCTTAACTGTCAACTTAGTATAAAAACAACTGGTTCAAATTGTTTTCTTAACTGTATAGCATTCTTTCCAGAATGAAAAGCCTATCATTGTCTCTTCAGTTTCTCCTAGAGGTTGTTTGGTACTCCTGATATGAATGATGCTATTTATTTCTCCTTACTGGTAGATTAGTCATTAAAATTCATGCCAAACCAAATTTGGGACAAAGCCTCAAATTAGAAATATATAGTCCCTCCCAACATGCAACAGTGTTTACAAACTGGCTCTCCCTCCTTATACCCACTCACAGCTACTCCAGTGGAGAATCAGCCTGTCTTAGAAGGCGAAATTTCCCTGTAGCTAGTGGGAGGAACTCTCCTTCCACATCTTCCCCCGACCACTCATCACTGACTTCTTTCCTCCCATTCACTACCCTGAGCTCAGATAGCTTTTAAATCACACATCTTCTTTAATCCTTTCCTTCTTAATTTCCTCTCTCCTTGTACCTGCACATCAGCTCATTCTTTTATTTCCTCTTTTGCATTTTTGATACAATGACTCAAGACATGACTGATAAGCACTCATGGTAATGTTAGTGATATGTCTACAATCAAAGAGCCAAAACCAATAAATTTTAAAGAGAAGTTATACCCAATAAAAAAACAGAACCAGAAACCTCTGCAGTCCTTAAAAATGCTCAGAAGTCCCCTTCAGAGCATCCACTAAAGTCCCCATCAATATGAAAGATGAATAATAGTAGTAGTTTGTTCATATTCATATAGGTTGATGTATTTCTTTTTAATTCTTTTTTTTCCAAGTGATAATTCATTATGTTGGTTTTCTTGTATTTTTGTTGTAGATATGCAGAATTTTAGCCTATTATGGGTGCTGTAGACTTCTGTGGACTAACCTTGATAGTTATCATTTGTTCTGTGGCTTATTTGAAAGAATATGCATTCTGAATTCTAAATAAGTGTCTTAAAAGGTAGCCTTCTAAACATAGATCTCCCTTTCAAGAAACAATCTCCATTTGTATGCATTCACTGGAGAAAATAGTTATTGAACTGTGCTATTTTCTAAACACTTCTTCAGGCAGGGGATATAATGGTGAACAAGAGAAGGGTCCCTGGATTTTGAGCAGATGCTTGGTGGGGGAGGTTGATACAAAACAAGGAAATAAGTAAATGGAGAAAATAATTTCAGATAGCAGTAAGTGCCATGAAAGCCAGACCGCAGGACAAAGTGCTCAAGAGTGATGTGGCAGGGAAAGGATGATGCTTTTAGAAAGCTGTTCATAGAAGGACACCCTTAGAAGAAGCCCCTCAAACAGAGGCCTGAGAAATCAGAAGGTGCCAGTTTTACAGAGATGCTCAGGGAAGAACACTGTCCACGGGGACAGCCAGTGGTAAAGCCTTCAGTGCAGGGGAACAAGTGCAGTGTGTTTGGGGAACACGGAGCAAGCAGTCCAGTGTAGTTGGATCCTGGTGAGCTCAGGTCAGCCTTGCAGGTCATGGCACAGAGTTTGGACTGTCTTCTAAAAACATTGTGAGCAAATGGAGAATTTAAAGCAAAGGCTGCAATGGCGTTAACTTTGAAAAGAATATACTGTTTGCTGTGTGTGAAGACTAGATTATGCCAGGGCAAGAATGGGCATAGGGACACCACACTGAAGACTCTGAGAGCAGTCCAGGTGGGAAATGATAGTGATTCCATGAAGGTAGTGTGGGCAAAAAAAAAAAAGAAGAGGTGTGGAAAGATTCAGAATATCAATTTTTGAAGAAATTTATTTGACATTTTTAAAGCATGAGAAAATACAAGGAAGAAAATAGCAATTCTTTAATATCTGTTAATATCTTGGAATTTTTAGGGAAAAATTACTGTATTATTTTTTAAATATTTGGTATATTGTTGTTGTTGTTGTTAGGTGTCCTCGAGTCGGTATCCGACTCATAGCGACCCTCATAGGGTTTTCAATGTCTGACTGTTTCAGGATTGCCTTGGGAGTGGATTGCCAGGCCCTTCTCCCATTTTTGCGGTGCTGGGAATTGAACTCGGGACCTCAGAGACTGCAGCACAGCGCTCTACCAACTGAGCCAAATCCCAGCCCATTTGGTATATGGTCACTATCAATTATTCAGGCAATGCGCATAATAAAACATTAATTTTTAAAAATCACCCCAAATCTCATCATTTAGAAATAACCATTATACTAATATCATTTAAGGCATCTTCCTATGCCTGGTAGGGAGAAGTACCTGTGAGCTCACTCCTGAAACAATCAACCATTGGAAACCCTATGAATAGCAGAGAAGCACTGAAAATAATGCCAGGCATGACACAGTGTTGGGGAGTGTTTTGTTCTGTTGGACATAGGTTTGCTATGAGTTGGACCTGACTCATTGGCACCTAACAACCATGACCACCTATGCTTATATGCAAGGGATCAGTAAATAGATGCATGGATAGAAAGATATGCTTTAAAATGATAGAATCATAATGTAGATACTATTTTAAATAAAAAGCATTAAAATTTGTTTTCTTGCATTTAACAACAGGGAAAATGGGATAAGAGAAGTGAAATAATTGTTGAACTGCAAATTTCTCTTAAGAGTTATTACTTCCTAAGTTATTTCCACTTATGATTAAAAAATTATTTTGAAAAGTTGTTTGAGTAAAAGTGAATCAAAATTTTATGGGAAGGCTGTATAATTTGGGAGCTTTTTTAAGAAAAGAAGTATATTTTTATAAATTTTACAAAAGCATGGCAGTATGAATGCCTTTGACCTCTGCCAAAGCCTAAGAAAAAGCAAATCACCCATGTAAGTAAAGGGACTTGACAATTAAGATTTGTTAGCTCTATAGTACATCCACTTCAGGGTCAGAATTACTGTTTTTTAAATTACATATTCCAGTTTTAAACATGTTAGACTGATTCCTTGTGAAAGATTTGAACACATTAGATCGGTTGCTTGCTATGAATTATTTGCTATTGCCCATGTCCTGTCCTCAATTAACAATTTTATTTTAACTAATTTATAATGACCATGTTTATAACATTTACTCTGTAGTCTGTAATCACAATCACTATGGTTATTTACATTAAAGTAGATCCCGGGCTTCCCAGTCTTTTAGTATACCTTCTCCATTTCTAAGTCTTTAATCATTTCATTATCAACTGCTTTATGTTCTATTTCAAGAAATACTCATGGATACTGCATTTCTGAGTTTTGTTTTCCAGTATTTGATGGTGTCTTCCCATTGCTTTTATCATTGAAGAATACTGAGCCATTAAATAATATTCTTAGCTCCTGTTTTCTTTCCCATATAATTGTGTAGCCATCACATAGTTGCTTCATTACTTAATATTGCTTTGCAATCTGAAGCCACTCTTTGTAGTGTGTTTGCATATTGCTGTGAAGATCGAAAAGAATTCTTTCTTTATCCACACAGCTCAGTAGCATAGCATGAGTAGTATGTCTAGGTGTTGGAAAGTTTTGTGATGAAATCTGTAATACAATGTGCTCTTTAAATCTGATTATACTATAATCATGTCTTTGAGCATACCTTTTATTCCATTTATATTATTACCTCTTGGGACATCAATTATCCTTCTTTTGGATATTTTTATCTCTTCCCTATCTATTAGTTACTATATTATTTAATCCCTTTGTCAATTTCATCTCTATTCACAGTATGTCCTTTCTTCTATCAGTAATTCACTTTTCTGAAATGTCTACTCTGTTTCTTGATGTTTGTACTTGATATACTGATTCCAAAATGATGCTCTTTTGTCCTATATTTGTATCCTTAGGCCCACAGTATCCTTTTCATTCGATTGTGCCATTATTTTGTCTTTGTGCTTCAATTTTTATTGAATAGATTTTTCCATCATAGGAAGTTTGTATAAGGATTTCCTTAGATTTAACTGCATAAAGTTCTTCTAGATATAGTTCCTTTATGCTGTGACCCTTACAGTGTATATATCTTCCTTTCCTCCTTTCTTCTCCTCCTTCTTGCCCTCCCTTTCCCCTCCCCCCGGCCTTTCCTCCCTCCTCTCCTCTTCTTCTCTTACACATGTTTGCATATCTGCCATGCTGTTTCTTCTCATATTGCTAGTGCTTGGATAGCATTGTCCAGCCACAGTGTGAGTAACTTCTTAAACCTCTTCCCATCTTTTCAACCACTGTGGCGTCAGATCCCATTAGATCCTGGAAGCTAAGCAGGGTTGGCCCTGGTTAGTACTTGAATGGGAGACCACCTGGGAACCCCAGGTGCTGTAGCCTTGGAAGAAGGACCTGGCAACCCCCCCCCCCAAAAAAAAAAAAAAAAACAATCAGCCATTGAAAACCCTATGAAGAGCAGAGAAGAACTAACAATACTGTTTTGCTATGAGTCAGACACCTGACTTGATGGCATCTAACAACAACAACATCTTTTCAGGAACCAGTTTACTGTTTCTTTGAATTATTACCTAGACCCATCCATTCTTTGGCAGTCTAATGAAATTTCAGAGGAAGCTCAGCTCAAGTTATATGCAGTCTTGGTTAGATTTCCTGGGCTTTGCTTTTCTTGACATTTGTTTAAATGCCTTCATTATCAGCATTCATTTATCCAAAGTGAGAGGAAGGAGAGGAGGTAGCAAGGGTAGCCTTTTATACTTAACTGAAGGTTCCATATGAGCTCGAAGATACCCTTGAAATAGCCTGGGACTTCATGGGTTTCCCCAATACAGTGGGCATCTCTGGAGTCTTCAGTCACATTGACTCAGCCCTTTGCACTTTTCTCTGATTCACATTTCCATCAGTCCTTAGACGAGAGAGGAAAGAGATAAGGATACTCACTGAATGTGCTTTTCTTTAAATTTAGGATTATTAGTGAGAATTATTAGTGACAATTAGTGAGAATTGTGTTGGCTTACCTCTCTAGGAAGTAAGAATAGGGTTAAGAACAAAACAACACTGTGCCTCTTTATCCTGCTCTAGAATATTCTATTTTCTTGGCTGCCAGTTTTGACGTTTATTATATTTATGTTCCTTTATTTGAGTGGTTACTACTGGCTCTTTTTTTCTTTCTTTGATGCTTACTAGTTTTTTTCCAAATTTTGTTATGTATGTAGGATGGAAAGTTCTATAAAACAGTTTAAATTTGCCATCTTAGTCAGACGGGGTAGCACACGCAACTCTTGAGGCTGAGGCAGCAGGATCACAGGTTCAAGGCCAAAGGCATACAACCTAGCAAGTCTTTGTCTCAAAATTTAAAGCTTTTTTAAATGAAAAGAAAAAAGGCTAGGTATGTAGCTCAGTGGTAGAGAGGTTTCCTAGCTTAAGGTCCTGGGTTCAATGCCCAGTACTGCAAACAAACAAAAATTGCCATCTTAAATCAGACTCTGGGATATATTTTGGACATAGAACTTAAGAGGTCTTGCTAGTGAATTAATTTGAAATATGAAGGAAAGGGAAGAGTTACAGATGAGTCCTCAACTTTTTGCCTAAGCAACCGAGTGGATGATGAACAGATTGGGCTACTAGTGGAAGAGGAAGTCAAGAAATCTGTTATGAGCATTTTAAGTTTTGAAAAATTTGATATCAATGTGGAAATGTCAAACAGGTGGTAGGATCTATGAGTCTGGAATTCAAGAAAGATCAGGATGCATGACACACACCTAAGCTGAAGCCATGTGTTTAGGGAAGGAGAGAATGGGGACGTATATAACAAATATACACTAATCACGATGTCTGTATTTATGACTAAATCTAAGGCTTTAGACTTAGAGTAAATTGTTCCTAATCCAACAAATGTCTGAAATTTTTCAGTACAAGTGAATCAGGTTAATGCTTAGTATGAATTAGCCAATTTTCTCTCTAACTTTAAAATTAGGATGATTTCTTAAATTTTACTATTTTATCAAGAAGCTTAAAAATGTCTTGATTTTACTTGTTAAAGCAAATGGAAATAGAACCTTTTATAGTAGGGTGAAGATGAAGCATTATATAACAAAGGCAGCCCAGCATAAGGGGTAAATCATGGGGAGTTTGGTCCCCTACGGCTGCATCACACATGTATTTTCCCTCGTGCTTTTGTTATTGCTATTTCAAGTCCTGCCCTTTCTTTCAGGACTTCCAAGTAACTACGGAAGTATTCCAGCCCTTCCCTGAACTAGCATAGCTTTTTGTGTCTTTGGGTGTTTGCATACATGTTATATTTTCTGTGAAGTTGTTAGCTGCTTGAGGCCAGAGGCTATACCCTTCATCATATTGCCACACTCTGAAAGTACCTGGCACATAAGGAGGCGTGTTATCATTTTAAAAATTTGATTGTATTTATGTATACAGACTGCATTTTAGCAAATGAGATTCAGACTTTTCTATGTTAAGTGAAATAAATTTACTCAGACTTTAAAGCATAATATTTTATAAATTGATCTGAAAATATAGACTTTAGTACCAGCTCTGTTGCTTACTAACTGGTGTGGCCTTCAGTAGAGCCACTATCTGGATGTCTTTCCTTATCAGCCAAATGGCTGATAGTCAGATGGTAGCCATATGTGTATCCCTGGGTTACAGAGCTGTGAGGCTGAATGAGAAATGTATGTGGAATCCTTATTTAAAAGGAAAACACTACAACCACAGAAAGCGTTTCCATTCCTCTTAAGTAAGAAATGAACACATGACCAGTTATCTTCAACTGATTCTAAGAAACACTGGGGTTTGTAAACTATGGCCATCTCCTAAAACCCACACTTCAACTCCAACAGATTATTTTCCATCTACTCTTACTGATTTAGAATAAATCTGATTTAATGCAGATTACTCTCAAAGAGAATGGGCTTTGTAGTAATGTGAGAATAACTAAAAACCAATGTAAACAATGTAGTAGATTCAAGTACTTTACTTTGAGCTTAGTTCTTCCTTAATCAGACTTCTTTATATTAATTCCATGCAGTGCTTTGAAGAATAGTTTTAAGCCGGGCACAGTGGTGCACGCCTGTAATCCCAGCGGCTAGGGAAGCGGAGGCAGGAGGATTGCAAATTCAAGACCAGAGGCAGTCTGTGTAACTTAGCGAGACACTGTCTTAAAAAGTAAAAAAAATGGGCTGGGGTGCAGCTCAGCGGTCCAGCACTTGCAGAGCATGCAAGCGCAAGGCTCTGGGTTCCACTCCCAGTACCAGAAGAAAAAAAAAAAAAAGAATAGTTTTGAGTTGTATCTGGACTATAAATGAATATAAATAAAAGCATCATAGATTTTGTCAACACAAAAGTGCCTTGTAAGTGGTGGGTTTGGTTTCCAGTGAAGACCTTGTCAAGCATAGCTGTAGCTGTATCTCCCCACAAAACAGTCTCTACTTGTTGCAGAACAATGAGTGGTTTCTTTACTCTGATGTGACCATCATCATGTGGTCCATGGCCAGTGAGTCTGCATCACATGCCAGCAGGAATTGCTTTCAAATTGGGACTCAAAGACTGGCCATGTGTGAATTTTGAACCCCAGAACTCAAATCTTAATTACCCCAATCACCTATTGCTCTTTTAGAGAAGTTTTATACATAGTCTTAGAATCCAGATATTTAGCAAAATTGAAACAGAACTTAGATTAGCTGGCAAGCCAGATTCTTCTAGATGTTATAAATTTAATGCATTAAGCTGTTATATGAAAAGTAAGTAATTTGAGATCCCTTACAGTGAACTGATTACTCAGAACAGTTATATTGTATTCAAACAAGTAAGCGTCACCCTTTCAATAAATAGAAGCCAGTATATAAGACCATTTTTTGTCTATAAAACAGCACAAAGAAAAAATTAGTAATGGTGGTAAATCTCTTTTAAAAACCATACAAAATGTTATTGTTTGTGAACAGACCAATACTAGATCTAAATATTGACAGTTTTCATTACTGCATAGTGTTTCAAAACACAGAACACAGATGTATCTAAAATCATTAGCAATTGCACTAGAATATATACTTTGGCTTAATTAACACTTTGATGTGCAGTTTTACGAACATCCTATCTAAAAAATAAAGATTTTTTTTTTTAAATATGGCAGTTACTTGCCCAGTTGCTAGGTAACAAGGCAGATCTGTATAGCTTTATCTGAACATGCAGCAGATGATTTTTCAGTGACAATTATTTATATCCAATATGTTAAAGTATGCCATATTGATAATGATTAGAAAAACTGTGGATGTACTTACCATGCATTCATGGGGAAGTATGTAATAATTTACAAACCTTTTTTTGTGTTAATCTTTTTAAAAAGCAATTATTAATCTTTGCCACTAAGAATGATCATTTTCCTAACAGAGCAGCAATAGCTAGAATGTTTATTTAATAATTCTTCCAATTGGCTAATCATAATCAAAAGCTTTGCCATACCTTCCCAACTAATTGTACAGCACATCATCTGGAAAGGGCTGTTTTGTTCACTGTGGTGTCCATTCAAATGTTACACAGTTTTATTCTTTTTGAAAACTGATATCATTCTTTGTGTCTGTTGTCATTTCTGATACTACATAATTGTTGAGGAACTACAGCCCTATACCTGGAGGTAGTAGTTGATTTAAAAGGTATTTAAAGATACTGACAGAATTTATTTTACCTTCTATTTTTTGGTTTAGAGCTGAGAAATCAAAGCAGCATAGCATCAGTGTTACATAATCAGCAATGATGTTAAAGATCTTTTATCAAAAGTTACCATTAAAGAAAATATCTGTAACTTAAACATGGCAGCCAGTGACTTTCTATAGAAAGTAAGTGAAAACAGCCTCTTGCCACTGGTTCTGGATTTTCTCCATAATATTTGCCTTTGATAAATAGATTCGTTTGGTTCAATGCTTCTTTATGGATGCCAGGAACCACGTGAAATGTATACTTACTCCAAATTGATTTTGTTCCCATAAATCTCAATCATATTGGATAAAATTTATGCATTGGATTAACAGTCATTTGTCATGGTCTTTTTTCCATAAAAGGTCGCAATGGTATTTTGTACTGTAATAGAAAAAGATATCTGTTGAACATTGCATTTTAATGATAGCATGGCTGTAATTAGCCCATCAACCATGGGATAATTAGAGATTGTGGTACAATTTCCTTTTTAACATAAGAAATATCACCATATGTAATGTTAACATTCAGATTAGTCTTAAAAAATTTAATTTATGGGACAGTAGCATAAGAAAAATTTTGGAGAATATTTGTTTGAAACTATTTTCCAATGACAGCAGGAGGAATACATTTTGGAGAATCAGAAAACAAAGATGAGTTATTACCTGTCTGTTGGGTGAACTCAAGATAACCCTGTCATTCCAAGTCAGCATACTAGAAAGCTGGTTTACATAGAAAATAGTTTATCATGGAAAATTGCACTTTAATAACACCTACTCATTAAATGCCTACAGTCAATAAAATACAGCTCTTGCCTCCTGGAAAACCATAAAAGCCACCTGGAATGATTGATTATTCTAAATTCTTATAGTCTTGAGTAAACCACAGGCAAGGCACATATTTTATTGAATATGGACTGAAGGGCTGAACTATTTACAAGATAATTTAAAAATAATTTATTTTGTTCTTTGTACCATAGTGTTTAGTTATTAATGTGACATTTAAACATCAAACATGAAATAGAAACCAGCCTCCTACTTTTTCTCCACTTTCCATATTATTTGCAATGACATACAAGTTTCCCTCATTTTTAAGAAAATGTGCTGCTATTCAAGTTATCATATTAATTTTTTTAATTTTCAGAGAGTTAAAGCAGATGTCTATTTGCCATTTAAATATTTTTCTCTTTATAATTTAGAATTTACTGCAAGATTTTATTAGAGTTTTCTTTTTCCCTTTCTCTCCCTTAGTAATTTTGGAGAACAACTGTATTTATACAGGATTTTATAGGAACCTGACCATCTTCTGAAGCTAGATACACTTGTGCATTCCAGTTAAGAATGATTTGTATTTTTATTTCCAGTTGGCATTGTTGTTGTTGTTGTTGTTAGGTGCCATTGAGTCGGTATCCGACTCATAGCGACCCTCATAGGGTTTTCAATGGCTAACTATTTCGGGATTGCCTTGGGAGTGAATTGCCGGGTCCTTCTCCCATTTTTTGGGTGCAGGGAATTGAACTCGGGACCTCAGAGCCTGCAGTGCAGTGCTCTACCAACTGAGCTAAGTCCTAGCCCCATTTTCAGCACTCTGTGACTGCTGCCTTCCTTTGTACCAGTACCCTTATTTTAGATACTTTTTATTTGAATGAGCCTTCATCATCATATGTCTTTTGCTGTTGCTTTTACTGTTATTTTAAATTATTTTAATGGAGATCTTTGTTGATCTCTGAGCTTGCCTCGCATAGAGAAACTAGATAATCCTAAATATGAGCTGTTATTGTCTCACTTTGAGGCTTTACATACTTACAGAAAGGGCTCTGCAGCCATAGAAAATATAATTTCTAGGTTTGATTTTATAGCTGTCAGAAGGTCGGCATCCCAGAGATATGAAGGCCACCTGCAGAGCATTTGACATGGTTCTGTATTGTATTATTAACATATTTTATATTTTTAACTACTGTTTCACAGTGTACAAAAAAGAAAAGCCAGTGAATCTCAGTATTCAGCTCTTTTTTGTTTATTCAGGCATCATGAAAATCTTGGCTGAGGGTGAGAGTAATATTAAATAATTATTTCAATAGCAAATGCCATTTCAGATTGAAAGAATTCTAATCGTGTACGGGTGTGTGTGTGTGTGTGTGTATGTATGCACGTGCATGTCTATGTATGTTAATAGGAAGATTCTAAGAAAATATATTTGCCTAATATTCAAGAAAGCCTAAATATAACTCTCTGTACTATGTGATATTTTAGTTATTGTTTTTATGGCATTTTTTTCTCAGAAGGCCTGCAGGTATTCTTAAGGAATTTTCAACAAGGTTTCTCAAATGCCACAAAAACATAAGAGGAATAGGAATTGAAATCGGAGGTGGGAGGAAAAACAACAAGCAAGAGAACTGCATAAAGTAAAATGAAGAAGAAACCAAAAGGTTACATTTTTATAACATGTCAGCAGAAAACCCAGTACAAGTTTCTGCATTTCTACAGAGGAAAAGTGAGGAAGAGTGAGGTTGGGATCCCTGTGCGTTTGAATTGCATCTTAGCTCCTCTCTTTTATGAGCTGTATGTCCTTAGGGAAGTTACTAAACAGAACCTTTCCAAGATTTATTTCTGTAAAATGGTAATGATGACTGCCTTGTATAGCTATTCTGAGAACTAAAGATTGGATCAATATGTAGAGAGATAGCCCTCCGACATACAGTAGGTGCTCAAGAAACACTAGCAGACCTTCTTTCATCTTTAGTCCCGAAAGGTCTGTGCATCCCCAAAGTTAGAACCATGAGAAATACTTCCTAACCATATGGATCTGAAAAATTATAGCCAGAACAAGAAGTTAACGCCTGAAACAAGTCCAGAGTGGCTGAATGTGGCCACACAGACTGTCCTGCGGACAAAGCCAGGAGTGCCATTCACACAAACAGTATGTGCAACATGATGCCCATTCATTAGATCTGTTTTGTTAGAGTCTCTGCAGGCACCTAACAACAACAAAAAAAAAATCAAGGCATTAAAAGTTTTGTGCCAAAACTACCCAAGTTTTAAAAGGCCCCTTGTATAAAAGGCAATGGGAGAGAGAGGCAAATTGCTGTCCAGTTTATTAAGTAGGACACTGTCATGTGAACCATCACTTCTTAGTGGGGCACTGTGACCAACAGTAGTTAGTGGAGGAATGAAATTGTTGGTCATCATATCAATTATGTCATCTTTATGCCTCCAACCTGTTTAATTTTGTTTTACCAAAATGATTACATTACCTCTTTTTTTTTTTTTTTAGTAAAATCCTCAAAAGAATGCATGCCTTCAGATTTCCTTACTCTCTTCCTTCTCTCCTGTCCTTTTGTCTTTCTCAAATACTAATCACATGTCTGTCATGTGGCTGGATCCATATTAGGCACTGAACTATACCCAACAACAGACAAGACCAAATACTCCCACAGGGAGCTTCCTCACTGGAGAAGCAGATGAGAACAGCAATTACTACACACCGTGCATCAACAAAGTCCTCTATTGGCATTTCCAGAGTTTAGGCAGCAGGACTTCTTAGAGTCGAAGTAAGTAGGATGAGATATCTGGTTATCCAGAATGAGGGTTTTTTCCTTTTATAAAATATTTTTTCTCTTTTCTACAAAAGTAGTACATCTCATTGTAGAAAAAAGTAAATAGCAATAAGAATATTTTGCTATTCTTCTACCAGGAAATATTTTAATGTATATCTTTCCAGATTTTTATATATTCAGTTTTAATTAAATCATCATAAATATTCTGTACACTCAAGCCATTTTAAAGAAGGTAGTAAAAGAGTGGGTTGCAAATTTGATTTCTCTGGCTGAGTGTAAGCTGTTTAAAGGCACATTACTGAGTCTTCCACACCTTTGATGCTTCCAGTGAGCAGCCCATAAATATATATGAAATAGTGTTGAGGAGTAAGGGATGAGTTTATGATTAAATGGCAAGGTTAGGTTTTTTTCTCACTTAAGATTTTAAGATAAAAATGTTGTTGCCATATTAGCAATTTGCTAGACTCCTTCTAATAAACATAAGGGTAATTGGGGCAATCTGAAGGATGCTTTCTTGCCTGTATCTTGAATCTTTTCAGAACTGGAGTGCTTCCGTATCTTAAGAAACAAAAATCAAAGACACTCCTGCGAAACAAAACCAAACAACTACAAACCCTGATCCTTACAAAAGATAGCACATCTCCTGTCTATGACTTTATTAATTCATTCGTGCTTGCCATGTATAAATCATTCAAGGAAAAGGAGGAAAGCTAATTGGACAACTTCTGCCCCTTGTTTTCACTTGCTGAATATTCAGCCTACCGCAGTACCTGAGTAAGCACCTTCTTCGGGTTGATTTAACATAAGTTTTACCTAATATTGTTTCCCTCTGACTTCTGGTATTGGGAGAGTTAACCAGATAACATTGGCAGAGTGTGTTCGGGGAGACTTATAGTCTCAACAATAGTCTCATTAGAAGTGTTGGATGATAAGAATCAAGAGACACCTCTGGTCCTTCTTGGGCAGAATTTCCACTGGCCCTGCCCCATCTTTGAGACCTCTTTCCATTATCTCCTTAGTCACAGGAGGGACTCGTTAGACTGTGGGTCACCTGCAAATTCATTGTCCTTGTAGGTGCCTATCACTTAACTACAGAATGTTTTTATGAGTCACTCAGACCCAAATTGGCCCCTGTAGATTGGCTGTGTTGCTGTTCTGGTTAATTACATGTCATCTAATTGCATAATTTAACCATATATGCTTAGTGACCTGAAGCCAACTGCTTTTTTTATTATACAATTACTCTGAACAAACTCCCAGTGAAAGCAGAATTTAAATAGCTGGTATATAATGTCCCTACTAAAAAGTGGTTTTGGGCCTTTTACAGTGCTTTGATACATTTTTTTAAAAAGTAGTTTGGAAATACCTTGTGATTCCTACCTGTACCCTAAAACCATTAGATATTATTTTCCATAATTGCTTTTATATTCAATTTATTTAACTAAAAACTTTGATACCTCCATAGTTAGTAATTCTGAAAATCTCTCTGCACATTTGTGATCATTTCAGTTCAGTCTGCTAATGCTCCCTGTGGTCAAACAAAACCAAAGATCAACTACTGTCACCTTTCTGGCTTTGGAGAAATGTTCTCTTCCATATGTGTCCCAAGTTCAGCACATAATTTGAATTATGCTAGAATAATGCTAGAATGCCAAGATGCAAAGATGTGTAAGGCCTGTTATGTGGAATAGGACCAAGAACATAACATATACCAGTGTACC
This sequence comes from Pedetes capensis, assembly GCA_007922755.1. NCBI lineage: Eukaryota > Metazoa > Chordata > Mammalia > Rodentia > Pedetidae > Pedetes > Pedetes capensis. The sequence continues at coordinate 50,279 of VMDO01000394.1, read as the reverse complement.
TTGTGATCTGCCATGTGACCAAACGTCACAAGGTTCCCTGGTGGCACAAGGGAGGCATCTTGGCTCTACAAGAGAGCTCACAGGAGACTTCTCAGAGGACATGACAGCTGAAACACATTTTCAAGGATGATGAAGAGTCCACTGGGGAAACCTGAGAAAAGGATGAAGGAAGAAGCATGTAGGTCACAGCCCATGTGAAGGCATGGAGGCCTGCACTGTGTGGCACCCCTGAGAACCACTGGTAATGTAGTATGGCTGAGTGGAAGGAAGGGAAGAAAGAAATGAGGCTGTGGATGTCAGCCTCCCAGCAAGGGACTTTAAATAGAGGTTGGTGTGATTGTAGTTGGGAAACGCTACTTTGGTTTCATCTGTGTTCCTCATCCTCTGCTAAGTTAGTTGTACTTAAAAGGCCAGCCCCTCCTTTAGTTTTTATCATAGTTCCTATAGGATTTGAGCTAAACTATAGCATTTTACAGGACAGAGAAACTGAGGGAGGCAGAATATAAGAACCATAGGTCAACCATCAGTGCAATAATCCCTCGGCTCATTATAGCTATACTCAGGTTGTGTCATCACTATGGTCCTTTTATAGAGCATTTCTCCTCCTGTGTGCTGCTCACAAATACAGTGTGCTCTTGATCACAAGCCCAGACTTCCCTTGAGTGGATGCAGTCCCTGATTCCATTCATTCAGCATATCCCTGAGGACCTACTATGTGTCCCAGGTTGGCAACATAAAGGAATAAAGCAGCTCATGCACCCCACTGTTCCCAGACATGTAAACAATCCCAGTAGAGTACAGTAAAGGTCAGGGGAAGGAAACTAGTGAAGCAGAAATGGGGAGGGGGGGGACCAACATGCGACTGCACAGAGTCCTGAGGAAGAAGCAGGAAGAGTAGACCAGGCATCCCAAGTGCAAGCATCCAGAGCTGCTGTGAACAGGAAATGCTTCAAACCAGAGTGTGGAAAAGAAGGAGGAAGGGGTTAGAGAAGGAGCTGTAGAGATCAGAAAGCACCAGATCCTCAAGGGCTTGTGCCTGTGCTGAGACTGATCTTGAAGGGCGTGGAAACACCAGGGAGTTTTAAACAGGGAGAATTGGGGCTGGGAATGTAGCTCAGGGGTAGAGTGTGTGCCAAGTATGTTCAAGGCCCTGGGTTTGATCCCCAGCACCACAAAAAAAATAAAACGTGACTTAGGGAGAATTTATGTGATTAGCATTGCAGAAAGACTGTTGTGACAATAGAGCAAAATGAAGGACAAGGTGAGGACAGGAATGCCTCCATTCCCCTCTGATCTTGGGATTAGGTTGGGTGCTAGGAAGAAATAATGAGGGCTCTACCCAAGGTAGCATCTGCGGAATGGAGAGACAAAGATGAATCTAAAAGAGAGGTGGAAAGGTAGAGTTGCCAGAGGTTTGTGACTCAGTGGATGTGGAGATGAAAATGGGTGAAGTCTATGATGAGGCCAGGTGGTTGATAGCCCACACAGATGGTCCAGTGTCTCAATGGATATCACTCTTGTTGCATAGAGTTACACTTCTAGTGGACTTGAATGCCATGCTGCAGTCATAGTAAGGGGTGCCTTCTCCCTAACTCCTTTTTATATTCTTGTCCAAAACTCAAACTCATATTTAAGCACCATGTAGCCTTGTAAATTGTTTCTGTCTCTTTCATACTATTTTTTCTTTAAAGCCTATGGAGTGATTACATTGCTGGTAGCTTATTTACTGTGTAGCTGCAGAAGCAACTGTACACAAAAGAGTACAGCTAATGTGGTAGAGTAGGATTGGAACCTTCTCCCTATGCTCTACTTTGAAGCACTATCCTTAGATATGTAGTCCTACTGAAATGGAATTCATGTTTTGGTTTTCAGCATATATAGTCATTGATGAGCAGCTAGAGCTATATATAAATTTTTTCTCTGAAATTTATCTCTTAAATTTGTTGGCTACTCATAGTGAGTCTATTTTAAATAACTAGCATTTATAAAAGGCTCACAGTGTGCTTTACATAATATTAATTCATTTAGTAATTTCATTTAGTCATATGCAACCTAGGGCCTTGTGCTTTCTGTGAGGTAGACACTACTGTTATCCCCTATTTAAATGAAATGTGAAGTAACTGTCCTGAGTTCACCCCAGGTCAACCCCAGGTATCATGGCTCCAGAGTTTCCTTATTTCATCCTTTGATAAGGATGATTACAACTTCATTCCAAGTTCCTGAACTTATGAGTGGACAAGTCCAGGACATACCCATTGTTTTTCAGAACCTTTTCAAGACCATTTATTTAAGGCATTTAAAATATTTTTTTAACTTGTGAAAAGAGATTTCCAAAGGTGGCAGCAGTCGCAAGGCTCCACAGTGGTGCCCAGAGTCCTCTCCCTACGCATCATGTCTGCACTGGGGAAGCTTCATTTACCCGGAAATCACTGTAGCGGAGCTGGGTCTCACTGACAACCAGATAAAAAGCAAGACAGCATCTCACAGAGACTGTGAATGACTTGTCCTGCCCCAGGATAGTTCATTTAAACTGTTTGAATAGTTTTGTTGCTAAACTTGAAAGTTATATTTTATAATGATAAAATCCAAAGATGAGTAAAACTCAGCCCTTTTAAATCTAAAAGATTACTGTGGGGCAAGATATATAATGTATCTTCATTAGGACATGCTATAAGTTATTTTAAGACTTCCATTTTATATATGCATTACAGTTCACATTTATAACAAACTGCTTCTTCTAGATGCTTTTCATGTTAATTAATTTCTAGTTTCCTTCTCTTTTTACGTGTGTTTCTGTAAATACTTTACCAAATATATTTACTTACAAATATAAATATATCTGTAAGCTTTCATTTTGCTCCAAGTTCAGATATTTTTAGCCAAGTTTCTGATCCCTCTGTCTAATAAATCTTTGTGTTTCCTGTCTGCCACTCTTATTCTTCATTTTTTACAGGCTATTAAAAAAAAGAGTGTTCTATTCACCCCAAACAGCAGGAGCCCTAGTGCCACCTCTTAAACACTTTCCTCCCAGTGAGATTGATAGGACTGTATTGTTTCCCTTCATTTATTATCTCCTCAGTCCATGTTCAAGCCAAAGTCACTTAATTTTGTGAGGGAAATTGCGTGAGATGTTCTTCCAAATGCTCTAATAAAATTCAAATATATCACATCTGCTCGCACTCCCTTAAACTAGTCATCTTGTAATTCCATCAGAAAAGCAATCAAACTTGGTGTGGTTTTCTTTCCTTCATAAAGCTCAGCTTCTTATTACTTTTGGGTTTATTCCCTCTAGATGTTAACAGATTTTTATTACTCAACAATATTGCAAATTTGCCAAATTGTGATTTCCAGGGCCACTTTCATTGTTTGAACATTAAGGCTCTCTCCTCCCTTTGCCTCATTTTGTATTGTCTAAATATTTGGGGTTTTTGTTGATGTTATGTCTCATTTCTAGAGGATAAGTGAGGAGAGGCAGCCAGGGGTGGTCTACCTACTGTGTTTGGTTGAAGCCATCTTCTCACATCATTCCCAGATTGTCCTGATTTCATCCTCACCATACTTACCAGCCAACAGGCCTCTGCTCTCTTCCAGGGTTTTAAGATTTATGCTGCCCTCTGCCCCTCACATGAACAATTAACATTAGCTTGTTTGCTGTCCTCTAGAAGAGAGCACAAGTGTAGTTTGTCTGTTTGTTCCCTATTCTCTTATGTTTCTGCATATTGGTGAGTAGTTATTTTTATTTCCAGGCCTATATTTTTTCAGCTATCCATGGAGGATTGTCTGAATCTTTGGTCCCCCCCCCCCCATTACTGAGATGTTGAACTCAGGGCCTTGTACATGCCAGGCAAGCACTCTATGACTGAGAGCTGCACTCCTCACCTCTTTTTAATTCTTATTTGTTTGTTTATTTTGAGACAGGTCTTGCTGCTAAGTTGGGCAGGCTGCCTCTGGCCTTGAACTCATGATCCTCCTGCCTTGGCCTCTCACGTTGCTGGGGTTACAGGCATGTGCCACCATGCCTGGCCAAATCTTTGATTCTTGAACTTCATGATGAGGGCTTTGTTTTTAAGTTAACTCCTCCAGGGCCTGATTCAGAGCCATGGCCTCATGATTCCTTCCCTTTTGCTTAACCAAGTCTGTATCAGGATATAACGCTTTCAAGTTGGAAAGGTCTCTTCTTCTACTTTTTCTATTTTCTCACCCTCAGTTACTTTCTTCGCTGTTCACAAACTCATCAATAGGCACTTTTCTTTCCACAGATTTTATTACCCTTTTTTTAACTTTGTATCCCTTAATATGTTTCTTCCCCATCAAAACATGTGACTATACTTAAAGCTGTGCTGGGATCTTAATTATTTACAGACTTATTCCTGACGAACCGGAGATCTTTTTATTTCATTTACTCATTTACTCAACAAACATTATTGAGTAGCTCCTGGGTGTCAAATACTGGACTGAAAAGATGAGTCTCCCCTTTTCAAAGCATCCACAGATGGTGAAGAAGTGGACAATGGAGACAATTCTAATATGATGTGTGGTGTGTGCTGTGACAGAGGGGATTTACAGGGAGTAGCAGGGGCCCGTTTGAGGAGCTAGCATCTCTGAAGAAGAGTCCCCTTGTAGGTGTGAGGGGACCAGGATGAGTTTTCCATGCAGAAGAGGGGGAAATGACATTTTGTGAAAGGATTAATCTTACTAAATGGTTATTCTCAGCATGTCCTGAGTCCTCCTTCCAGATATGTTTGTCTTTGTATTCCTGGCAGATCGAGGAAAAAGTAAGACTGTGGAAAACAAGCATGGAGATGGAGATGGGAGGGAGAAAATAAGTGTTAGGTTTGTTAAGTGTTTTAGTTTGCTGCTATTGCTAGGTGCCTTCCAGTCGGTCTGACTCATAACGACCCTCATAGTTTTCAATGGCTGATTGTTTCAGGATTGCCTCAGGGGTGGATTGCCACAGCCTTCTCCCATTTAGTTTGCTAGAGCTCCCATAACAGAGTACCACAAACTGGGGGGCTTAAACAACAGAAATGTATTCTCCCTGTCCAGAAACTGGTAGTCAGAGGCCTTGGCAGGGCTGTCTCTGAGGAGGCCTCTCTCCTTGGCTTGCAGATAGCCACTTTCTCACTGTGTCTTCACAAGACCACCTCCCTGTTTGTGATGTCTCCTGATCTCCTGGTCATATAAGGACAACAGTCATATTGGAGTAAGGCCTTATCTTTAATGACAGTCTCATTTAGGGGTACTGGGGGTTAGGACTTCACTATATATAGTTTGAGGGACACAGTTCAGCCCCTAATACTTTGTATTCTATCTTTGGTAATGTTTGAAGTGCTGACATAACTGGACTTTAATGTCACTTAACTAAAGGATATATGATGAGCCGTTACGTACTCATCAAAGCTATTTCAATGTTTGACATTTATACTAAATATTATTGTAAACATCCTAGACTTCCTGTGTAGCTTTGTTTAGAATTAAAATGTTATAGAACTCATTTGATCATTAAATACTGAGCTTTGTTCCTAAAGGTCCAGGGCACATGAACCTTTCCAGCACTGCAGTGGAAGCCACACTACATTTGTTATCATTGGCAAAATGATTAGCTTTTAAATTGCTTAATTCCAGGAAATTATTCCAATTATAGAAATAAATTCTTCATTTTAATTTAGATTTGTAATTGTATAGAATTTAAATGTAGATAAAGACTATAACTTAAAAAAACAGCTCTTTGAAATGTGTAACTATTTCTTGGATATCCTTCCTGGAAAAAATTATTTTAGTTAAATGTGAAAGTTTGAGATATCTTTGCATTCTCAGACATTCATAATTTTTCTAGCGTGGCCTTTATGTGTCTGACTGGAAAGCTTGTGAACTGATCAGAAGATGTCAATTCTAACTTCAGCTGTGCCACTCACTTCTTTGCGTTTGTGCAAGGCTCTGAATTTCCTTGAGCTTTTGTTTCCTCATTGGCTAAATGCAGGTGATTATATCTGTATCCGTCAGGGTGGTTTCACACTTAATACTCCTGCAGATTTTCCCATTGTAGGAATTATGTTAATTAATATGGATAGTACTTCAATTTTTAATATCAGAATTTATTTTAAAATATCAATATGAACCATGCTTTATGGGGGAAGAGAGAAAAGTGTGAATGATAGTATTTAAATGGGCAAAAAGTAATAATGTCTTGCCAAGATGAAATTGATTTAGAAAAAAAAAGGAATTTGAAATTCAGAAAATGTAAAATGTAAGAAACCTTGCAGATCACTTCATTACATGAGGAAGAGGTAAGAATGTAGACCATTAAAGTCCTTCTTAAGGTAAAATGAAAAAGATGTCTTTGAGGCAGGTTTTAAAAAGAGAGAAAGACCTAGACCCAGTTCAAAGAGGTGGGAGGAAATTTTGATTAGATGAGAAAAAGACAGAATGGAATAGCGACACCTTCCCTGCCCCTACCCAAGTCTGAATGATCAAAGGAATAACAGCGGCCTGCACAGGATGTGTCTTCCCTTGTAAAAATCACTCACGCAGGACTTTTCTTATTGTTATTGTCATGCAAAAGTATTTTAGAGCCACCATCAGAGCCTTGTACAGCGTTGAATGTAGTACAGAGGTCTGTCATCATGTTCCTACCTCCTGGATGCAGACGGGTGAGGTGAATGTCCAGGCTGCGCGTGCATTTGCATTGGCTTAATGAGCTTCAGTGGCAGGAAGTGAAAGGTGGCGAGGGGATCACCACCTCCTTGCAGTTAATTGGGGAAGATTGAGTGGATGGGATGGAGGAGCAGGGCCTTAGCCTGTCTCCTGATCAGCTCCTGGCTGGACTCCCAGCTGGACTCTCAGCAGCTCTCACATGTCTTTCTAGGCGATCCTGAATTCTGTGGCTTAATTAAATAGGAAGGAAAAGGGGGAAAGGACAGAAGAAGGGAGGAAATGGAAATAAGAACATGTAACCCCAAAAGCTTTCTCTTCTATTTAATTCCTCCTTATTTGGCAAAACAACTTCTGGGACCACAAGCTTTGTTGGACCAGATCTACCAACCCTGCACCCATGGCATGTAACCAAAGAACCTTCCCCTGCTCTGGAATCATGCAACTGACTAGAATCAGCTGCTGGACTGTGATCCTGAGAGCAAAGAATAATCATGGCATATATTTTTTTTAGCCTTGTCCATGTGCGGGGCATCTTCTACGTGCTCTTAATGCATCACATCACTGACTTCTCACCGAATCTTCCTAACAGTCACAGAATCCAGGTGCTTGTTACAGATCAAGAAACCAAGGCACAGGTTCCCCAGAACAGCCTGAGCCAGGGTTGAGATCCAGAACAGCCCTCCTAGTTACTATGCCCTCATGAGAAAAGCAGGCATGGCTCTGGTTTTTAGAACACTTAGTATATATATCACAGGCTCTTTGTGTTTTTCTCCTACAAAATGGATATACAATGTGTCTCTGAAGTAACTGCGAGAGATGAAATGAGAGTGACATGCCAAGCAGCTAAGGGTATGCTGGAAACATACAGAGTACTGAATAAAGACTCATTCTCCATCACACAGCCCCCACCTCACCCTTGTGTTCAGGCACAAAGGCCTTTCCTGTCCCAGACCTCAGCTGACAGGAGACTGGATAACAATAATAGATCATGAGAATGTAAGCCCTACCTGTGAATGTGTGTCATGTAGGCCCAGGTCCCCCACACGATGTGTCAGTCATGTTCCCCCACTTCATAGATCCCCTATTGGCGGTTTCAAGTCTGCCCAGAGTCCTTTCTTCCTTTCCAGAGATAACTAGTCCATGGGGGATGTTTATCTTTCATGTATTTGGTATTTTTTAAAGGGGCAGTAGTTGAGATCATTTGGAACACAGCCACAGACTGGCACCTGAATGCTCTGGGTTCCTGGGAAGCCATTAGAGGTTTCTTTCCTAACGTGTGCATCCTGCAGATTTTGAAACTGTGCCTCTGCGATATGCACCATCCATGGATTCTTCCACCTCCAGACAGCTGGATTCCTAGTCTGTAACATGAGGCAAGCCACTCCTGGGACGTTCCCAGCAGCCCACACCTAACACCAGTGTTCCCGTTCCAGGCACAGCCCACACTTGGCACCTCTCCTCCAGCCCCCTCAAGCCCGGTGCGCTCTGCCTTCAATTGCAGTTTCATGTTTCTGAGTCTAGGCCTTTCCCCTCCAGACTAAGCACCCAGAGCTGCTGAGACATGTTTATTAATCAATCAGTGTGCAGTGCGTTTTAATCAGAGGTTTGCCAGGAGACAAAAGGAGAAAACTGACAGATGGAGGTTTTTCAGAAAGTTACTCTGCTGAATGGGGGTGGGCCCCAAGGAATAATCCAGAAGCTAAAACTTGGGAGACACAGAGAATGCTCTACCTCCCATAAATGGCGGAAGCATTGAGAAGTAATATCCAGGAAGAAAACTGACATATATTCTAAAAGACAGAGTTTTCTTTAAGAAGTGTATGAAAGAAATGAACATGACAGCTGCCTTTTCCCTCCTGTTATCTTCTGATTGCATTTGGTCATGTTTCATTTTAATTCAGCTCTTTCTTGTCTGTATAATATTACCATTACATTTTTATGTCATTTTAGATTTTCTTTTGTTGTCACGTGTAGGGACTGGATTACATTCTTCCTGTCTGTGAAACCATGAAGATTGTTTTGTTTGAAGATGGTCTGACCCTATATGGACCAAAAAGTAGAAAAGAGATTAGGTGTCAGAATAGTCTGTCCTTGAGATGAAGTTTATAGTAATGGTTAAGAGTTGTTGTTCTTAGGTGCTGTCGAGTCAGTATCTGACTCATAGGGTCCTACCTACACCAGGTGAAACACTATTGTGCTTCTCTGCTATTTATAGGGTTTTCAATGGCAGATTGTTTTTTGGGAGTGGGCTACCAGATCCTTCTCCCAAGCCTGTTGTTCCTAGGCAATCTCCCATCCAAGTACTAACCAGGTCCAACTCTGCTTAGTATCTGAGATCTGACGGGATCGGACGCCACAGTGCTATGGCTATGGGCTGGTTAAGAGAGTATATGATAATCTATTTGACCCCAAAAGTCACCCTAACCCATAGTGTCAGAAGTAGCACAAATCATTACTCCCTCTGCCCTCTGGGTGGTGGCTTTGTGGTTTCAGGTTCTGCTTCTGTAAGAAATTTCTTTTTAGAGGAGGTTCTGTGAAGTTCCACATGTATTTTTCCCCTATCTTCTTCACCTCTATAGTCTACTACTTCCCACATGAGGATTTTTTGTGTATTCATTCATTCGACCAATATGTTAGTAGCACTTCTTATGTAACAAGTCAGGTGCTAGATGCTGGGAGATTAAAAACAGCTTAATCTTCATCCTTGCTTAGAACCTAGCAGAAGAGACCAAGCCCTAGAGAGACCATGAGGATACAGTGTGGCAGAGTTGTGGAGATACTTCACAGCTCTGATGGAAGCAGGGTGGAGGTATACAAAGGAAGCTAAACCAGAGAAAGGAAGGTCAGGAGAAACCTTCTGCAGGAAATGGTGTTACCTGAGGAAGGGAGATGTGACTGAGCTGCCAGGCCATTCTGCTTAGTGTCAGGGAGCTTGCTTACATGGTGAAGGAGAGTTGGAGGTATTTCACAAAGAGGAAGCACTCATGAAGGCCCAAGGATCAGGGAGAGCTCCATGAGGTCAGAGTCACATGCAGGGCCCACTGGCCATGCACCGAGCACAAATGAGATGAGGCTGGAGCTGTGGGCTGTGGCTAAGCCCTGCTAGTGTGCACACATCAGCCCATAGGCAGTTGGGAAGATCTCTGAGCTGATGACATCTGCATTTTGAAAAATCATTCTAGCTAAGTGTAGGAGATACCTGGAGGAAGGGCAAGATCAGATGTAAGAAAAACACTTAGAAAATCATCTTACTCTTCAGGATGAGAAAGGATCAGAGCCTGGACTGAGATGACAGCAGCAAAGTGGACAGATTGGGACTCATGTTAGAGCCATAACTGAAGGACACAGCAACAGTGTTCCAGCCACATTGGCCTCTTAGTTGTTCCATAAACATACCAAGGATACTTCTGCTGTAGGGCTAGCTATGGCCTGAAACTTTGTGTCCCCCTAAAATTCATGTCCCCACATGTTTGTCACCTTGTACTGTGGGAGCTTTTTGTGTTGCTGTGATGCTGAAAGCTATACCACTAGTATTTCAGATACCAGCAGGGCCACCAATAGTGGACAGGTTTCAGCTGAGCTTCTAGACTAAGATAGACTAGAGAGAAGGACCTGACAGCCCATTCACAAACAATTAACCATAGAAAGCCCTATGAATAGCAGAGAAGCACTGTTAAATATGGTGCTGGAAAATGAATCCCCTAAACTGGAAGGCATTCAAGAAATGACTAGGGAAGAGTTACCTCCTCAAACTCAGGTAGAGTTGACCTTAATGATAGGAATAGAATAAAGCCCTGCAGACCTCCATTTGCTGATTTAGCACAACTCAAAATGAGAAGAAACATAATGGCTGCAACACTGGGCTCAAACATTAAAAGGTCGTGTACGTGGCACAGTGGTGTTTCTTTCTGTTGCACATAGGGTGGCTATGAGTTGAACCCAACTCAGTAACACCTAATAACAACAAAATTCATGTTTTGAAATCCTCATTCCCAAATCCCAGGGTGTTAATGTTAGGAGGTGGAGCATTTGAGAGGTGATTGTTAGGTGCCATCGAGTCGGTATCCAACTCATAGCGACCCTCATGGGGTTTTCAATGGCTGACTGTTTCGGGATTGCCTTGGGAGTGGATTGCCAGGTCCTTCTCCCATTTTTGTGGTGCTGGGAATTGAACTCAGGACCTCAGAGACTGCAGTGCAGTGCTCTACCAACTGAGCTAAATCCCAGCCCGAGAGGTGATTAGTGCTTTAAAATAAGCAACCCAGAGAATCTCTCACCCCTTCCACCGTGTGAGGTTATAGTGAGAACCCCATCTGTGAGGATTCAGGCCCTCACCAGACACCAAATGGCACCTTGATCTTGGACTTCCCAGCCTCTGGAGTGGTGAGAAATACATATTTCTTATTTATAAGGCACTCAGTCTGTGGTATTTTGCTATGGCAACCCAAACAGACTAAGACAGGATCTTTATACTTGCTGTTACCATGGCCTAAAGTGACTTGCCCCCTGATATCTGTGGTTTCCTCACCTCAAATCTTGGCTCCAATGCCACCTTCACATTGAAGCCCACCCTGGCCACCCTTTTTAAAACTGCCCCTGACCCCTGCCCTCTGCACACCTGAATTCCATCCACCCTTCTCATGTTCTAGTTTTCACTATTTTACTTATTCATCTACCAATATACTCTATAAGTTTATTTTTACATTCATGATCTTTCTTCCTTCTAGAATATAAGTTCCATAAGGGCAGGAATATTTTCATCCTGAGTAAGGAACTTGGAAAGGTGTTCTGAGTAGAGTGAGGGCTCAGCTACAGTTAACTATCATGACATATAGTGAGGGGCTTGAGGCAGAAAACAGCACTGTCAGGGTAGGACGGTGCATGATTTGGTTAGAGGCTGAGGACAGAGGTGAGCAGAGGAAAGACAAGGGAGGGAGTATGTTGAAGATGAATGCAACCCTCTGCAGCTTTCCTACATGGGAAAGGAAAGGAATTGTGAATGGGATAAACAGCAGGAAAGTAAAGGAGAAATAGAGGGAATGAAGGTCTGAGTGAGGTCAAAAAGGATCTAAGTGAGTGCTGGAGGGATGGAAGGAAGCAACCAGTCATTTTTCAGTCATTAGTCAACCTATTTTTGTTGTACACTATTAGGGTCCTCTAGAAAATCAGAACCAATAGATTGTGAATATATATACAAAGAGATTTCTTTTAAGAAATTGGCCCACACAATTATGCAGGCTGCCAAGTCCAAAATCTGAAGTTCAGTCCTAAAGGCTGTCTTCTGGCAGAATTACTTTTATTCAAAAGAGGCCAATGTTTTCTTCTGCTCTGTTCTTCAACTGATGGGATGGGGCCAACCACATTAGGAAAGGTGATCTGCTTACTCAAAATCCACTGATCTAAGTGTTAATCATCCAAAAACACCATCACAGAAGCATCCTTAATAATATTTGACCTCATATCTGGGCACCATGGCTCAGCTGAGGTGACATATAAAATTAACCATCAGACACCTATAGAAATCCAGGACAAGTAGAAGAACTACAAGGACGAGATAGCTCCTCTCTTGGAATAGAGAGTCTGGAGGAGGACACCAGCTCTTAGGGATAGTGAAGTATATAATGCTGATGGCATGACAATCAGCATGCTTATGGACCACCTCCAAAATAGTAAATTCATTTTTATGTTTAGGATAAATCTGAGACGATGGATGCATGTGTAAGTAACATAAAATATTACCAAAATGTTATACCCTGCAGTATCATCCACAGTGCAATTACCTTTCCATGATGATGACCACAGGGAAAGAATTCACTAATATTTTCAGACTATTTCACTACCTCTAGACTTCTCCAGTTACATATTTAGCATTTTATTCCTTACTGCTAATATACAAGTTTCTGCTGTTCCAGCTTGTGCTCTATAGTGAAATGAGAAAATAACATATTTTGTTTAATATTTATCAACCAAGCTAACATGAAGAGTAGCAAACTTATTTTTATATATGAGAATACCCTCCTCTCTGCAGTGTTGAATGTATACAAGCAACACACTTATTCAATGTCTCCTTTAGACAACAAATAAGATTCATGCAACCCACAGAGGAATTAAAAGCTTGTTGCCATAATGAGACTAATCAAGGTTTCCACCTGACCAGGCACTGAGCACAGAGCCTGGGGTGGGTCACATTCAGGGTCCTGTGGGTTTTGCAGCTGACAAGGAACATCAGTTCTCTAATTTGCATAGCTGGTATCTCCTGCTCACGGCCTATGGAGAGCCTGTTAGCAGCAGACATCACCGAAACCAAGGTCCAGCAGAGCTACAGAAAACCCCTGCTGTGTTGCTCTTCTCAGGTGAAAGAGGCCAGAAGCTCTTTATTATTAGTCATTATGGTTAATGTACATTTACTGCTAGTAGAATGAGAGAGTGAACTCTGCTCACTGAGCATAAAAACTGTATTATGCAAGGCAAGCCTAGAATTGGTGGTATCCCTGAAAGCACCTGAGAAAGCATGTCTCTGTGATGAGAATATCCTAGTCATGGATGAGTACAGGACCTAGGACTTAGTGAGAACCCCTGATGATGTGAATGAGTTTCAGACAGAGTGTATACGGTAAATGTAGTGGACTTCATGTTGACTGGTCTGCTGTCTATAGTAGAGATTTATTATTTTATACTAGAAAAAAATGCTTTGGAAACATTGATGTTAGGTACCATCGAATTGGATCCAACTCATGGGGACCCTATGTACAATAGAATGAAACATATCCCTCTAGAAATACTCACTTCACATATTGTATTTCAGAATTCTAATACTTTTTTTTTTCACAATAAACACATTTTTGGGGTGCCAAAATGGTTCATACTAATACATTTCCCATAATAAGTAAAAGCTAGTCATTGCTAAGTTATATTATTTGACCAAAGAATTTTGTATAAAAAGATCTATTTAGATTTAATGATGAAGTTTCATGTTCTCAGTGTTTTACAAAGTTGAGTTCCCACTACTCACATAAATAACAATTACATAAAGTTATTTTCCTATTTTTTCTAATAATGATAGAAGTAGCTGCTGACTGTATTGAGTGCTTACTCTGTCCCATTCGCTGTGCTAAGTACTTTGCACATATCAACTTTTTTTATTCCCACCCAGACAATCCTTTGAGAAAAGGTTTACTATTCTCATTTTATAGTTGGTAAAAATGAAATGTTGAGGAGTTTGAATAACTCTCCCATGGTACACTGCAGGGAAGTAGTAGCATGAATTCTTAGCTCAGACCAGCTGACCTCACAGCCTATACTTTTCTACTATGTCAAGGTCAAGTCATTAGTTTTACTTTAAGGAAAAGAAACTTTAATGTCAGCATAACCAGACAAAAATCTTATTACACTGAAGGATGACTAAGACAATTTAGGTGAAAAGAGACCTGACCTAAACTCTTACCTTTAGAAATTGATGTAGCAGATTTGTCTCTCAAAAATTATTACTGAGTGTAAAACAGAAAGAAAATGGGATTTGAAATATTAATAGCACTTTAAACATGGAGAAACAGGAAGATCAAGAATTTTTTTCAAAAAAAAATATATCAGTGCTATGGCACACACCTGTAATTCAGTGACTCCTCAAAAGGCTGAGGCAGAAGATTTGTAATTTGAGACCAGAGGCACCCTGTGTAATTTAGCAAGACCCTGTCTCAAAATAAAAAATAAAAAAGGGGCTAGAGTGTAGCTCAGTGATAGAGCACTTGCCTAGCACATGTGAAGCTCTGGGTTCAACTCCCAGAACTGCAAAAGAATAAATAAATAAAAATCATCTGTCATAACAGGAAGCTAACTCCAAAAGAAATGTGTTACTTTCTCATTCTTTTTTAAAGCATCAATTTCAAAAACTATGATTGGTAGTGGAAAAAATAGCATCTCAGAAGTCTTAGTCCTGATTTTTCTGTTAATTCCGGGTGACCTTGGACACATCACTCTCTGAGCTTCAGTTTCAAAAATGTAAAGCCTTTTTCTTCACTAGAAAAAGTGATTACTAAATTGCTGGTTCTTGTCAGCTCTAATATTTTATGAATATCTTCAGAGTAGAAATCAGTGTAGACTTTTTGCTTTCTATCTTAGAAGCAAAACTAATTACACTCTTAGCCGGGTGAGGTGGCACATGCCTGTAATCCCAGCCACTCGAGAGGGGGTGGTCGGAGGATCATGAGTTCAAGGCCAGCAGCAGTTTGTATAATTTAGTGAGACCTTGTCTTAAAATAAAAAGTGGAAACTGAGCTAGGGGTGCAGCCCAGTGGTAGACTGTTTGTGAAGCGTGCATGAGGCCCTGAGTTCAACCCCCCAGTACCACAAAAACAAACAACAACAACAACAAAACCAATTACACTCTTGTCTTCAACGATTATTATGGTTTTTTTTTTCCTGATGAGGCCAACAGCTGGGTCAACATCCGTTTTCTTCAAACAGTAGTAATTGACATTAACTCCACCATCACAGTGGACCTTTAGTCATTTGCTGAGGCTGCTGAAGTTAGTCCTGTCCAAGAAGGCCTTGTCACCTCTACTCACGTAGTATGGAACCACATGGACCCATCAGAACAGTAAAAATGGTATGCTAAACAACACTCTTCCTTCCTTCCCCCGGTCTTCTTCCTCCCTTTTTTCTCAGAGATACTAAGTTGGTTTTCTCTATATACCACAAATTGGATTCCAATTAAGTCCTTCCAGAAAATTGATCCGAGAGGTACTAACATCAGAATGTGAACTCTGACATTTGTATTAATAGGACCCTAAGTGAGAGCTGGAAATTATGAAAGAGTGGCATAAACTCCAATGGAGGTTTCAATTTTACCTTAAGAGAATCTAGTATGAAATTTGGGGTCCTTCCCACCTACTCAACTCTGGAAGGAAGGGGAGATTGAGAATAGATGAACCTTGAAGTAAGTCTTTCCCATTGTCACAAATCTGTCAATACTCTTTATTATTCACTTAAAACTACTAACTTAACAGCAATGAAGGAGAAATGAGAACAAGTTTTAGGGCTGTTAGAGGAAGGTGCGTCCTGAGGACGCCTCTCCACCTCCTTTGATAGGTCAACAGTGGCCACTCTTCCCGACAGCCTCCTGCCACACACCCTTCTAATTTTGTGCATATTTTAAGTGCAGGCTGCAGTGCCTCTCTGTTAAGGTTTAATTAAGACATTAGCATCCATTAGTAAGCACAAAGCATGCTTGCATTTCTGAGGAGCAAAGATAGACAACAAAGGGTCAAGCTTACTGAAACAAGAGTAGCAATCCTTTAAAATTCAGAGGCCTGGAGTTTCTTCCACTTGGCCTTTCTGTGAAGAGGTGACACAGGACATCTTCAACATGTGATGAGAAAGTCATGGTCCCTCTCACATTCCTTTGTTCATAGAAAATACTTCAGTGTCTGCATTCAGCAGCCAGATGTGAAAATGATGTGTATTAGGATGTTCAGGACTGTGAAAATGCAAAGATTTTTCTATCTTTAAGATTGTAGAATTGCATACATAATCAGAACAGGTTTTTAAAATCATCTTAGGTTGAGAGAAAATATGAATAGCCTACGTGATACATATCATAAGAACTGTTCATTTCATTTGCATTTGTTTCTGGGAGCTGTACTTATTGCAGCTTATAAAATCAATTCCGTTTAGCTTCTGTTTCTCTGTGCAATAAAGTAATAAAGAAAATATGAGACCAAAATAGGGTTGTGAAAATGTTTTGTCACAAATCAAAACACCAGTATGTAAACCCAAATATGAGCAAAAGTAAAAAGCCTCCCTCCTCCCCAAAAGCCAAAATTGTAAGAAACCTTTCTATTTTGCTTTATAATGACTTTAAGAAAAATGGAATATATAAATGCCAGTTGTTTGAAAGACCACCCAGGCCTACCTGAGCTAAATGTCTCATACATTATCAGTTTGAATTTGCTCCACCAAAATGCATTGCATAAAAGATAATTTATTTTCCCTATTGTTACCATTAAAAACATTGACTCAAGATCCAAAATATACTATTCTGATAAAATTCTTAATTGAGCAAGTCATTTCTGCTTCTTGTCATTTAAAGCTTTACTTCTGATTCATTATTAATCACAGTTCATGTCTTCCATCACTATAAACTGCTCATAATGACTTATTTGCAGCTCTTAAGTTTCCTTTAATCTCTCCACAGTGTATTGCAGAACTCAACTCATTTGTTGGCATTATTAAACAATTGATTAATGCCCAGGTTTAAAATTGGTAGTCTTGTTGTTATAAAGAACTGAAAAACCAAGATTTACTGTGCTTGCTAAAAAAACAGTGAGCATGGATATTTTCAAAATACTTCTTTTTGAAGACTCGGGCTCTGATACCACCACATATGTGAATGTTCTATTGAAGTCATTTCTGGTAACTTGAGCTTCCATTGCTATTCTTAGTTGCAGGGCCAGAAGTCCTGGTATTAGACCCAAAAGCTTCTCTAGAAGCTGGCCCTTCTTTTATTCGAGTCAGTTTAGCTAACAGGAATGCAATGTCTTCTGGGGAATATATTCCAACAAAGTAAACTGGTGTTTTTCAGCAAATAGAAAATCCATGAAAATAAGCATTTATTCACTGGCTTGATATCCCAGAAAGAGACAATAGCCCTAAGGGAAGCCAGAAATCTTCTTAATATAAATGGATAATACATACTCCTCTCTCATCTCACAGAAAACATAGCTCACAAACTTGTGTCCTCAAGGAAAATAGGGAGAAGTGCTGAGGTTGTGTTTCATACACATTCCAAAGTGCCTAGATTAGTCATTACAATTTCTAGCAGTTCAAGAAAACTGTCCTCTCCCTGCTCCATGGTGCCTTACTGCCCATGGATTGAGATTCCTTAGTAAAGCACTAAGACACAGAATCTAACCCCAGCTTATTCTTCCAGTCTTCTCTCTCCAAGACCAGCTAAAAGAACCCTTCCATTCACCTAGCCAACCTTTCCTCTGAATGGTGGTGCATTCTTCAGCCTCTCTCTTCTACTCTGGACTGGGCTTTTTCATTGGTTCATGAGCTTTCTTTTTCAAGGCTACAATCTAGTGCTATCTTAGGGTGAAATCATCCCATTTGTTTGTGGGATGGTCCCCACAGTTGGTCCCAACTATGATCTGAAGAGCCTGAGGATGGGAGTGGGAGAGGAGAGAGGAAGTGCATGGGATTGTTAAAACTGACGCACAAATCTTCCTACGCACCAAACATGTCAGGAACTTGAATAAAACCAAAAGTATAACTATTGTCACATGGGCCTGGTGTGAAAGTTTTTTAACATTAAAAAAAACATAACCCCCAAATATTGGGATATACTGTAGTGTATTCCACAAAATGCAGCTAGAAACATCTTTCTCAAGCAGTTCATAACCATTCTTTTCCTGCTGAGTACTCTTATTTTATGAACCATTTATTTAACTTTCTCTGTGATGAAGTTGTTAGGTGCTGTCGAGTCATGTCCAACTCATAGTGATCCTCATAGGGTTTTCAATGGCTAATTGTTTCCAGATTCCCTCGGGAATGAATTGCCATGTCCTTCTCCCATTTTTGTGGTGCTGGGAATCAAACCTGGGACCTCAGAGACTGCAGAGCAGTGCTCTACCAACTGAGCTAAATCCCAGTCCTTCTGATGAAGAGATGTGTGATATCCTTCAACTAGCTCGAAATACCTTGAGTTCAGAAGTCATGCCTTCATTTCATGTTTACCAAACCCCATAAATAGTTGTTCAAACCTTTTTTGCTTCTGAAGCCTTTCCCTGGTCAACTTCATTCATTCAACCAACAACGTTGCTTCCAAACACATCAAGAACATGAAAGTAATTAGGCATGTTCTCTTAAAACTCGCTTCTTCTCTAGGTTTACCCAAATAACACGAAGACTCATATGTTCAGAGAAATATGCATCCCTTTTTCTCTCCAAAGGTATTGTGTTTGTGCTCTGTGTCCATATCCAGCCTCGCTCCCCAAGTGCCATCAGTTCTCTTTCTTTCAGCCTCAAGGCCCCTAAAGTATAACTCCCAACTCCCAGCTTCTGAGGTCACTGTGCCCAGCAATACCAGCACACCTGTGGTTCTCCAGGCATTGCTCACAGTATTCCATTCATGCAGATACATGGGCCTCCAGTGCCTTCATAGCCCTCCTTCTCTGTGAACATCCCCTGTCTCCTTCAAAATCTAACCTAAAATGTCCTCACTTCCTTGCAAATGTCCTTGTCCTCTTAGAAATAACTACTTCCTCTTCTGTGTTTCCGTGGCACGTTGTCTCTTCATGTAGTATTAATTGCAGCATGGCAGGGTAGTTTCTCATGTAATACATGCTTCATCAGATTGAGAACTCATTGTGTGCAGGGATTATGGTTAGGAATCATTGTATCACCCATGACTGTTTCACGTGGTTGATATTTTAACAAATGTTGGTGCCATAATTCTGCTATTTTCCTTCTCACCAGCTAGGACAAAATAAAAGTAAAAACTTGTGTCATATCATGTCATTTCTGTTCTCTAATAGAAACTTTTCTTTTGATGATGTATCTCCCTGTGGATTCTTTTAGACACAGAGGAAAATATGCTCTTAAAGCTGTTTTAGCTTTTCCTGTTTTGTCCCTAGCTAGTTGCAATTATCTGCCCTCCTGCGCTCACAGAGATTATTCAGTAGCTGCCTATGGCTGCCCTACTCTAAGTCTTCATCGTACTCTACCCTACCCAGTGTCTAGAAGGAAAAACAAATAATAGCTCTGACCAATCTCCTCACTGTCACATTAAATAATAAAACAAGGGAAGAACATTTATTGAGGCCACACCAGACATACGCACGTACACATGGTACACATGCACGTGAAAGATGATCTCATTGTTAATATCAATTTATAAACATACATCTTAGTCCGGTTTGTGTTGCTGTAATACCTGAGGCCAGGTCACTTATGAAGAGTAGAGATTTATTTAGCACACAGTTTGGGAGATTTAACAAGGTGCCAGAGCACAGCACTGGCTCCTGAGGAGCATGCCATGGTGACACAGAGCAGGCTTGTCAAAGAGAGCTCATCTTTTATAAGAAATCACTCTCACAGATAGCCCATTAGTCCATGAATAGATTGATCTATTCATGAGGGCAGAGCTCTCCCAAAGGTCCCACTTCCAAATACTTGTAACATGAATTTGGGCATGTAGTTACCAGCACATGAATTTGAGGGACACATTTAAACCATTGCAACACGTAATGCATTAAATGCTTTCAATAGATCTATGAACTTGGTATTATTATTATCATCACCATCGCACAGATAAAGTTAAAGCTGAGAAAAGTGAATACCTTCCCCTATATCCAGACTCTAAGTAGTATAGCTAGGATTTAAATTTGGATCTGCCTCACATCAAAGCTAGTGCAGCTTCTATTACTCATACTGTTTCAGAATTAGGGAGAATTAACGGTAGTGATTGCCTATTTTATAGGGAGAACTTGTGGCAGATTATTCATAACTATACTGTGTATATGTCATAAAACTATGAATTATTCAGTTTACCTTTGCATCCTTCCATCTGAGAGAGAGGACCATGATTCAAATGAGAAAACTCAAGGCCAGAGAAGAGCACACACATCTGGAAAGTCAGAATGATTGAGTTCCAGAGCATATCCCCACCGTAGGCCTTAACGTGTAGTGTAGGTCTGGCTGTCCGTGATTCTTGGGAAAGGCAGCCATCAACTGGCTTGCTTGTGGGAGCAAACAGCTGACTAAATTGGAAGGGACACCAAATTCATGTGACAGTGCCCATTGTAAAAAGGGGTTGGGAAAGGCAGTGAAAGCACATTTTACAAATATTAGAAGACCTTGTTCTAAAAACATCACTGGCCAAGAGCCAGGTTTGAATTTTGCGTCCCCATTTTCCCAACTTTTCACACTGTTTGTTTATTTATATAGACCGTCCCAGCTTTTAAGCCAGTGCAGCCCTACAAATTATGCGTGAGTGGAATTATGAAAAGAACAAATTGTTTTATTCTGCATATACTTTCTTCATTTAGTAGCTGTATGTTTACTGGGTACCTATGATACATCAGATACTCCATATAGTTTTGGTGGAGAACCAGAAGTGATCATTCTCAACATCACAAAATTCCAGAATATGCTTTTATTTTCAAAAATTGGTGAGCAAGCATAGTAGGCAGCATTAAGTAACGTGTGAGCATATTTAAGGCACTGAAGCCCTTCAGGAAAATGCAGCACCAGAACAGGTTTTGGTGCTATAAATATGGCTACTGCATATTTCACCTCTCAACAAAGTGTAGCCAGAATGTCGAAGTACCTTCTTTAGAGTTGTAAAAGAAGATAATTACTATTAAGTATATATTTTGTAAGGAGAGTTTGTAAGATGGTAAAAAGAGACAAAAAAAAAAAAAAGCCCCACCTCTGTTTATTTGGATTAAAATTCTCAGTGGGAAACAGAAGTTTGTATGATTTCCACTTTAGTTGACACTGAGGAAATTAAACCATCCTTCCCCTAATTCTGTTTCCAAATGGAAAACATACCCCATCTTGGAAGCTATCATCTTTGCAATGTTAGCCTGCTATCAGAAATACATTCCTGGACTCTAAAAGGTGTGTGAGAAATATGTAAGAAATGTCATTTCAAAAAGCAATTTAGCATTATATTCTCAACAGTTAAGTTCTCTAGGTGCAAGTGTTAAAATCTAACAGATGCAGTTACTTGCATAACCTTTCTGAACCTGTTTCCTCATTTGCAAAACAGGGGATGGTATTTGTGTTCAGATTGGAAGGGTACAATGTGATGCATTGTGCATAAAGCCTTGTCCATAAACTAATCTTATGTGACCTTTCAGCCATATCACTAAAGATCATCTACTCATTTTAGGTCTCAATGATTGTTTTCCATGGTAGAAACAGAGGGGAACAAGTGCAGTTCCAGAACATCCTATGCCCTCAGATATGTAAATTGTTTCATATAGTACCATCTCCTGGAGTAGTTTCTATTCCCACCCCTGGAACGTTCCTGGTTCCCCTAGCAGTCACACCACCCACTGAATGGTTCAAACACTTTCCTAGTCTACTTTGAGCAACTGTGAATCCTTCTGTCTGCACAATTATTTTTATGTTCCATGCATATTTAACTGGGAGAACAAGGCTCCTACTCCAAGGTTGAGGAGTAGCGACGCGTGTGTTCTTCCCTGGGCTGTGTGGGGGCCAGTTGGCTCACTTGGTTGGCATGTCTTGCTGATGAGCTGGTGGGATGGCCTCCGTCCACATGTGCACCAACCTACTACTCCATTCTTGGCCCACACGATAACAACCTGATCCCCCAAGTGCGAGTGGCCCTTCTGCTTTCTTCTCACTTGTCTCATCAGCTCAGGGTTAGCACCATTTGTTCAATCACCCAGCTGGGTCCTGCAGCCGACTAGCTGGCGGGCCACGCTGCATGCTGGGCTGAATTGAGTAGACATGCTCCCTGCCCTCGCAGGGTCGATACTCTAGTTTGTGAGGGAGGCACAGGCGAGCAAACACACCGCTGTGTGATTGTAAATTCTAAAACGCACCGTGGAAGAAGTGGACAGGATGCAGAAACAAAGGGTAGCAGGAGGCATCTACTTAAAGAGGGAAGCCCCCCAAGAGCTCTCCCAGGGAATGGCACCTAAGTGGAAGCCTGGGTGAGGAGAAGGAGCCAGCCATTGGAAGAGCAAAGAGAAGACTAAACAAAGTCAGGGTTCTCAGTTACTCACAGTTAGCCCCGCCTGCCGGGTGCTGCACAAGAAGATGGTACAGACTGCTCAGCATGTTTGCGTGGTGATAGGGATGAGGCAACTCCCTGGGCCCTCGGGGTGTTCACAGCTCTGCCCAGACGGAAGAGACAGTACAGACCATTCTTGTCCCCCATGCAGTGGCCACTCCTCCAAGCCCCAGGGGGACTCTGTGCAGACACAAGTGGCAGGAATTGAGGTTTATTTTTAAAAATGGAATAAAAGCAGTAAAGTTGTAAACTCTCTGACTTTGGAAGGCAAAGCTATTCTTTACCCAGACGTGTAATCCAGGTTTTTGTGTTTTGGGAACATTGACCCATGAAGTTAGAAAAAAGCAAGCACTCGAAAGCATGGTTGGCAGATGCCTCTGCCTGTCAAGGGTTATAACACCACCTCCAGCTCCTACCATATTTGCATTTTTCTAGAACTCTTTATCCAGGGTCTGAACATATTTCCTTCTCATTTTGTGTATCACCTTGTTTTATGCTTTATCTTTTTCAAAAGATTTTCACATTTTTTTTTTGTTCTTCATAATAACTCTACCAGTGAAGAAGACAAGTTTGGATATTAATGAAGGAGCAAGTTAGCAGAAATTATGCTTTGGTTCCTTTGTAGAATATCCGCCCCAAGCTTTCTGAATATGGAATATGTCATATTCCATACTTTCATTTTGGTGGGGGAAGCACTATGATGGAATTTAAAAAGTGCAGGTTTTGTGGCAGGAAGGTGTGGGTTTTTTTGTTTTGGGGGGTTTGGAGGTTTGTGGGGGGGTATTGTTTTGTGGTGCTGTGGATTGAATGCAAGCAAGCACTCTACCACTGAGCCCAAGGCATGTGTTTTTAATCTGGACTCAGCCACCTAGTGAATATGTCTCCTTGAGCCCCAATTTTCCTTCCAGTAAATAGGGATAAAAATACTAAACTCACAAAGAGTTAACAAGAAAAATACTAGGTCCAGGGCCTGGAGTGTGACGGTGCAGCACCTGCATGAGGATCCTCTGCCTACCTTTGGCCACTTTTTCTCAACAGGCTGTGAGGCTCAACCTAGAAGATGCACATAGAGTACTACTCACAATGCCTCATCTTCCCTGCCAATCTGTCCTTCCTCCTTTCTCCTTGGTTGCAGTATTTGGCAACAACATCCTCCTGAGCCCAATTTTCCAGAGTCTTCCTTAAACACAACTCCCCCTCCTTTCCCTCCTACATCCCATACTCACCAACCCGGCTATTTCTGCTTCCTGGAAAGTTCTCAGATCTGCTCCCTCCTCCCATTGTCACTCATTTATTCATTCAGCTATTTATTGAGCACCTACTACACAGAGCCACTATGTTGGACACCAGGAAGACAGCAGTGAAGGAAACCTGCTCCTGACCCTCATCCTCACATGGATATTTTTTCCATGTACTGGCCCATGGACCTTGTCTTCTCACTCCATCCATTTTCAATAATGATGTCAGGTTTATTGTTAAAACACAACTCAGAGCTCATTCTTTCCCTTCCTTAGAACTTTCATTGGTTTCACATCAACAAACTGTGCCTGTGTTTACTGAGCATGTGCTATGTTCCTGGCATGGTTCCAAACACTTTTTACACATTTTGACTAATTAAGATAAAGACTAAATTCCTTTAGAGGACCCTTAATTCTTTTCACAGCCGCCTGTCCTACCTCTCACACACATAATTCTCTCTCACCAAAATAAATGGGTAACAGATAAACTTTTGAAACAGCAACAAACACATGACATTCTTATGCTCTTGCATATTTCTGAGCCTTTACACACAGTATCCCTGCCTATAAGTTCTTCCTGTTCCTTCTCCACCTGGAGAACTCCTACTCATCCCTGAAGTCTGTCTCCTACTCCATGAGTCCATCTGCAGCTCTCCCACGTAGAGGGCATCTCTTCCTACCTGGTACTTTCACACACACTGAACCTGCTCCCTTTGAACATCTGTCACCCATCTTCCCCCAAGACCAGGAGCTCCCTAAGGCAACAATTATGTCCCGTTCATTTCTGCATGCCCCTAAATATCCTAACATTGGCCAATCTAGTCATCCCTCCAGGTGGATTTGTTGAATGAATGAATGAATGAATGAACATGTACTACATTATTTGTATTCCTCACCAAAGTGTGACTCTGATAGTAGAAGCTGCCAGTGGAGACTTGGAACTGTAGGATGGTAACAGTTCTGTCAAGGACACAGTGGCAACTTTTGCACAACGTGCTATGGTTCTTTAATAAGCTCTCTTTAGTGTTTTGCACTTTAAGGAACAAAGGCAGTAGAACCTTGTTCCTGGTCAAGTTAGGTGTTGGCTGGCCTGGGTGTTGTGAAGCTGGGGTGTTAGCAGACTCTGCAAAGGCAGTGGAAAGAATCTTTCTTCCCTTCTCACTAAATATTGCACTTCTGGTCTCCATCATCTACACTATGTGGAAAATAACTTAAAAGTCTCCAAAGAAAGCCTTCTGCCCAGATTTTAAACCAAGATCAAACTGAACACATGGGAAATCTGCTAAAGGAAGACCAAACACTTATAATTTCTGATACTTGAAATCCAAATTATCCATCTTCTAAAGGTCTGCAAGCCTGCAGCCGTAACACTATGGCATCCAATCTCATCAGATCTCAGAAGCTAAGCAGGGTCGGGCCTGATTAGTACTTGGATAGGAGACCACCTAGGAACACCAGATCCTGTAGGCTTGGGAGAAGGACCTGGCAACCCACTCCCAAAAATCAGTCTGCCATTGAAAACCCTATGAATAGCAGAGAAGCACTGACAATAGTGTTTCACGTGTTGTACATATGGTCGCTATGAGTCAGATACCAACTCAACGGCATCTAACAACAACAAAGGTCTGCAGTTGGGGAAAATATAATAGTAGATCAAGAAGTATGGTGACAAGAAGTTCTTCTACTTCCTGAGATGTAATTCAATTAATATCTAAGGAACAAAACATATTTGATGCTGAGCCTGTGAAAGTTGGATTTTTTTACTTATTTTTTTTTCTTAAGTGAAAATAATAAGCATATCATGGCAATGTCTATTTGTCTGTCTGTCTCATTTGGAAGTGAAGTAAATTTTCTGCAGGCATGATGATTTAATCATCAAGTAAGCCGAGCCAATCAGACAAAGCCCATTTGTTCTGTTGTCTTAACGATCAATTTAGCTCCTCCAGCTTCCTAATAAATTGCTTGGCAGTCAGTCCAAATTAACCAGAGATATACATCTCTTTGACCTTGTGTATAGGCAAGATATTAATCTTGGGACCATTCTAAGGAATAAGTTCTAATTCGAAGTTGAAACACTCTTGATTTTAAGCCCTTTTATATTGAAATGAATAAAAAGGTGATTTAAGAAAAAAACACAACTGTGTCCTTGTAAATGAAAGACTGGGCATGGAGGTCAATGGTAGAGTGCTTGCCTAGCATGTGCAAGCCCCAGGTTTGATCCCAAGCACCACAAAAATCCCGTAAATGAGTGTTATGTTACTATTCTAAAGTTTAGATGGTCTTTTTCACCTTTGTGACAGGGATTTTCCAAATATCCATGTAAATTATTATAAAATCAAAAAAAAGGTATTTGAAAAGTTGCATTTTATTAAATTCCTAACTAGATGCAGAATTTTTTAATGTCAAATTTACGATTTAAATTATTCAGTTTTTGGTTTGCCCAAATGTATTCTTTTTTTAGGAAACAAAAACCAGGCCATATTATGTAAGATTCAAATGCTTCATAAAACTACCATGTTAATAATACTTGTTTCTTAAATGTCATGTTTGGAAAGGTAGCATTGTCCCCTACCCAATACCTCCTTAATTAGCATTTCTCATATAATACATTTTACTAGACATTCCAGCTAAAGTCCCTGGTAGGATTTCTGCCTCTATTCATGGTTTTCCCACAGGGAGTCTTTAACATATTCTGTCATGTTCATGAGATATAAGTATCATTTCTTAATGAACTCTGATGAGAGAGGAGACTAGATATAAATAAAAACAAAAATGCTGGGGACAGGTAGCCATTTTCAACTCAAAAGATTAAAATGTGAGATTTCAGCATTTGAGGCATTGGCCCAAAATAATGTTAGCAAATTCTTTAAAGAATTGAGATTAGGATACTTCTATGGCAAAGTATATTGGCAAAATATATTGGGAGTGAAGTTTGTCATTTAAATTCTTCATCACAAATCAAAAATCTCTTGAATTTCATGAAACTGAACCAGAGATTTCAAGGAGCTTTAAGCATGGGGAGAAAAATTTGTACATATGATACTAACACTGTGGCATTTTCATCATGGATGTTGAGTGCCCACTATATGAATGACATTATATTAATTAATTAGTGACTTGCTCCACACTGTCATCATTCTAGGGCAATGCCAGAATAAATTACTGATTTTTCATCATATATTGTTATTCTATCCACCTTAATTTGACAATTATCTTGAAATGAAAAATGAATTATTCCTCACTGTGTGAAAGACATATGTAGGTAATGAGTTAGTCACGGTTGGAGATTAAACCTTGTTTTCTATCAAACACTAAATCACTCTTGCATTTTTTTCATTGGAAACTTTGTATGATGAATTGTATTGGCAAGTGGGGAGATTACTTTTCCATTTGATAGTTTAGCACCTACTTTTTAGAAATGGTTGCTTTCCTTTTCCTTTTCCATTTTGAGCTCATAATTTTGATCAACAAGCTTGCAACCTGATACAAAATAAACATGTACTAAAATAGAAACTTTATATGATCCAGCAATCCTACTTAGTATTTATGCAAAGCAGTTTAAATCAGGATCTCAAAGAGATACCTATACTCCCATGATCACTGCAGCATTATTCACAATGGTCAAGGTATGAAAACACCCTGTATGTCCATCTATGGATAAACGGATAAAGAACATGTGGTATACACATACAGTGGAATATTATTTAGCTGTACAACAAAAGGGAATCCTGTCATTTACAGTATGGATGGACCCGGAGGGCATTGTTGTTGTTACTAGATGCCATTGAGTTGGTGTCTGGCTCATTGCAACTCTACATAAAACAGGCGAAACACTATTGCCTGTGCTTCTCTGATATTCATAGGGTTTTCAATAGCTGATTGTTTTTTGGGAGTGGGTTGCCAGGTCCTTCTCCCAAGTCTACAGCACCTGGTGTTCCCAGGTGGTCTCCCATCCAAGTACTAACCAGGCCTGACTCTACTTAGCTTCTGATTTGATGGGATTGGATGCCACAGTGGTACAGCTGCAGGCTGGAGGACATTAAGTTTAATGAAATAAACCAGGCACAAACAACTGCTGTGTAATCTCACTTACACGTGGACTCTAAAATGGTCAAACTCATAAGAGCAGAAGGTAAATGGTTGCCAGGGACTGAGCGAGAGAAATGTGAATGTGATGGTCAAAGGGTATAAAGTTTCCGTTATGCAAAATAAGTTTCGGAGATGCAGTGTAGAGCCAAAAGCTACCAATACCATTTTATACACTTAAAATTGGCTAAGAGGATGGATCTTATATTAGGAATTCATAACACACACACACAAGTAAAGGAGATAGGAAGAAACTTTGGGAGATAATAAATTTATGGCTTTGATGGTGGTGGTGATCTCATGAATATTTATTTATCCATATACTCAGAGAGTTGTGCATATTACACATGTGCAGCTTTTTACATGCCAATCATATTGCAATAAGGTAGTTTAAAAATCAATTACATCATTTTTTCATACAATATTCTAAGTAGATTTTTTTTCATGAAACATGACTAGTTTGATACAGTCATTCAAAAGTTCTGTTATTGTTATTTGTTTTAAGGTTTCTTTGTTTTGGTTTAGTTTGGTTTGGTTTTGAGACACCTCTTACTCTGCCGCGGGGCTGGGATTTAGCTCAGTTGGTAGAGCACCGCTCTGCAGTCTCTGGGGTCCCGAGCTCGATTCCCAGCACCGCAAAAATGGAAGAAAGACGTGGCAACCCACTCACAAGGCAATCCCGAAACAATCTGCCATTGAAAACCCTATGAGGTCGCTATGAGTCGGACATGACTCAACGGCACCTAACAACAACAACAACTTACTCTGCTGCATGCTAGGAGGACAGTTAGAATCAGGCTTGTTTCTACCTTCAGGACTTTAGCCTAGATAAGGAAACGTGAAACATCCAGCGGTAGCACCTATGGCAGGTGGCAGGGAGTGGATGGCAAAGCGTGTTGGTGGCAGATTCACTTTTCACAAAAGCAGTATTTGAACTTGGTCCTGAAATACTACATGAGTAGGGGTTTGCCAGACAGAGGAGATGCGAGGGACCTTCCAGAAAGAAGGGCCAGCTCATGTGAAAATTCACTGGAGGGTGCACATGGAGGCTTAAGAACATGAAAGCAGTCACCCCATTCATTGACGATCAAGTGCTTTGACCCCTAAAACACCCTCTGCCCCTGACTCATCACTTTTCTCCATGGCTATATAAGACAGTTGGCAGCAGAGGTTCTCAGCTGCACAGGTCGACCTGGTCACTCACCACGGCCACCTCTGCCCTCATCAGGATGATATGACCAGGACTGTCATCAGTTAATGCCTCATCTTTTTAATGACTGTATTCTCCAGCTTTATGAATCATAGTTGGCCTAGGAAGAGAAAGAGAGAGAGAAAATTAATAGGGGTTCACAACTCCCTCCCAAGGGATTGTTTTTTATAGTAAAACCTCCATAAACTGGAGCTTATACAGAGCTAAAGTCTGACCTTGCCTTTAGTGCAAAAGACAAGAACCAGCTGCTCCTAAGGATTTATTTATTAAAATGAGCACAGTCTTCCAGGACACTGCTGGGGGCTCTGCACATTCCTCAGCCACCTTCTGCAGCAGCACTGTGGCCCAGTGACAAATGGTCTTCCCAGAGCATGACTCAGATGCAGTGCAGTGCTCCAAATACCCGAGAAAGAAGAAGCATCCATACACTGCACCCAGGCATGAGAAGAAATAATATGCACGTATTTTCAGGAAGAATTCCAAGAAGGACTGCAACAATAAGCGGTATCATTGTTAACCACAAGATGAACGAATTAAATAATTGAATTAAGCAACAATTTCATGCATTCCATATGCCTAACATTACACTAAGATTACTTAACACCTCTTTATCTGAAAGTAATTGAGGCTTTATCATGTAAATATGCAACACTGAACCACTAATGTAGCCCTTGAAAATTACCTTAATTTAAAAAAGTTTTCATTATCTGGGTCTCATTTACTGACTGACAAACATTTCAGATTGCCCTTAAACCTCCTAGTACATATTCCCAGCCAGGGCTTCCTGCTCTGGCACTGAGGATTTTGGAATAGTGAGTAGGATGATCTACATAATCATTTCTGTGGTAGTAATATTCATGGATGAACTTGAAAAGACTCAGAATAGACTGCAAGGTCCATATTATAATACCTAAAGTGCCAGTCATTTAGATAAGCACCTGGTTTACATCTAAATGTGTCTGTGGGGGAAAACCCAAACTTTTGAGCAGATTACAGGAGCCAGGCACTGTGCTAGTTACTTCCATTAAAAACTCCCCTTTGAAGCCTCTCAGCAACACTGGGAGAGTCTTCAGCGTGATATGATAAATATGATGTTTGTTATTAGGTGCCATTGAGTCAGGTGCTACTCATGGCGGCCCTATATACAATAGACAAAACACTCCCTGACACTGTGCCATGCCTGGCACTATGTCAGTGCTTCTCTGCCATCCATAGGGTTTTCAGTGACTGATTATTTTGGGGAATGGACTGTAGGGTCCTTCTCCCTAGCCTACAGCACTTGGTGTTCCCAGGTGGTCTCCCGTTCAAGGACCCACCACACCCTCCCCTGTTTAACTTCTAAGATCTGAGGAGATTGGTTGCCAGGGTGGTATGGCTGTAGGCATGATGAATATAGGGAACATTAAATTTGGAAGTAAGAACCAGATTCATGTCCTTTGTTACCATTCTGGCAAGTTTCTTAAGTTCCTAAGCATCAATTTAATTCTTTTTTTTTATGTTGACTATGCAGATCTATTAATCAAGATGTCTTTACTTGTGAAACAATTTAGTATCTTATAACCTCAAAACACATACTTACTTAATTACATTTTTTTCTTCTTTGTTATTGGAAATTTGTACAACTTAATGTACAACTTAATGTGTTTTACTCTGACATGTATTTCATTGTGATATTTCCATATATGAGTTTTATTGCACGTTGCACACATAACACTTCCCCCTTACCCTCTTGGGCCCCCCCCCCCCCCCCCCCCCCCCCCCCACTAATGGACTCCTTTCTACTTGCATGTCTTTTTGTGGGAGTATTTTTCTATACCTGTGCATCCCAATTATGATTTAATTCCAAACTTCTTTCTACAGTGATCTTTATCAGCAGTATTACATGAATACTCTAGTCCATTTGCATTATTGCTCCCTTTGGTATTGTTGGTATTATTATAATTATTTCCTGAACTATTAAAGTTGGGCTGTTTACTTTGAGGTCAACCTCTCTCTCATTTTTGGCTCCTCATTGGCCCTCCTCCCCTTCCTGTCTTCTCCCATCATCGCTTCTTTTTGCTAGATCCCTGCCTCCTTCTTTCTGCTTGTTAAATTGTCCCATCTTCGCTAAGTTTACATGAGCTTTTTATTATGTTCCAATTTATATTTTTTCCAAGATTTGTTCCAAGGATTTTTTACTTCTTTTAAGTTTGATTCAGCTCCCACATATGAGTGAGAACATGTGGTATTTCTCTTTTTGGGCTTGTGTTCATTCACTTAAGATAATTTTCTCTGATTCCATCTATTTTGCTACAAATGACATTATTTCATTTTTTTGATTGCTGACTAGTATTCCATTGTGTGTATGTACCATAACATTTTTATCCATTCTTCTGTTGATGGGTACTTTGGTTGATTCCATATTCTTGCTGTTGTGAAAAGTGCTGCATTGAAAATGGAGATGGAGGTGTCTTTCTGGTATGATGCCTCATCTCCCTTGGGATATATTCCCAATAGTGGTATAGCTGGGTCATATGGTAGATCTATTTTTAGTTTTCTGAGGTACCTCCATATTAATTTCCAAAGTGGTTGTACCAATTTACAACTCCACCAGCAATGTAAGCGGGTTCCCTTTTCTCTACAGCCTCATCAGCATTTGTTGTTATTTGTTTTATAGAGCTGAGCCATTCTTACTCAGCATTGTTTTGATTTGCATTTCCCTAATGGCTAGGGATATTGGGTATTTTTTCATGTGTTTCATGGCTTTATGAGCCTCTTCACTTGAGAACTGTCTGTTCAGTTCCTTTGCCCATTTATGTATTGAGTTATTTATTTTCTTAGGTATTGATTTCTTGAGTTCTTTATAAATTCTGAAAATTAGTCTTCTGTCCAATGTATAGTATGCAAACTTTTTTCCCATTCAGTGAGGGTTTCCTTGACTCTGTTGATTGCTTTCTTTGCTGTATAGAAGCTTTTTAATTTCGTGTAATCCCATATATCTATTCTTATTGTGATTTCTTGAGCAGTTGAAGTCCTATTAAGGAAATGCTCTCCTATGCCTATATGTTGGAGTGTATTGCCTATCATTTCTATTAATTTTCAAGTTTCTGGTTTTACGTTGAGGTCTTTTATCCATTTCGAGTTAACTCATGTACATATTGAGAGATGAGGGTCAGTTTTCATTTTTCTGCAAGTGGATATCCATGTTTCCCAGCACCATTTATAAAAAAGGCTATCCTTTCTCCAATTTACCTGCTTTGCTCATTTGTATAAAATCAGGTGACTATAGATGTGCTGATGTATCTCTGGGTCATCTATTCTGTTCCACTGGTCTTCAGGCCTATTTTTGTGCTGGTACCAAGCTGTTTTTGCTACTAGAGCCCTATAGTATAGTTTATAGTTAGAGATTGTGATCCCACCTGCTCTAGTTTTGCAGCTTAAGAGTGTTTGGGCTATACATGGTCTTTTGTGTTTTCATATGAATTTTTGGATCATTTTTTCTATTTCTGTAAAGTCTGTCATTGGAATTTTAATGGGGATTGCATTAAATCTATACATTGCTTTTGGTAGGATAACCATTTTTAGTATATTCTCCCAATCCATAGGCAGAGAAGGTCCTTCCATTTTTTAGTATCCGCTGCAATTTCTTTCTTTAATGTTTTAAAATTTTCCTTGTAGACATCTGTAGGGTCTTTGACTAGATTGATCCCAAGGTATTTAATTTTCCGGTGGGCTATCGTGAAAGGGATTGTAGCTGTAATTTCCTTCTCTTCCTGCTTACAGTTGTTGTAAAGGAAGGCTATTGATTTTTGTGTGTTAATTTTGTGTCCTGCCACTTTGCTAAAGGAGATAATTAGGTCTAAAAGTTTTCTAGAGGAGGTTTTGGGGTCCTTTAGGTAAAGTATGTCATCTGCAAATAAGGATAATTTGACCTCTTCGTTGCCTATCTGTATCCCTTTGATTTCTTTCTCTAGTCTGATTGCACTTGTGAGGACTTCAATCACAATGTTAAATAAAATAGGAGAGAATGGACATCCTTGTCTTGTTCCAGATCTTAGAGGAATTGGTTTCAATTTTTCACCATTTAATATAATGTTGTCTATAGGTCTATCATAGATAGCCTTTATGATATTAAGGTATTTTCCTGTTATGCCTATCTTCTCCAGGGTTTTTATCATGAAAAGGTGTTGCACTTTGTCAAAGGCCTTTTCAGCATCAATTGAGATGATCATGTGATTTTTGTTTGCAAGCCTCTTGATATGCTGAATTACATTAATCGGTTTTACTGTTGAACCAGCCTTGCATGTGTGGAATAAATCCCATCTGATCATGGTGAACAATCTTTTAAATATGTTGCTGAATTTGGTTTGCCAGGATTTTGTTAAGAATTTTTGCATCTATGTTCATAAGGGAAATGAGTCTATAATTATCTTAGATATATCCTTTCCTGGTTTAGGTATCAGGGTGATAGTAGCTTTGTAGAATGAATTTGGGAGTTTTCCCTCCTTTTCTACTTTTTGAAATAATTTGAGGAATACAGGTATTAATTCTTCTTTGAAAGTTTGTTAGAATTCTGCTATGAACCCATCAGGTCCTAGGCTCTTCTTTGTTAGGAGACTTTTTATTACCTTTTCTATTTTAGCATATATAATGGGTTTCTTTAGGTCACTTATGTCCTCTGGGGTTAGTTTTGATAAATAATATGTATTAATAATCAATTTAACTCTTGGCACAGAATCAGGGAGTATTTTCATTCTGTTGTACAAAGGATCTCTATGAGTCCAACCCAACTTGATGGCACATAACAACCATAACAGAGTCAAGGTAACTACCAACATCATCAGGTTGAAATGGTAAACAGGATGATGTTTTGGGAAATTGCTCTATATATGTGAGTCCCCTTCCCATATGACCCTTCCTTTTGTTGTCTTTCCACTAAACCTCTTCCTATGTTCAGCTGAAATACCAGGTAATTCTTTAAAATGCCAACAAAGCTGTATCTTCCCCATCTCCAATTTGTGCAGTTGATTTCCTTTGGAACCTTAATATAAGACTTATATTTGTCCCAGTTCAATTGCGTCTTCCTGGTGCCAGCTTTACCTGTCAGCTTAGTGAGGAAATTTTGGATTTTGCATTGGCCTATTATCATATTAAATATACCTCACAGTTTTATGTAATCAAAAAACCTGATAAGCACTCCTCTGTGTCTGCTTTGATGCCATTAATAAAAGTACAGAATAGAACAGAATCCAGGGGCAGAGCCCTGTGGTACTCAGATCAGTATTCCCACTACAGGTTGTGGCAGAGTCGTCCATCAAGCCTGTTGGGTGTGGATGTACAAATAGCTGTGGATCCACTTAATTTTTCACTAATAGGGCCCCCCATCTTATACATGATGAAAGACTTCATTAAGTGCTTTATTGGAATCAAAGATACCATATATATGACATTTTTCTGGTCTGTCAACCTCATAATAATAACCCTATCAAAAAAAGGAAATTAATATAGTTTGGAAAAAATTATTTTTAATGAGACCACTGAAGTTTGAAAAGAAGAGTAACTGATGGCACAGAGTAGTTGCCAGGGAAAGGACTCCTGGCCACCCCTGAGCTGCTTTTGGTTGGTTGTGGTGGTACATTGATGAGCCCACCAGGTTCCAGAGGTGAGCTCTGTTCTTCTAATTCAGTAACTGGGCTTCATCATTCAAAATACTGAATGAAGTTAAAATTTTTTTGACCGTCATTTTATTTCCAGGCACAGTGTTAAGTGTTTTGTGTGTATCTCACTTTATCCTGATGATAACACTAAGAAATATGTACTAGTTTTTAACAACATTATTTTGAATGAGTTTAGGTGATGCTGAAAGAAGTTAAATAATTGACCAAAAATGATGTATATTTAGTGGCTGAGCCAAAACTCACACCCCAGTCACCCTGAAACCAAGCCTTGCTCTTAATCACTTATGCCCCCCTGAGCAGATTCTGTCCCTCGGGGATATTGACTTCATTTAATTAAGCAGAGAACAATATATGAAGATTTCCAGTCTTTTAATGTATGGAATGGTAGGGACTCACTAACTGCATGTTGCACCTCCATCCCATCTTCAGTGCGTCCTTTCCTAGTGTCTGAGTACAAAAAAAAAAAAAAAAAAAAAGTGATTGCTGCTTCCTGGATGGAAAGCATAGAAAGAAAGGGGATTTTAATGAATGTTCTATTTGGATCAGTAGAAGCCCTGATGGACTAACCCCCACCTTATGGTAGACAGGACCTCTCAAGTGATCAGCAAAAAGCTTGCTTACTTCACATTTGGTCTTTCTCTGCAATGACTGTGCCAAAACTAGACATTCTTATTCTCTTTTATCCACTCTTTCATTGTGACAGTCTTCCCTGCACCCTGGCCTCCCTCTCCCACCCTGGCACATACCTTTTTGTTTAGCTGAGTTTCGGTATCACTGATGAAATTACGGTCACATTTCCATTCTATTCCATTGACTCTTCCCAGGCCAGGAAGTCATTATGTCATTATTTGCTGTGCTGATGTGCTTAATTTGGTGCTTAGGATGCAACTTTATCCCAGTTCTTGATGATCATCTCATTATCATGCCATTACCCCCCACAGAATGAACCCATGTTGGCTCCCAGTTATCACTACACTCTTCCAACACTCACAAACCATTTGTTGTAAGTACTTAGAAAGCATTAGCATTTTTACCAAAGTGTTGTGGCTAGGAAGATTAAGACCCTCAAAAATATACCCACGTATGAGAAGATGGTACTACAATTGTGCATGAATAACAAAGAATATGCTATTCACCCACTAGCCTATAGCTAAACAGCATGAGGCACCTAGAATAAAGCTGCCATATGGGTCACACTTCCCTGAATTATAGCTTTCAGAAATGGCCTTATTTATGCTATACTTTTTGAATACTGAATGCATTCTCCCAGTGTTCTTTTTATTTCAACAGCTTTATTGCAACCTAATTACAGTTCATAAAAAATCACCCATTTTATTTATACAGATTAATAAGTTTTAGCCTGCAGCCATAGCCCTGTGGCATCCAATCCCGTCAGATCTTGGAAGCTAAGCAGGGTCGGGCCTGGTTAGTACCTGGATGGGAGACCGCCTGGGAACACCAGAAGCTGTAGGCTTGGGAGAAGGACGTGGCAACCCCCTCCCAAAAATCAATCTGCCATTGAAAACTCTATGAACATCAGAGAAGCACTGAAAATAGTGTTTCCCCTGTTGTACAGAGGGTCGCTATGAGTTGGATACCAACTCGACGGCATCTAACAATAACAACAAATAAGTTTTAGTAAACTTACACAGATATCCAGACATTGACACAATCCAGCTTTAGAACCACTTCAAAAAGTTCTTTTTGCCCATTGCAGTCAGTCTCTTCCCCCATTTCTATACCAGGCAACTACTGATCTGCTTTCTCTATATATAGTTTTATATTTTCTAGAAACATAACTAGAATCACACAATATGTAATCCTATGTGTCTGGCTTCCCTCACTTAGCTTGTCATTTTTGAGGTCCATCCAGGTTGTAGCTTGTACCCATAGCCCATTCCTTGTGAATACTAAAGAAGTATTTCATTGCATGAATTTACTGTGTTTTACTTATCCATTCACTGGTTGATGGAACATTTGGATTGTTTCCAGTTTTCAGCTGTTATGGATAATGCTCTTGAGATGTTCATGTACAAGGCTTTGTGTGGATGTATGTTTTCATTTCTCTTGGGGAGCTAGTAGGAATGGACTTGCTGGGGTTTTTTAAATTATATAATGTTAGTGGAGTACAGAATAGTAAGGCTTTTGCTATTTTCATTTTGCACCTATTACATCATTTCTGGTTATACTTACATCAACTTACATAATTTATGAAACCCTTTGATTAATATGTGGTAAAAATCATACGCAGTTATGGATTATATTCTCATTTTTTCCCATGTAATCATGGACTTACATCATGTAACTTGAGATTGTCCTCTGCCTCTTTTTAACCCTTTGTATTATTTACCCCTCTTTCTCCCTCCCACAATCTTTGCTGTCCCCTCTAGACCCCACCCCTTCTTTCTACTCTATTTATATTTTCCTTTCTTAGATAAGCCTGATTGTTCTTTTTAAAAATATATCTATGTATTTATAGGGTTTTTTCTTCCTTTTAAGTTAGCTTTAACTCCCAGATATGAGTGAGAATATATGGTATTTCTCTTTTAGGGCCTAGGTTTGTTCACTTAGGACGATATTCTCCAGTTCCATTCATTTTGCTGCAAATGACATTATTTCATTTTTTTTCATTGCTCAGTAATATTCTATTGTGTATATACACCACAACTTTTTTTATCCATTCCTCTGTTAATGGGCACTTGGTTGATTCCATACCCTTGCTATTGTGAAGGGTATGGCATTAAATATGGAAATATAGATGTCCCTGTCATATGATGACTTATCTTCCTTTAGATATATTCCCAGGAGTGGGATTGGTGGGTTGTATGGCAGTTCTTTTCTTAGTTTTCTAAGGTATCTCCATATTGATTTCCAAAGTAGTTGAACTACTTTACAATTCTGCCAGCTGTATAAAAGAGTTCCTTTTTCTCCACATCCTCACCAGCATTTATCATTATTTGTTTTGTTAATCTTGGCCATTCTTATTGGAGTGAGATGGAATCTCAGTGTTGTTTTGATTTGCATTTCCCTAATAGCTAGGAATACGGAGCATTTTCTTCATGACCCTTTGAACGTCTTCCTTTGAGAACTTTTTATTCATTTCCTTTGCCCACTTGTGTATTGGGTTATTTGTTGTCTTGGTATTTTTTTTTTTTTTTTGCATGTTCTTGAAATTAGTCCTCTGTCCAATGTTTAGGATGCAAAGATTCTCTTTTATTCTGTAGACTCTGTTGATTGTTTCCTTTGCTGTACAGATGCTTTTTTATTTCACGTAATCATATTTGTTAATTCTTGGTGCCATTTCCTGGGCAATTGGAGTCTTTTTAAGGAAATATTTTCCTATGCCTTTGTGTTGGAGTGTGTTTCCTATCTTCTGTTCTAATAATTTTAAGACTTCGGGCTTTATGTTGAGCTCTCTTATCCATTTTGAATTGATTCTTGTATAAACTAAGATATATGGGTCTATTTTCAGTTTTCTGCAAATGAATATCCAATTTTCCCAGCATCATTTGTTGAAGAGGCTATCTTTTCTCCATTGAATGTCCTTAACCCATTTGTAATAAATCTGGTGGCTATAGTTCTGTGGGTGTGTCTCTGAATCTTCAATTCTGTTCCGTTGGTCTTCAAGCCTATTTTTGTGCCAGTACCAAGGTGCTTTGCCACTATACTTCTATAGTATAGTCTGAAGTCAGGTATAGTGATCCTACCTGCATTCTTTTTGCAGTTTAAGATGTTTGGGCTGTATGTATTCTTTTGTGCTTCCACATGAAGTTTAGGATTAATTTTTCTATTTCTACAGTCTGTCATTGGGATTTTAATGGGGATTGCATTAAATCTGTAAAGTGCTTTTGGTAATATAGCCATCTTTACAATACTGATTCTCCCAATCCATGAACAAGGGAAATCCTTTCATCTTCTAGTATCCCCTGCAATTTCATACTTGAATGTTTTGGAGTTTTCCTGGTTGAGATCTTCAGGGTCTTCAGTTAGATTGATAACTAAATATTTAATTTTTGGTGGGCTATTGTAAATGGGATTCTTACCTTATTTTCCTTTTCTTAGTGTTCACTATTAGTGTAAAGGAAGGTTACTGGCTTTGGGGTGTTAATTTTATATCCTGCTACTTTGCTGAAGGTATTAACTAGCTCTAAGAGTTTTCTGGAGGAATTTTTTGGGTCCTTTAGGTAAAAGATCATGTCACCCAAGAGTAAGGATAATTTGACCTCTTCTTTGCCTATCTGTATCCCTTTGATTTCTTTCTCTTGCCTGATTGCTCTGGCAAGGACTTTGATCACAATATTGAGTAAGAGAGGAGAGAGTGGACATCCTTGTCTTGCTCCTGATCTTAGAGGGAGTGGTTTCAATTTTTTCCTGTTTAGTATGATATTAGCTGTATCTTGGTCATTGGTGGCCTTTATGATGTTGAGGTATTTCCTTGTTATGCCCATCTTCTCAAGGGCTTTTTTCACAAAAGGATGTTGTACTTTGTCAAAGGCCTTCTCAGCATCAATTGAGATGATCATGTGATTTTTGTCTGCAAGCCTCTTGATATGTTGAATTACATGAATTGATTTTCATATGTTGAACCAGCCTTGCATTGGTGGAATGAAGCCCACTTGATCATGGTGTATGATCTTTTTTATGTGTTGCTGAATTTAGCTTGCAAAAATTTTATTAAGGATTTTTGCATCTATACTCATCAGGGGAATTGGTCTGTAGTTCCCTTTCTTTGAAATGTCCTTGCCTGGTTTTGATATCAGGGTATTCTGGCTTCATAGAATGAGTTTGAAAGTGCCCCTTCCTTTTCTACTTTATGAAATAGTGGGAGGAGAATAGGTATTAATTCTTCTTTGAAGGTTTGATAGTATTCTGCTGTGAACCCATGAGGACCTAGTCTTTTCTTTTTTGGGAGACTCTTTATTACTTTGTCTATTTCAGTGAATAAAATGGGTATGTTTAAATTGCTTATGTCCTCTGGGCTTCATTTTAGTAAATCATACATGTTAATGAACTTTTCCATTTCTTCTGTATTCTCCTTTTGGGGGGAGTACAATTTCTCAAAGTATTCCCTGCTGATCTTCAGGATTTTGTTGGTATCAGTGGTTATGGCCCCATTCTCATCCCCAAATTTTTAAAATTTGGGCCTCTTCTTTCTTTCTTTTGGTGAGAATGGCTGGGAGGTATCTATTTTATTTATTTTTTCAAAGAATCAGCTCTTAGTCTGGTTAATTCTTTGAATTATATCTTTGGATTCTAATTGGGATATTTCTGCCTTGATCCTGATAATTTCCACCTGAGTGCTTCTTTTGAAATTGGCTTATTGTTGGCTTTCTAGTGCCTTAAAGTGTGTCTTTAAATTATTTAATCAGGCCTTCCCTAACTGAT
Source organism: Pedetes capensis (assembly GCA_007922755.1). Taxonomy (NCBI): domain Eukaryota; kingdom Metazoa; phylum Chordata; class Mammalia; order Rodentia; family Pedetidae; genus Pedetes; species Pedetes capensis. The sequence continues at coordinate 10,286 of VMDO01000394.1, read as the reverse complement.
TGATGAAGGTGCTCACAGCTATGAATTTCCCTCTTAGAACTGCCTTAACTGAATCCTATAAATTTTGATAGAATGTATTTTCATTCTTGTTTGATTCCAGAAATTTTTAAATTTCCTCTCTGATTTCTTTGATGACCCTTTGATCATTCAGCAGTGTATTATTCAGTCTTCATGAATTTATCACATTTCCAAAATTTTTCTTGCTTTCAAGTTGTAGTTTTAGTCCATTGTGATCTGATAAGGTACGGGGGATGATTTATATTTTATTGTACTTGTTGAGGCCATTTTTGTGAGCTAAAATTTGGCCTATCTTAGAAAAAAATTACATGTGGTGCTGAGAAGAATATGTATTCCACATCTTATGGATGGAATATTCTATAGACATTTGTAAGGTCCAGTTGGTCTATGGTGCTATTCAAGTCTTTATCTGTTGATTTTTTGCTTTGGTGACCTTTTTCTTGGTGAAAGTGCAGGATTGAAATCTCCCATAATTATTGTGTCCTTTATGCCCCTTTATCTCCAGTAAAGTTTGTTTTATGAAGTAAGGCCAAGTATTTGATGGGTAAATATTAAGTATTGTTATGGATTCCTGGTTGATTGTTCCTTTTACTAATATGTAGTGTCCTTCTTTGTCTCTTCTGATTATTTTGGAATTGGCATCTACATTGTCTGAAATTAGTATTGTAACTTCTGCTTTTTTTTCCCCACATGCTTGATACATGGTTTTTCAGCCTTTAATTTTCAACTTTGTGGTCTTTATGGATGAGGTGATTCTCCTGAATGGCACATATTGAGGATTCATGTTTTTTAATCTAGTTGGCCAGTATATGTCTCTTGATTGGTGAGTTAAGACCATTTACAGTGAGAGTAATTATTAAAAGGTACATCAACTTGGTACTTGTTACTGCTTTTTAGTTCATATTTATTTTTTTCTTAAGGTCCTCTCATCTTTATTATTAGTTCCTTTGATCTTTTATTTGGGGCTGTCTTACTTCCCCCATATGCAGTGTTTCATTGAGGATCATCTGCAGGGCTGGCTTGGTGGCTGAGAATCCTTTAAACAAGGGAATATCATGGAATATCTTGAACTTACCATCTATTTTAAAAGATAGCTTCACTGGGTAAGGTAATCTTGGTTGGCAGTTATTCTTTTTCAGGAATTGGATGATGTCTGTGCAAGCTTTCCTTGCCTTTAACATTGTAGAGAAGTCCACTGTTATTCTGATGGGTTTGCCTTTGTGAGTGAGTTGGCATTTCTCTCTTGTAGCTTTTAGAATCGTTTCTTTGCTCTCTAGATTTAACGTTCCAATTATAATGTGTCACGGGGAGGATCTGTTCTGGTCTCCTCTGTTTGGCGTTCTGAATGTTTCACTTGTATGGGTATCCATTTCTTGCCTTAAGTTTGGGAGACTCTTATCTAATATTTCTTTGAATGAATTTCCTAATCTTCTTGTGCTGTTTTCAGCTCATTTGTAAGCCCTCTGAATTTGTAGGTTTTGTTTCTTCATTTTATCAAATTTGAAAATCTTGTTCATACTGCTTCATCTTTCTTTTCTATCTTGGCATCTGAGTATATAAGGTCTTCTACCTTTTCCTCAGCTTCAGGTATCCTGTTTTCAGCTTTGTCTAGTCTGGATACTAAAGGTTCTACCATAATCCTGAGTTGATTTTTTTTTTTTTTTTTTTTTTTTGTGTGTGTGGTACTGGGGGTTGGACCCAGGGCCTTGCGCTTGCATGCTCTGCAAGTGTTGGACCATTGAGCTACACCTCCAGCCCATTTTTTACTTTTTGAGACAGGGTCTTGCTAAATTTCGCAGACTGCCTCTGGTCTCGAACTTGCGATCCTCCTGCCTCCACCTCCTGAGCCGCTGGAATTACAGGCATGCGCCACTGCGCCCAGCGAGTTGATTAATTTTACCTTTCATCTCAAGGACCTCTGCTTAATCCTTCTTCAGGATCTCAATTGCTCTGGAGAGGTTTTCTTCCAAATTAGATACTTTTTTCTCCAGTGAATCAATTGCTTTCATGGTGGTGTCTTTAAGGCCTTTTATCATACTTATAAATTCTACATTAGGCATCTCTAGGAACCCAGTTTCCCTGAAATTATCTGTTGAGGTGCTTTGATCTATAGGATCTTCCCATCCAGCATGACCTTTCATGACTCATGTGTTTTTCTGCTGAAGCTTACCCCTTGCTTGGACTGGGTGCTAGGTCTCGCCTCCTCTTTATGTAAAGAGGTTCTCCCCCAACGTTCCCATGAGTTTGGGTGATAATGGGATGCTGGCGCTTCTGTCTCCCTCCTCCACCCCCATTGTTTGCAGCCTCAGTGTCTGGTGCCTATCTCCCAGTGCAGCCTGTGCATTCAGCACTGCCCGCTCAGTTTCTCCCTGTCCCAGCCCCCAATCACACCACAATCTAAACCATGTGTCTCAGGCTCCCCAGACCTGTGGTGCTCCTTCTCTAAGTCACAAGCACTACCAGGCTCCAAACACACCTTATTCTGAACAAGGTTTCTTAGGCTCTGGGAACCCAGCAGCTCCAGCCCCTCTTCTCCAACCTCCAGACTCACCACTTTTCAGTTTCCCTCCCTCCAGCTCACGGTTTCAGTGGCTCCAGAGGCCAGGGAAGCAACAACAACAACAACAACAAAAACCACACACACAGTCCAGGTCCAAGACCCTAGAGTGGGGCCATGTTGCACACCCTCTTCCCAGGAGAGTCCTGCAGACCTCAACTTTGTTCACCTTGCCTCTCACCAGCTGAGCCCATAGGGGAGGGCCCCGTCACACCTTTCTTCAGCCGTGCACCCTTCCTGGGTACTCCATCATACCCCTCTCCAGCTGCTCACCATCAGGGATGGCCCTTCTGTGCCTCTCTTCAGCTGTGCACTTTAGGAAGGGCTCTGTATCATCCAAAGATCCCCACTGCTATCTTCCCTGGGGCTGAGGATTAAGGAGAGTCACCTCCTCATTTATTCCTCTTCTCTGTTGTTTTAACCTCCAATATTTAGTCAGTTGTCCTCATGCCATCCCACTTTTCTTGATAATTAAAGCTGCAGTCCTCTTCTTTGTTTTGTTTTGAGTAGAGATTTTCACGATTTTCCTCACTATTTTCTTCCTGCAGTGAAACATGGCTGTTACTTGTCTACCATCTTAAACACCCCCCCTCCGTTGTATTTTCAAAAGTGAGTCATAATTATCAAGAAACTGGTGGTTTACCAAAAGTGGCTGTACCATTTTATATTCCTGCTAGCAATATGAGGGCTCCAGTTCCTCCACATCTTTACCACCACTTGGTATTGTCCACTTTTTAAGTTTTAGTCATTCTAGTGACAATTTTGCAGGTCTCAGCCTTTTTCTGCTTAATTGCTTCAGGAGATAAAGAAAAGGATAGTGGTGGGATGGAGGGGGGACAATGGAAGAAATGGGATTATAAAAAATCTCTCTCTCTCTGCCAGTATCCTATTCTTTCTCATTGTGAACCTTTCCTTAGCACTAACAACATCTACTTTCCTTAGAAGTACATTGTTTAAACCCTTAACATCAGCCAGATGTTGTGACACACACATATAATCTCAGCTACTTTAGAAGTCAAGGCAAGAGGACCATGAGTAAGAGGCCACCTGTGTAACTTAGTGAGACCCTGTCTCAAAATAAAAAGTAAAAAAGGGGCTGAGGTGCTACTCAGTGGTAGAGCACTTGCCTAACATGAACAAGATTCTGGGGTTCAATGTCCCAGTACTGAAAAACAAAACAAAGCCCTTAACATCCTATTCCCCCAAAATATATGGCCTGAGATATGATGAGCACCCAATTCTAAAGTGCAGTAGTATAACTTGTTGTTAGGTGCCGTCAAGTCGGTATCCCACTCATAGTGACCCTGTATACAACAAGGGAAACACTATTGTCAGTGCTTCTCTGCTGTTCATAGGGTTTTCAATGGTGGATTAATTTTTGGGAGTGAGTTGCTTGTCCATCTCCCAAGCCTACAGCACCTGGTGTTCCCAGGCAGTCTCCCACCTAAGTACTAACCAGGCCTGACCCTGCTTAGCTTCCGATATCTGACGGGATTGGATGCCACAGGGCTACAGCTGCAGGCGTAGTATAACTAGGCTAAGTAAAATCCATGGCTGCATTTTTAAAACCTTAATTTTAGCTAGCTTTAGACAGATCTTTATCTCCTCCCACATCAAATTCTTTTATCAGAGCTACTGACAAGAAACAGAATTGACTGGATTGAATTCATTGCCTCTTTCACTATCCTATCTTCTGATGGAGGGTTTTTTATGTCATTAAAGTAGCTAAATAGCAAGGAAAGAGCCAGAGCAGCAACAGAACAGAAAAGACCATTTATAATCCAAAAGCTGAATAACCAGGTCTTCACATACATAGAATTGTCTCTTGAGATTCAATTTGTCTTAAAGCCTCTCCTCACAGATACATTGTTTTTGTTGTTATTGTTGTTGTTAGATGCTGTCAAGTCAGATCCGGCTCATAGCAACCCTGTGTATAACCAAACGAAACACTACCCAATACTGTGCCATGCCTGGCACTGTTGTCAGTGCTTTTCTGCTATTTGTAGGGTTTTCAATGGCTGACTGTTTCAGGAGTGGGCTGCCATTTCATTCTCCCTAGCCTGCAGCACCTGGTATTCCCAAGAAGTCTTCCATTCAGGGACTAACCAAGCTGACACTACTCAGCTTTTGAAATCATATGGGTTCAGATGCCAAAGTGGTATAGCTGCAGTCACATATATGGATATATTTATATATTTTGCATACTTCACTTTATTTCATACTAATGGGCAAATGTTAATAGTGAATTTTGATAACCATAATTTTATTTACAATATTGAGATAAGCCATGCAATAGAATCGTCATAAATTTTATGATCTCGGAAATTGAAAGACAATAAATTAGAAAATACCCTCAATTGCTATAAAAAAATCCTATGTAGACAGCAAAATATAAGCAAAACAATGGTCTCTACTTAAGATGCATAGCATTTTTATGTATTACAAAAACTGCAGAGAAATTTGCAGTTTCCAAATGCTGTTAACACATCACCACATTGCCAAGAATAACTTCAGATGTGGGTTATTGCACATATTTCCCAATTTCGGCAAATTTCAACAAATTTTCTCTTCAATAATCCCAGTGGTTGGGTTATTGAGTGATACAATCTAAATTTTTCCTGTGAAAATCTAACTTATAGCAAGCTGTACTTAAAAGTAACTAATAGGGAAATTAGTTAGGAACCGATTGGTTGGTTTGTTGTGGATTTTTTAAAAATCTTCTAGAGTAATGTTTATGTGAAAATATAATCAGAAAATTAGTACCTTCATCAAGAGGTAATTCAGAGAGCTTTACAAATAAACCTGAGATTCTCATTGATTACAAAGAAGGCTTTGTACCTCCAGAACCCTTGAATTCTGAGAGGCAATTATACCATTTAGGTCTCTCTTTCCATGCAAAGATTATCTCATTTCCTTGTAATTAGTATTTCCTGTTTATTGAGACAGACTGTATTCAGAAACACTCATTCCCCCTCCTCAGTCTTTCTAAGGTCCTTTGCTCTCTCTGGAGCTGTATGATTTGGAGCCTCTTTTCCTTCTCATAGCTTAATATAGTTGTATTTTGTTGGTATCTATCATATAAACTGTTATTTGTTCATTACTTACTAGCAATTACTTTGAAAAGGAATAACAGAAATTCTCCTTATAGTTTCTGGCCTTAGGCGTCAACATGAGGAGTTGTGCTGGTCCAGTATTTGGGCAAAGTTTAAGCCCTTTGTGCCCATGAAGCATTTACCCTTTGCTAACAGATCTGAGAATACTTTCTAGTGTGCACATACACTTGTCACGATTATTCCCAAATGGATGAAGCCCACTGCTCACGCACAGCCTTCCCAACCCCCCCACCAAAAAAAAAAAAAAAAAAAAAGAATAACAGAAGGAAAAGAGAACTTGGAAAATGTAGTCAGAGGGGTTGTTTTTAGATAGAGTGAAAGTAGTAAAAAGGATGCAAAAATGATGTTGTTGTTGTTAGGGTATGTATGAGTGTATGTATGTTAGGTTATGTATATTGTTAGATTATGTACAATAGATGAAACATTACTCAACACTGTGCCATACCCATCATTATTGTCAGTGCCTCTCTGCCACTCATAGGGTTTTCAATGGCTGGTTGTTTTCTGGGAGTGGGCTGGCAGGTCCTTCTCCCAAGCCTACAGCACCCATGGTAAAATTATATGTAGAAATTAAGGTGCTAAAACTCAGAAGTAGAAAATTCTTGAGGAAAGAAAAGGAAAGTAAAAAGATGAAATTCCTTCTCTCACCCTCTATGCATTTCAGGGACATTGCCCCAACTTCATTTGTCCACCTGGAAAGGGATCAATATAGAGACCTTAAGGGTGCACCTTTCTAGTCTGCTTGTGTGCTGGATGCTTTGAGGGACCCTAGGATGCAAGGGTACTGTATCTGATCTCTGGAGCATGTTGTCTGGTTGATAAGGTAAGGCAGATACAGACAAAAAGAAAACTTGCCAGGATGTATGAGGTACCAACAGCAGCTTACAAGTACTAGAGAAATTCCCAGAAAGCGGTTGGTATAATGCAAGGTAAATGGAGAAGACTTTAAGTAGATCTTGATTTCATCCTTGCAAACACCTAATGGGAAAGGGGGGCAAGCACATTCTAGAATACTCAGATGTGTATATGGAGGACAAGGAGATAAATAAGAGAGAGGACTGGAGAAGTAAAAGGCATAGTTCTTGATCTACCCAGAGGCATCCATAATAGTTCACTTAAGTAACAAAGATAATATCCAAAATATTATTAGTAGGGTTATTCAAGGATAGGATAAGAAAGGTTTAAGTTTCTGTCATACTTAAAGAGATATCTTAATACAGTGCTTCATAATTTCTAGAGACGCTTCCTAATAATTCTCATTCAGTCCTCAGGAATCCTTTTAAGGCTGAGAAGACTATCAACATAAATATTTAGATAGATGAGTGGGTATGAGAGAATGAGGAGGGAATAGGCAGGAATACATATATATGTATATGTATGCCTATATATTCATATATAAGGGTATATGTATGTATGTATACACATGTACTTTATATTTTTTACCTCATATATGGAGATTCCTTGAGGACTGAATATTTTTTCTTTTTTGTGTCTCACAAATTGCATAACAGTGTTTATGTGTGAAAGATATCTAGTAAATATTGGTTGGTAAGACTAGTGTCACCTTTAAATCACAATTCCAAGGTATTAACATCACTTAGCTAGAAGAAGAGTCAGGGAAAGAACGAAATGTCATGCCTTTCTGCTTCTGAGGTCCTTCTATCCCACATTCTATTCTAGACATGGTTATTGCAGTCCAAGAAATGGGAGGGAAAATGTCAGTGCCAACAATTGGATTCAAGTTCAGATGAGAATCTCTGGGATTATGGGAGTTGAGTTAGGATGACCCATGGGCTCATGTGCCTCAATGCCCTCAGGAGAAAAGTGTTTAGGAATTATTAACAAGTTGAGGGACACTTTCACATTTAATTACAATTTTAGTCTGTAGATGAGAATCAAGGGATAACCTTCCACTTGAACTTCCATTCTCGGTATCTATGAAGACAACTCCTCAGCACAAGTGGAGTTAGGCTGGAAGGGATTTCTCTGAACGTAGGTGAGCTCTGAAGACTTGCACAGGACCTGCTGTCTTTGGTTGGCAAATATCTAGAAAAGAAAAGTTATCCCCAAAATTGGAAGGAGGGTCCAAATGCAGGATGTACTCTTTCCTCCCCTCTATAATTAGAAAAAATTCCAGAAATAAAACGTACAGTTCCACAGTTGTGATAACTAGAATCGCTCGTATGCTCAGCATTGCCGCATGTGTAATCTCTGGAGAATTCAAGCTACATGTACTATTTCACGTCTGTCAGCTAAATCTGAACTCCAAAATATAACAAATGCAAAATGTGACACTGAGGAACATTATGTGGATTTGTGATTTTCCCTGGAGGACTTGGTCCAGCCAGCAATAAATGGATTGAGATTTCATACAGAACATGGAGACAGGCTGTCGCTACATGACTTTGCTTCATAACTCACATATTTTCCAGCAGTTTTATTTAGTGCTTTTTTTATATGGTGTCTACTCAAAATGACAATGAAGATGGAAACTGTAGGATGATAGGATTTTTAAAACATGCAGGAAATATTCAATATTCAGAAAAGAAGCGCAAGCTATATTTTCAACAATAGGGGAAATGGTTAATGAATTATGAAATAGGTCTCTGAAGCAATATTATATTGAGTTATTTAAATGTCCAGAGTTGGCAAAGTTCTCTAGCTTTAATATTAAGTTAAAAAAAATCAAAGTGAAATTCGTACTTAAAATATGGCCACCACAAAGCATAATTGTGAGGGAGAAATAAAAAGGAATTTACCTAAATGTTAACAGCTTGTGGATAACTTGTTCTCTCATCTTTGTGCATTTCTTAAAGTACCTATAATAGGAAAGCAGTATTTTTGTTATAACCAAAACATTTATATTTTAAGATGAAGATAAAGTAAAAACATTTAATTCATGTTGCATTAATTTAGCATATTTAATTTATATCACATTAATTTTTTTTTAAAGTCTTAAGCACTCCGACTTTCAGCTTTACTGTGACATATATTCTGATGTGTGCTTTCAGTGCAAGAGTAATGTCATGACAGTGTCTGGCAGAATTCCCACTGCTAAACCAAGACACATAAATGACAGTGACATAATATTATAGCATTGTCACTCAGCACAGATATCCTCCTGTTGCCAGATTTGCAATGGAGTTGTCCTGTTTAATTGATTCTGGAGAAAATGCCTCGAAGTCCATGTTGTTTCAGCAGTATTTCTTACCTTTACTCAAGTTCCCCTATGATTTTGTCATTGTTGTTAGGTGCCATCAATTTGTGTCTGATTCATATTGACCCTTACAGGGTTTTCAAAGGCTGATTGTTTTGGCATTGCCATGGGAGTGGATTGCCATATCCTTCTCCCATCCCCTGTGATATTCATAATAAAAAACCATTTTTAAAACCTGAAATAGTTCTTATTTCTTAGCTATTGTAATACTAGTGAGAACCACTTTCTTATGCTCATGTATGTAGTAATTTTTTTTCTTAGTTAACAGTTTAGCAGTGCAGTTATTTGTGCCTACTGTGTCCAATATTGTAAGCTCTGTTAGTCAAGTTTTCCCTTTGAATCCTCCAAATAATTTGTGGCAGAAACTCAATATTATTTTTTGAGTTGAACTGAACTGTCTCAGTATCTTAAAATAACTAAATGGCCAATATATTACCATTACTTTTATCTTTTACTCCTATTGAATTCTAGTTAACTTTCACCCAAGCAACAATGAATACAGAATTCAGAACAGAATACAGAACAACGATACAGAATTCTTCTCTACCACAGTAAACCTTGCTTTGGGTTTTTTCTGAAAACCAAAGGTTTGCATGTCATTGGTTCTTGGTACCCAGGATTCCACTACTGCAGAGTTCTGACTACTAAGATGGTTAGAGGTTGAGCTATTCTCACTCAAGGCAAACCTAAGCTATTCTCACTTGAGGCAAACCTAATTGCCGTTGGGACTTGACTTTTCCACAATGACCAGTTTTCTTTGGAATATTCTCTGTTATTGTCTTGTCCATTGGCTTTCTTATTTTTGACTTGAGAGTCTTGAAGCTGAACATGTGGCATAGCTCCTCTTTGCTGAGGAGCAACTCAGTTTACCTCCTCTTGGGGATTAAACAGTGTGGATGGAAGAAAAGCATACATTTTTTAAAAAACTAGGTCTAGTATCAAAGAGCTAGAAATCAAACACATTCCTAACACGATAAGTTACTTCAATGAGAACTTTTCCAAGGTGAATCAAGTCTTTTCACACAAAGCACCTACCTTTTCAACCACTGATATTAGCCAAGTTGGACTGAATTTTCAGTGTTGAGGATTTCCTGTCTTCAGTCTCTCTCTCTCTCTATATATATATATAATTGTTGTTGTTAGGTGCTGTTGAGTCAGTATCTGACTCATAGTGACCCTCATAAGGTTTTCAGTGGCTGACTGTTTTGGGATTGCCTTGGGAGTGGATTGCCAGGCCCTTCTCCCATTTTTGCGGTGCTGGGAATTGAACTCGGGACCTCAGAGACTGCAGTGCTCTACCAACTGAGCTAAGTCCCAGCCTCCCTCTCCCTCTCTCTCTCTCTCTCTCTTTCTCTCTCTCTCTCTCTCTCTCTCTCTCTCT